>WAAF01015525.1:59734-97664 GCA_013400475.1 Tricholaema leucomelas
ACTGAGTCTAGTCTGGGTGATTTCTAAAAGTGTGGGGGGCAGGGGATACCCAAACCATATCTGTATATATCACTTCCCTCCATCTCTCTGTGCATCCATTTTCCCTTAATACATTTTATTATTTGATAAAATTATTTTCTTAACTTTCAATTCTGTGCAAGTCCTTTTTTTGCCCCTTAAATCCCCTGCCTGTCTTTTCCCTGAGAGGAGAGGGGTGTAAACTAAATTCTATTCTGTGGGGTTTGTGTCCTGAAAACCTTAAACAGTGACAGTATTTCATCTAACTAATTCATTTACAGCAGCTTCCATGAGAAAATCAGTTTATTCTGCAGTGAATGGCAGCTTTTCAAACAGCCTGTAAGACTCGTCTGATTAAGCAGAGATGTACGTTAGTAATCTTAGCATCTTTTCATACTTAGGGAACAGTGGCTCGTGGGACCTGGTATAAGCAACCTAAAGCTGAAAATATTTAATATCTCTGAGTAAATCACTTTTTAGGAGCTCAGTAAGAACAGTCTGACTTTTAAGGAGAAATAAGATGAATGCTGTAACTTGACATTGTCTGGCATATACCGAAAAGCAGTATTATTTAGGAGTGGTTCTGAGCATAAGTGCAGCTGAAGATAAAGAAGTCTCTGTATGAAATTCACAAAGTGTTAAAAGCAAGCTCATGTCTGAACAAATTGCATCAAGACACCTGTATTGATTTACAAAAAAGAAAGAGTTTATTAAGTGTGAGATGTTACACCAGGGCTTATCCATGTTTATTACTTTTAGGTAGACTAGTTTTATTCTATAAAAGAAATGCAATGATTTCACTCTGCTTTATCTGCACACACCTTATTTGTAATGATTTCTGAATCATGTGACTGTATATTTCATTAAATTCAATGAGAATCTTTGTTCATGGCTATTAATCCACCTAAGTCCCAAAACAATAAATGATTCTAATTTAAATATGACTATATAAAACCATAATTGTCATTGTTTTTGCAAGAAAGTCTCAATGTAGCAGAGTAGTACAGTCCTTTATGTAGTACATAAAGGACTATAGATCATTACAGAAAAAGTCTTACTTTCACATTCTTAAAATTTCTCTTAAGCATGCTAGTGTACACTACCTTACTACTTCATTGGCATTGACATTGGTTTTAAATGCCCTCTGTTTCAGAACCACCTTTCAATAAGACTTTAAAACATTAATTTCAAGTAATCGACTACGGCCATGCTGGGTAACACAACTCCAGTAAACAGTTGGTGGGAGTTTCTCTTTATCAGTTCAACTTTTAAGAGGTCATTATTTCTCTTTTCAGAATGGAAACAATAACTTAGTTGATTTTTAACAAAATAAGTAATCAATTTAGAAGATGGGAGTTGGGGAGATCTTAGCATTCCTCTAACTAACCTAATGAACAACCTAAGCCCATGTCACTGATTCTGTTACCTTCAATTTGCATCACTACCTCACCAAGCTCCATGGGGCTAATTGCCAAGTGAACTTTTACTAAGGGGATGGTAAAAGCAAGCTAATTCTGAGGCTGTTCCTCCATGATACACAATACTTATTAAAAGATAATTCTAAATTCGTGGCCAAGAGAGCCAATGGCATCCTGGCCTGTATCAGGAACAGTGTGGCCAGTAGGACAGGTGAGGTTATTCTTCCCCTGTACTCAGCACTGGTCAGGCCACACCTTGAGTACTGTGTCCAGTTCTGGGCTCCTCAATTCAAGAGAGATGTTGAGGTGCTGGAACGTGTCCAGAGAAGGGCGATGAAGCTGGTGAGAGGCCTGGAACACAAACCCTATGAGGAGAGGCTGAGGGAGCTGGGGTTGTTTAGCCTGGAGAAGAGGAGGCTCAGGGGTGACCTCATTGCTGTCTACAACTACCTGAAGGGTGGTTGTAGCCAGGTGGGGGTTGGTCTCCCAGACAACCAGCAATAGAACAAGGGGACACAGTCTCGAGTTGTGCCAGGGGAAGTATAGGCTGGATGTTAGGAGGAAGTTCTTGACAGAGAGAGTGATTTGCCATTGGAATGGGCTGCCCAGGGAGGTGGTGGAGTTGGCCTCCCTGGAGATGTTCAAGAGAAGACTGGATGAGGCACTTAGTGCCATGGTCTGGTTGACTGGATAGGGCTGGGTGCTAGGTTGGACTGGATGATCTTGGAGGACTCTTCCAACCTGGTTGGTTCTATTCTATTCTATTCTAAAATAATTTTTAATACGGGTTGTAATGAAATGTAACATCTTTATTAATCTCAAGTGGGAGTAGATTGAAACAAAAATCTCAATGCTTGTGGTTTTGGAAACATGATCAAATGCACTATCCCTGTGTTGGTATTAGAAGCTGCAGAACTGTTGAGTATTGCATCAGTGACTAATTATTTTTAGAAATATCAGTATATGTGAACTACTAGTAGACTTGATTTATCCTAAGAATCATAGAATCATAGAATGGTTTAGGTTGGAAGGGACCTCAAGGATCATCCAGTTCCAGCCCCCTGCCATAGGCAGGGACACCTCCCACTAGAGCAGGTTGCTCAAGGCCTCAAAAACTCCAAACCGATTGAGTGTTACCTTAGCCAAACATAGAAAAATTCCTTTTATCGAGGATAAAAGAACTACTTTGAAAATACTTCTGAATATTTTGTACCTAAGAATCAAACTGATTTATAGAAATTTCAAAAGCTGTTTTAAAATAGAAGTGTGAAGTATTTATAGAAATCTTGTTCAAGTAAATGCAATAAATAAATGTAATAATTTAACTTTGAAGGCCAAATCAAGATGCTCCAGTTAAATATGTTGTTCATTATTTCCTTGCTTTTCAGTATCAGACAGATATGTCAAAACATTTTGCTGTAATTTTAGGGAAAAAACAGATCAAAAATTTACTGCCATAACACAATTCCCTCCATCTCTTTAGCAAACTAGTTTATGGTAGGATTTTCTGGGGTTTGGATCATCATTTTTCCTGATAAACATTGAGTACTCACTGATGTAAAGTGAAGCAAACACTGGATACTGATGTGATCTATCACTCAGCAGCACAAGTACCTATGTATTAAAATCATAGCTTTCTGTGTGGTGGTTTTTTTCTCTTCTCATGTCTTACCAATGAAAAGAAATGGAATTCTAAAGATAAAGGTCTCTTAATGTGGTAACTCAGTGAACAGTCAATAACACAGGAAAAATACTTTTTTTTTTCTCCTGACACACAAGTGACCGAATTGGGAAGGTTGTGAATATGTCAACTTCTTTCTGAAGTTACAAGATCTGAATGAGATCATCGTTGCAAGGAATAACTATATATGAAAGCTATTCTTAAAATGTTTTCTTAAATAAATAATCAATATGCTTAGCCATGAAAAGAAACTTAGCTACAGGTCCACAGCTTTTAATATATTGATTGTAGCCGGTAACTTTTTTTTCTAAATTAATAATTTAGTGAAGAAAATAATATAGTATTAAATAGAATCCATCTTGGTCTACCTTAAAATTTAGTAAGCTTGCTCTGTAAAAGTGAGGATTCTATGGGATGCTCCTTCAAACTAAAATAATGCATGCTGGCACACCATGTAATCTCAATGGTAACATGTTTGTTTACTATTCCCTTTTAGTAGAAAATCCCCAAATGCAAACAAATTTCTGACGCTATCCAGTTCATGTAAATGCAAAATCTTGCTAGAGTGTCATCTCCCAAAATGCTCTAGTATTTAATCCACTCTGCTAGTTTAGTCATTTTTATGGAAATGCATCATAGCTGGTTTTCACAGCATCACTAAACTATATTTTGCTTTGAATCTTAGGTATCATTGAGTATCATTGAGAAATGCCTTGTACTTGAGAATTGAGTGATCAAAATGGAACAAATGGTGTGTCCAGCTAGGCACATTATTTCTTTGTTTTCTAATCCTTTTGTTGTGCCTCATTCTGTAAGTCCTACATACAGCTGAATAGAAAATGTTATCAATAAGGGCAAGCCATTAATCCACCCATGACAAAAATTAAGATATATTTGTCCTTTAAGGCTGACTGCCTCTGTTCTGTTCAGCTATGGAGGTCAATAACCTGTAAGTGTTTAATGAATATTGCTGTAATGTTACTTTCATTATTGAATTAGAGATGGCTTTGAAGAAGACATAATGGTTTGATCTGTTTTGTTTTACATTTATTAAACTTTAGAAAATACATGAGTTCTATTTCTTCAGTTAATATTTGGAAAGAACATGATTATTTACCTAAGATTTATAGAAGAAAAAACATTTAAAATAAACAATAAATAATAAGCTTTCTGTCTGTTAATAAAGAGATTTATACTTTTGTGAATCCTAACAAATCTGAAATCAATTTATTACTGTAGACTACTTCACACTCCTGGGACGAAATTATTGCCACGCAATTTTATATAAATATTTTATGCATTCATTATCTAATGTTAGTTAGTTTTTATTATCAGCAGATTATGAAAATGGAGAGGCCAATTAAAATCACAAAGTTGCTGCTGGTAACAGAATAAAAACATTTCAGATTTAAGTTCCATTCAGAAAGTGTACTTAAATCCAGATGCAAATGATTTGCTCTTCAAAGCACTTAATGAAAGCTTAGAAAGACATAAAAGAAGCTGTATCCAGTTCTACCAAATGTACTGTGAACATATCTGAGAAAAGTCATTCTCTAAATATACCAAGCAACATATGGAAGGATTTTTCTGGCCCCCAGATAGACAAATTGTACTTAGAGACCAAACGTTGGTCTCGGAAATGGTCCTAGATATTTACACATCTTTATTGATGATCTGAATGAGGGGATTGAGTCCAGCATCATTAAGTTTGCAGATGACACCAAGCTAGGAGCAGATGTTGACCTGTTGGAAGGTAGGAGAGCCCTGCAGAGGGACCTGGACAGGCTGGATGGGTGGGCAGAGGCCAATGGGATGAAATTTAACAAAGCCAAGTGCAGGGTTCTGCACTTTGGCCACAACAACCCCAAGCAACGCTACAGGCTGGGGACAGAGTGGCTGGAGAGCAGCCAGGAGGAAAGGGACCTGGGGGTACTGGTGGATAGTAGGCTGAAGATGAGCCAGCAGTGTGCCCAGGTGGCCAAGAGAGCCAATGGCATCCTGGCCTGTATCAGGAACAGTGTGGCCAGTAGGACGAGGGAGGTTATTCTTCCCCTGTACTCAACACTGGTCAGGCCACACCTTGAGTACTGTGTCCAGTTCTGGGCTCCTCAATTCAAGAGAGATGTTGAGGTGCTGGAACGTGTCCAGAGAAGGGCAACAAAGCTGGTGAGGGGCCTGGAACACAAACCCTATGAGGAGAGGCTGAGGGAGCTGGGGTTGTTTAGCCTGGAGAAGAGGAGGCTCAGGGCAGACCTCATTGCTGTCTACAACTACCTGAAGGGTGGTTGTAGCCAGGTGGGGGTTGGTCTCTTCTCCCAGGCAACCAGCAACAGAACAAGAAGACACAGCCTCAAGTTGTGCCGGGGGAAGTATAGGCTGGATGTTAGGAGGAAGTTCTTCACAGAGAGAGTGATTGGCATTGGAATGGGCTGCCCAGGGAGGTGGTGGAGTCACCGTCCCTGGAGGTGTTCAGGAAAAGCCTGGCTGAGGCACTTAGTGCCATGGTCTAGTTGACTGGATAGGGCTGGGTGATAGGTTGGACTGGATGATCTTGGAGGTCTCTTCCAACCTGATTGATTCTATTCTATTCTACATGGCTACACACTTGGCAAATTCCAGTGAAGAACTCTGCCTATTTTGTAAGAATAAGTTACACTGTAGGACTGATAGCTGTTCCTTACGTGAAATCTGACTACTTAAAAGTTTTCTGTAGAAAATCTGGCATTTTCTAGATTTGCTAGCAAAGCAGACATGACCACAAACGTCTTAAAAATACCAGTTGTACAATTCAACTCTATCAAAAGCCTTCTTGTCTGCTGAAAATGAACACTTCTTAAACCAGCCATTAGAGAATAGTTCAATTGCATGACAATGACATACAGAAATCGAAATTACATTTTAAAACTTCCTGTATGTTCATTAGCTCATATGCAAAACCGCTTAGAGCAAGTAGCATCACAGTACAGAACCAAACAGAAGATTCTTTGTGAATTATATGTATTTTTAAAGTAAGTGTGTACAGTTCTCAGTTATTTAGTGTCTTGCAAAGCCTTTCAATTCTGCTTTATCTTTTTCCTTTATTCTCAGATACATGTTAGCATAACTCAGGGAACCACACAGATGTATCTGTGTTGTAACTATTACAGCTCAGCTGTGTATTCATGTTATTTTGTTTACATGACAATGTCATGCTTATATTTGTGTTTGATAGATGTAATCCTTAAAGTGAAGCATGTGAAAATATTTTTCTCTGATATGAGTCAACCTATCCTGAGATAGGTCCTGGGGGTCTGGGTCGACGAGAAGCTCAACATGAGCCAGCAGTGTGCACATGCAGCCCAGACAGCAACCGTGTGCTGGGCTGCATCAAGAGAAGTGTGGCCAGCAGGGCAAGGGAGGGGATTCTCCCCCTTTACTCTGCTCTCCTCAGACCCCACCTGGAGTACTGTGTGCAGTTCTGGAGCCCCCAACACAAGAAGGACATGGAACTGCTGGAGCGAGTCCAGAGGAGAGCCACGAAGATGCTCAGAGGGCTGCAGCAGCTCTGCTATGAGGACAGGCTGAGAGAGTTGGGGCTCTGCAGCCTGGAGAAGAGAAGGCTTCGAGGAGACCTTAGAGTGGCTTTCCAGTATCTGAAGGGAGCCTACAGGAAGGCTGGGGAGGGACTATTGACAAGGTCTGGTAATGTCAGGACGAGGGGGAATGGGTTTAAGCTGGAAGAGGGGAGATTTAGACTGGATGTTAGGAGGAAGTTCTTTACAGTGAGGATGGTAAGACACTGGCACAGGTTGCCCAGGGAGGTTGTGGATGCTTCCTCCCTGGAGGCGTTTAAAGCCAGGCTGGATGAGGCCTTGAGCAGCCTGCTCTAGTGGGAGGTGTCCCTGCCTATGGCAGGGGGTTGGAGCTGGATGATCCTTGAGGTCCCTTCCAACCTAAACTATTTTATGATTCTATGATTCTATGATTCTAAATATGCTTCATAAATAACAGGTATACATGTTTCTACTAGTTTTAGATTAGAAATACTAATAAATAAACAAATCATACCACAAGGGAAAAAAAAAAAAAAGGCAAACAAGCCACAAACTTACAAAAAAACCTCAAGCAAACAACCAAACCAAACCAAACCAAACAAACCAACCATCTGCCCACCTACCACCATGGAATGATAAAACTAAAAGCATTCTTGTAGCAGTTAGAAGAGGTTATACATATGCTTAACTATACTGCAATCAAAATATTGTGAAGTTCAAATTTCTGTGCGCGTGTGTGAAAGGATAAAAGTTGCAAATCAGCTTCTCAGCACTGTGACAGGACACCACTCTGCTCTTGGTGTGGAGCTGCCTATTAGAAACTGTTACTTTATTTAGTAGAATGTTTTCTAGCTGTTATGATTTCGAAGCAAATATTTGAGATGGAGCAGTGTTTTATTTCCAGCCATAACATCAAGTGAGCTCCATTCATCAAAGAAGGCTATTAACCTTTATACCTAGCACCTCACTTCTCAATATCCTTAACTTTCATTTCAATGATCATTCTATTAGAAAATTCTTTTAGTCTTTCATTCCAGACTGTCAATCACATCTGCCAAAACATCTACCTGTCTTGATGACCTTCTTAACGATACATGTTGTAAACATAATTAAGTTAAATAAATGAAACTGTGGAATAGTATAATTCAAACTGAAGCCTTCTATTTTCTGTTGATACTGATATTACTATTTACATTCCTATGAAGCACTTTCATATATGATTAGTTGAAAAATCTTCCACTCTTCCATTAATGGATTTTAGCAATGGATTTCTAGTCTACCATTCTATAATTCAAAATCTTCCACCTGCGTGTAGATCCAGAGCCCTAAAGCTTACACATCGTTTATATCGAAATACACAGAAAACTCCTACTGTGCGAAAATAGCTTTATTCTTTCTTAATATGTCTAGTTACATCCTTTGTATTTTTTCAGTGCCCAGGCTGTTTTTCTCTTTAGGTACAAGCTTTTCAGTAATTTCATTTTTTTTTTCTGTCATACTTTATTCAGTCCTATGACTCCTTAGTCTTCCACAATTCATGGAACTGAATTCTACATGCCCCAACTTAAGAAAAGGGATTTAGATCCAGACTCAGACATCTTTACTTAGGTGACTATGGATAGTCTACTTTTCTATTTTAGCCCCTGGAAGACTGGATCTCAATTTTATTGATCATGCATTTAATTCTGAAGTGATTTCAAATATCCTGTGGTATCCAAGATACTTATATGGCAGATATGACTTATGTATATAATGATATGAAGACCAATGCCCTTCTGCTGGTGACTCTCTTCTGTTGCATGCCAGAAAAGATACACAAGAGCATTTCAAATAGCACTCACATTTAAGAGACAGAAATCAGTACCTGTTTGAGTTATGTGTTGAAGTCAGAAAGCAATTTGACTGAATGAAGTATCTAGTATAGGAGGAGATAAAAGCTACTTAAGTCCTGGTGGCTGTACTGACCAGCTTTTCACTGACTGTAGTGGTTAACACAGGTTAGGTTAACTCAGGCTGCTCTACAATAAAATGAAGATGGGAAAGTAACACAAAAATCCCTGGGGTGAAATTAGGAGCATTTAATGAAATGATGCAATATGAGATGTCACAATATACAATTACCTTAGCCTGTTTCCCAGCAAAAGCAGAAGCAGCAGCAGAAGCCAGCAATAAAATGACCCCCTCTATTCCTGAAGCTCACAGACAGCCCAGCATAAAAGTCTCACAGCCCAAAACCAGAAAGTGGAAGCAGAAACCAGAAACAGGAAAACTCTCATGTTACAATCTGACTTACAGGCCCCATGGTGCTCTATTCTGGACAGCACTTTTATTTTAAAGCTGGCTTGGCATTAGGATGATATTGAATACTTATCATTAGATTCAATTAGCTAAACCCATGACAAGTTCCTAGGGCACATGAGCACAGCTACACTGTGCACAGACAGAGGCAAGCTGGATCTCACCTATGCTGGTGTTTGTTTGTTTTTCTCCAGACTCTTTTCCCAATACCACTCTTGTGATACTTTCAACATCTTTCCCTCCCCTGACAAATAATCTTTTAGATCTACCTTTTCTCGTGTTCATTTGTCATAAGCCTAAATACTCATCTTCTTTTGCCTCCATTTATTTTCCTTCCCTTCTAGTTCTCTGGTGTTTATATCCTTTGCGCACAAATTGCCATAGGTGTAGTCCATTTGCTTTAAGTTAAATGTTTGCCATGTAGATACCAACTCTAGAGTTCCACCTTTGCTTCCCTTTATAGTCAGTGTAGGAAAGCAGATGCTTTTAAAGTGTTTCATGGAACTTGTATTAGGCAACAACTCTAAGATTATAATATAAATATATTAATTAAGTATATGCAATTATACTATATATTATATATATTATGCACATCTTTAGGATACTTTTGTGACAGTATGACAGTGGCATCACTATTGTTACCACTGGTCTGATAGTGGTCATGAGGGAACATGAGGGAACATGAGGGAATGGCTGTCCCTGGGGCTGTTCAAGGCAAGATTGGATGTGGCACTTGGTGCCATGGTCTAGCCTTGAGCTCTGTGGTAAAGGGTTGGACTTGATGATCTGTGAGGTCTCTTCCAACCTTGGTGATACTGTGATACTGTGATATAATATATTATATATAATGTATTAATTAAGTATATACAATTACATATAATATATATAATTAACTATATATAAATATACTTATAAATGTCCATTTTTTTCCCATTGAATACTGTTTAGAGAAAATTTTCACTACTAGAAAATAAGATTGCAAGTTGAACAAGTTCTAGAAAGTTTGGGTTTTTACCTGTTTTATCAACATGATTTACTTCTCAAACCACAAATTTCTAATTTAGTGACAATTATGCAGTAACACATGTATCAGTATTTTATTTTTATGCATAGAACTACAATATTTGATGTACTGCCCCTATATATGTTTTAAAACACTTCAATGGCAAAAAAAAGCAAAACAGTGTTTATGTGTCACTTGTGTGCCTTTTGCTGTTTGTTTTGGCATACTGAAAAGCAGAGGAGCCCAGCGCAAGCTCACTCATCCTTTGCAAACTTGCCACTTTGCTGCCAATATTTGATCTCCAATCTTACATCTTGTTTATTTTGTTTGTAGTGAATTATCATTATGGCATTATGCCTTTTGAACAGACTTCATTGATATAAAAATGTGCTCTGATCTGGCCAAATGAAAAATACGTAATGTCATCTAACAATTATTCCAGTGAGAGTTCTTTTAGGACCCCTTTTAAAAATAATGAGGTGATCATAACTTCAAACCAATGAATATTCATCAGTGTAGCCATTGTCAGTCCAAAATAGCTTGCAAGCTAATAAGAAAGAAAAAACAGTTCTTAATCAGCTTTTGACTGTGATTTTTGAAGTGATCCAAGCAACTGATGTACGAGACCAAACTTGTAATTTGTTTACTGGGATAAAAGTGGGCATAAATCTCTTGCAGCAAATCCCAGCTTACCTAGTGAATAGCTTTAACAGTGTAGAAAACACAGAAGGTCATACAAATTGTGCAGAAGAGATTGAGGAGGTGTGGGGGGTAAATCAGTTAGACTGTTGAACACAATTAGCAAGGTGAGTCAGTAATTCCTCTTCACATCCATCTAATGTGCAAGCAAGAATTCAAACAGAGTTTGAAAAAAGTAAATGAAAATGCCCAAAATCCCTTTTGGTTTGCATGAATATACATTGCAGTTTGTAGTGATGTATTACTGTATTTCTACAACACACAGTAGGCATAAGTCTTTGAATCACAGAATCATACAGAACGGCTTGGGTTGGTAGGGACTTTAAAGATCATCTAGTTTGAACACCCTACCATGGGCAAGTACACCTTTTACTAGACCAGGTTGGTCAAGACCTCGTTCAAACTGTTCTTTAACCCTTACAGGATTGAAACTTCCACAGCTTCTCTGTGCAACCTGTTCCAGCATCTCACCACCTTCATGGGGAAGAATTTCTTCCTAATGTCTAATCTAAACGTAGCCTCTTCCAGGTCCAAGCCACCAGCTCTCATCCTATTGCTACATGTCTCTGTAAAAAGTCCCTCCCCAACTATCCTGTAGGCCCCATTCAAATACTGGAAGGCTGCTGTAAGTTTCTACCCAGAGCCTCCTCTTCTCCATATTGAACAACCTCAACTTTCTCAGTAAGTCCTCACAGGAGAGGTGATTTGTTTCTTTTTGTCCTCTCATGCCTGCCTTCCTTGTATCCCACTAAATCACCTATTCCATGAAAGAATGTGCAGCTTGGCTCTATGTTGATTTTTTTGTCTCACCTGGTGCCTAAGACCAAAGGACTGAGTTGCCTTTTTTTTTCCAGTTACAGACAACTGCAAGCAAGAGAAGCATGGCATATGAGTCAGTTCAGGACAAAGATGATTTTACAAAGTAGGTTTCAGACTGAGCACCTGGCTGCAGAATTATCTTTCATTTGAGCTTTGTAGATGCTCTCATTTAAAAGTCACATATAAAACACTAGATTAGAAGAATATTCATTATTGCAAAGTACATTACTATTGTATATAGACCGGATACAAGCACAAAAAATTCTGGTTTATTGAAAGGCACAGCCTAACGCCAGCTTGCTAGGCATTACCAGAAATGAAGACAAAGGTCTCATTTCCAGAAATGACAGAACTATTTCCCTCCATTTCTACTAGCATCCAGTAGTTGAAATTCCAGGCACATATATGAAAATTTCAGCTAGGAAAAAGCCTAACTTTCGTGCTTGTTTTTATTCTTGGAATTATCATTGAGTAACATGTATCTAGACTGGTGGGCAAGTGTAGGACTAGCTCTTTCTTGATATTGATATTGCTCCCCAATTCAATAAAAAAAGACAAGTGTGTATCAGCTCCTGCACACTACATTCCATGTATGAAGTATTCACCATCCTGAATGTTAGTTGTGTGGAGCTTAGGATTTATTAAGCGTTAGGTATTTTGCAAAGAGTGAGCATTCAGAGATTAATTTCCCATTAAAATTAATTTAATATAAACATTTTGCAGCATTTGGGTAAATTCATTGCTTTTTCTCATTCTTCATAACTGATTATAATACATGAGACAATTTAAGAAAAGCTATTGCACTGGGCTGCATCAAGAGAAGTGTGGCCAGCAGGGCAAGGGAGGGGATTCTCCCCCTTTACTCTCGTCAGACCCCACCTGGAGCACTGTGTGCAGTTCTGGAGCCCCCAACACAAGAAGGATATGGAACTGCTGGAGTGGGTGCAGAGGAGAGCCACAAAGATGATCAGAGGGCTGCAGCACCTCTGCTATGAGGACAGGCTGAGAGAGTTGGGGCTCTTCAGCCTGGAGAAGAGAAGGCTTCAAGGAGACCTTATAGTGGCTTTCCAGTATCTGAAGGGAGCCTACAGGAAGGCTGGGGAGGGACTATTTACATGGTCTAGTAATGTCAGGACGAGGGGGAATGGGTTTAAACTGGAAGAGGGGAGATTTAGTCTGGATGTTAGGAGGAAGTTCTTTACAGTGAGGGTGGTAAGACACTGGAATGGGTTGCCCAGGGAGGTTGTGGATGCTTCCTCCCTGGAGGCATTTAAGGCCAGGTTGGATGAGGCCTTGAGCAGCCTGCTCTAGTGGGAGGTGTCCCTGCCTATGGCAGGGGGTTGGAGCTGGATGATCCTTGAGGTCCCTTCCAACCTAAACCATTTTATGATTCTAAGAGGGCAAATCCACCCACAGGAATTCTATTCATTTTTGTTACCTGTGTGTTCACAAGACATTTTTAGATACCTTTGCAGCTTTTAATAGTAAATCCAAAAGATTCAGAACCAAAAATCTTTTCCTTAGTAAATGGTTAAGTTTTATATTCCATTCTTAAAGTAACTCCAGCCCTACTTCTCTCAGTGGTAATGCTCAAATAGTTCTGAACTAGTAAAATAAGCTTTAAAAAGTTTCGAGCAGATTTTCTTGATTTAAAAATGATGATTTATGATTATGGAAACTGGATTTAATATGCATTATGAATTCAAATGCTGTTGCAATAATTTTTTAGTAAAAGCTGCTTTTTAGAACTACCTTTGCACATTCTCTCCACAAGCAATAATTCTTCATCTATGGAGTAATTTATTTCTTCTGGTTTTAATATGTTACAGATGAATGGTTGTATGTCTTTCCTGTTAGAGCATTACAAGACAGGCCACTTTTGCATTAGGCTGGTACTACAACAGATACCTGTGGTGCTCTTCATGGTTCATGTGGTACTAATTTAAATGGGAAGTTGCACATATTTCATTGAAACACTTGGTAAAGCCAGCTTTCACAGAAGGGTGCAAATGATGGACTGTTCTCTGTGTGCAGCTGAACTGCTCTAAATGTGTCAGTGAGGGTTATGGATCATTTCATTCACCCATCAGCTCTGGTCCGCTGTGTGTACAAATCACAGTATAGTGTCATCCAACAGAACATTCCTGACAATACTAGAACATTTATAGTACTGCCATTTTTAATAGGAGTTCTGCAACCATATTTAAATAATATTACTTCTTTAACCCTTCAGACTCTGAGTTTGAAGTTATTTTTGGTTTCCCTTTCTGTTAGTTGTGGCATCTCCAGCTTGGACTCTTTGATCATTTTTTCAGGCTTCATAGCTAGGGTGAAAGGAAATAAGAGACCCTCAAGGTTAAAGGTAATTTGCAAGTAGGACCTACGTTCAAGAAACTTTCAGTCTTTATTAATGGTATGTTATTTTCTGTTTCTTTTTTCTTTTGCTTTTTTTTAGCACTGATCTTTAGATAATTCAACATCCCCTGAACATGCAGTCCCTTTAAATATCAAACAATCCACCTTCCTTGTCTGTCAAGAGTCAACTGAATTGATGATAAATGTTAAATGATTAGTGAGCCCTTTCTCTTTCCATTGTCAGGATGAAAAACATTTTTGGCAGTCACAGTATAGTATTTTCCCATTACCTAGATTTTACAGCTAAGGAAAGAAAGAAACTTGCTGAAGTTAGAAGGAAACTTTGTCAGTGGATTCTTGTCATGGAAGAAAATGCACAGGAAACCTTGTATAAGTCTTGAGTTTTATAAAAGCAAAGGTATTTATTTGTATTTAAGGAGTGTCCAACTGTTTTAGCCCTTACTTCTTTTATCTTACTTCTCCTGCATTAAAACTGATCCCTCCTAATCTTGCATAATATCCTGACAGAATAATAATCCTGAGAGAATTTGCACAAATAATACTGATCAGACACAAGTATATGCGTTCAGACATCCCTTTGTTCTGTCATTGACATTCAAGAGCAAGGGTTGTGAGTATTCATTTTCTCCTGAAGAACGGACTTATCTAGATCCAAGGTAGATGTACACAGTGGTAAAACTGAGGTAACTTACTCAAGTTGTTGAAACAGAAGCTCTCATTAACTTAAAACATACAGTCACTGAAGGCTAGCAGGCTTCTAACAGACTTGCAGATTTCTTCTCAGACTATAAAAAGACTCAGCATCTGTGCTAGGCACAAAAGCTAGGTGTTTAAAAATTACACAATGTGAATATCTCCTAGTTGGCCAGCTACAGAGCTAGAAGTCTGTACTTAAGAAATAGAGTTTGAGATGTTTTAATAAGAATCTTGACATCTGGTAACTTCCCAAATCATTTTACTATGCCATAGTCCTTCAGAGAGTAGCTAATTTTGGACCAATGCTACTTCATACATCTTTGAGTTTATATCAGGCACTGTTATTCTGTGTACCTCCTAGATACACAAGTAGTACTCTGAAAGCAGCAGTCTTAAACAGAACAAAGCAGAAACTAGCAATAACTTTTTATTTGAATAATATGGGATATTTTCCTGAGTGTAACTAAGCCTGCAAATCCATCCTGCTTGAAGTTAGTAATACCAGAAAATTTCTTTGACTCTTAACCATTTTCATCACTTGAAATCAAAGATCCTGGATCCTCACTGAAAACCACTATATGTGTGAAGATATTACCCACTGAATATGGGTTACTTATTCCCTTCTAGCTGCAGTAGAAAATGCTCCCCTGTGGACAACAATTGTCAACTCTCACATTATTTTTGCTATTTCAAACAACACACAGTGCTCATGCTTTGTGTTCACAAATTAACAGTGAACCCACAAATAGAACCATGAGATCGTCAGATTTTTTTTTGTTATTTTCAATTTGTCATTGCTAAACATTCTCTTAACTCCTTCACCAAAACTGAATCTTTTCAATGCTTTTAAAGGCAGATTGAGTGACTGTATTGGGTTTGGCTGAGCTGGAATTAACTCTCCTCAGAGGATCTTTCTAGTGCTGTGTTTTTCAGTGCTGTAGCTGGGTGTTGATAACATGCCAGTGTTTTGGCTACTGCTGAAAGAGCTCCCAGGCTGTGCTTTTCTAATGTTTTTCCACCCTAAGAGTACCCTAAGGGGTGAGCAAGATCCTGGAAGGGGACACACTCAGGCCAGCTGAGCCAAACTGACCAAAGGGGTATTCCATGTCATATGATGTCAGCTCAGATATATATACTAAGTTGTATTGGTTTGAGGCTAATAGTCGAAATATAGATAAGACAGTCACTTCACACACACACACACACACACTGCTCAGCGCTCACTTCTGGCTGTGCCTTCTTTCTGGCAGTCTGGTCTCTGTGGCTGACTCTGCCTTTAACTCTCTAGTCCACCTAACCCCTTTTTCCCCTGACCTACTTGTAGTCTCTCTTTGAAATCTCACCTCAGATCCTCAGATTTATCATGTGAGATATGCATGGAGTGATTTCATTATTTCTGAAGGGAGATAAAGAGGGAGGGGGGAAGGGGGTTTGGGCCAGAAGCCCTCCTGGGGACTCTGTTTCTGGGAGGAGTAGTGTGTTTCTATGTTATTTTAATTTGTACAGAACTGTATATATTTGTGTATATCTGCTTGTATATTGTGCTAAGCTGTAAATATAGCTTCATTCTTAATTCCAGCTCGACTGAGTCTAGTCTGGGTGATTTCATAAGAGTGGGGGGGCAGGTGACACCCAAACCATCACATAAATTAAAGAAGAAAGTATGAGGATATTCATCCATGGCGTCTGTCCTCCAGGGCAACCACTATACCTAGAATCATGTTTCCTGGAAGTGACCAAAGAACATCTGATGATGAGAAGTAGAGAATAACAGCTCTCTTTGTTTTTGCTTCTGCACGCAGCCTATGCCTGTGCTTAGCATTATTAAATTGCTTCTACTTTATAATTGGCCTTTTGTTATATTTTCCCCCCTCCTCTGTCCATCTACAAATGGCCCAGATAGAGCCAACCCCCAACCCCACCAGGGGCTGCTCTACACAGCCACTTAGTGACATCTTTCTTTTCACATGCAGGATGCAATGGCAGCTCAGTAAGTTAATGAAACAGGAAGAGGTGGGATAAACAAGTTTAGTACCTTCTTCAGATGTGGGACTAATTTGTTACTGGGTTGTCTAGTCTTCAAAAGAGGAGGCTGAGGGGAGACTTCTTCCTTCTACCACTACATGTGAGGGGATTGGAGCGAGATGGGTATCAGTCTTTTCTCACATAATTGACAGGACAAGAGGAAAAGGTGTTCAGGTTGTGCCAAGGAAAGTTCAGCTTGGATACTAGGCAAAAATCCATCACAGAATGGGTTATCAGGCATTGTGATGGGCTGCCCAAGGATGTGGTGAAGTCATCATCCCTGCAGATATTTAAGAAACACATGGATATGGTCCGAGGGACATGATTAAGTGGTAGTATCTTAATACTAGTGGTGGGATTAAGAGCTGTAGGTGAACAGTTGGACTTGATGATCTCAAGGTCTCTTCTAGCCTCTGCAGTTCTAAGATTCCATAATAATCATGTAGATTTCAAAATATCTTGAAATGCAGTTTCTTTTGTGGTAAAATGTAGTTACTCTTACATTTCACATCAGGTTGAGAGTCAAGTTCTGTGAGGTTTGAGAAAAATGTCTGTCATAAATTAGAGATAATTTCTATACATTTTATTTGACTTGGGAGTATAGTACAATTACTCTTTGCATGCTCTTAATCCAGTAATAGATTTCACTTCTAAAGTTTTGATTTTTCTGTGCATATAAAGTTAAACACTCATTTGCTAAATATATTTGAAGAAAATTACACTGTAACAAAAAAAAAAGGAAAGTTATAAAGGTCACTGTGAAGATAGTTTTGAATTTAGTTTTCTTCTGTGTGTACGATAGAAAGTTTTGTCTTCTCCCATTGATTTCAGTGAGAGCAATGTGCATTGCTATTTTTGCCTATGTAAATTAATGAAACTTCATCAGTGGTATCAGTAAGCCTGTCAACATAAAATAAGTAAAGAATTTGACCATATTTATGTCTTATGGCCCTGTGAGATTATGACTGTGGTGTTTTTTTTTTATCTTTGTTGGCAACATCTCTCTTCTCAGAGCTAGAGGGCAAGGGTGCACTCTTGGCTTTTGCAGATATGCATGCTGTGTTATGGAGACACTCCAGCTTCTCTGTAAATAAACCCTAACAATAGCATCATCCCTCCTGTAAGTGAAAAAAAAGAAAAAAAGCCATTATACTTTTCCATTTCTGAAATTAAAGTTGACAGACAATGGCAGTATGCTGTGAATATATGATTGAAATTATTTGTGAAATTAAAAACCATAAATTACTCCATTTCACACCATGTATAAATAATGGTTCTTTATGCCACTTCATTCAAGACTGTCTGTTTGGCAATACTCAGTTTTTTCTTTAAAAAAAAAGAGACAGATCCATTTGCTAAAACTGAGGCATGATTTCTTGCCAGGGAAGCTGACAGGGAAAAAAAGATATGGTGATGGAGAAGATTCTTTTTATCTGGTTCTGAATGATCACTGTGTAATGTTGCTTCCTAAATTCTCTACCTAAAAGCCAGCCTTACTACAGAAAAATTACTTGTATCCATTTCCCAAATTGAGTAATGGCAAGCAGAGATACTTGGAATATGTCTACACCTCACAATGAAAGGCTGTGTTAGATGTACTCTAGCACACTTTGAGCAAACTGTATTGCGAGGATATAAGCATGTGATGCAGAAGCTATAAAACCACATTAAAGTACAATAGCCTTGACAGACAGGACTAATAAGCCCATATGCAGTGCCTCCTGCTCCAAAGATAACCCACTCCCAAATTGCTTGGGTACCTCAGTGTGGGACTTCACGCACAGACAGTCTTGTCAAATGCTGCACATGAATTTTATTCTCTTCCCTGGTTTCTGCGAGGGGAGGCTTATGGCTTCATCTTTAGACTTTAGATCAGCATAGCCAGATATTTGAAAGGCTCTACAGAGATGGGGCAAATCAAGACAAGCATGAAAGAAAATCTTGATGAAGGGGGAAGTTCAGCACAACTTGCTGGTGCTTTGCTTTTAAACGGCAATCTTTTTCATGGGGAGCTCCTATTTATGAGACTTACAGACTGGTGCCAACTATGACTTTTCTTAAAGAAGATTTTTTTGTTTGTTTTCTTCAACCCATTGTGTAGCCATGTATTGTGCACCAAGCAACTGACCTATATAAACCTGTAGAGAGTCACGATTGCCGGAGGCATGCGGTTGTAAGAAGTTTGACATTATCTCAAATATGTTGTAATGATTATTTGAGGAAACAACAGTAATGCAGCTTGCACTTGGCCAAAAAACCAAAGTTTAAATGTTAAGGATCAGGCTATATTTCACATTTCTTAATTACTGCTTACCCATTGACCAATATGTCTTTAACAACGAACATTTGTTTTCAAGCAAACATTGCAGGTTCCAAATTGCTTAGAAAAACATTAAATGAATCTTTCCTTTCCTGTGTTACAAGTGTTCATTTTTGAGCCTGAGTACACTGTATTCCTACATCTCACATGGTTATGCAATGTGCAGGTTAGAATTAGTGGAATTCCTAAGCCATGAGAGAATTGCAAACTCTTTTCCCATTGATATTCCACAAAGGAAGTGAACTTGGAAACTAATGTGGTTTGGGGGGAAAACCTGAATAGAGGCCTTAGTGGTGTTCAGTTTTCAGGAGTTGGCATGTTGTTCAGTTTTGTCCAATTATCAATAAATAAGAGGGATTAGCTGCTGGTAATGGTGCAGTGGACAAAAGATGCAAGTCACATGCAGTGAATTCAGAAAAGTGAGAGTGTACTTAGGAAAAAAAGCCTTTCTAAATTAGCAATAAAAAGAGATGATTAGGTTAACTGTTTAGTTTCTAAAGTAGATAAATCCTGATGATATGAATTCGCTGCTGAATTATACCCTGAATGATATGTCAAGGTTCATCTAACTTTCATCTTCTTACTACAAAATAATCATTTAGCTCTTCATCTAACTTGCTGCACAAAAAGCCAATCCTTTGGAAACCAATGAATATGACCTTGAGAACTGAAACCAAAAGAGAAGTGAAACTTCAACTGGTTAAAATGTAGATTAATGATTTTAGAAGTTTAAATCTCGCTTTGTCTATTCATCTGAAATTTATGCTGAAATGAAAGAGCAAAAATGCTCAAGCTTTTAAGTACAAAACGTGAGCTCTAAAGGAAGGTGTTCAGCATGGAAAGTATGTTGATTTATGTTATGAGCGGTTCCCTATGCTTTGTATTCCCTCTTTCATTGTCAATTTAAGCAGTGAGGTAATGAAAGTTAATTAAGAAAAGTTTGGTATTTAATGTTTAGAGATGAAGACGCTTTGAGACTGATACTTTACACTGTCCAGAAATCGGAGAAGTGTTACATCAAGAATGATTTATACTCACAGATTAATTTGAAGGCCTTTATCTAGGGATGGAAAAGCACCTCCTACTGTGTAAATAGAGTCTTGGTATCCAGTAAGTCTTTGCCACACTAGTTCTCCAACTGAACGTCAAAGAAGAACATAGTAAGACTTACCAGTGTTCAGCAACAGAAATTTTAGCCAGTGGAGCATTATCTAAAATCTGACACTACAGACTGCATCATCAACTAATAAATCCTACTGGAGAACACCTTCCCTACAGAATGTTGAACAAAAGTAGTTTCTTTCCAATTCACTAGATGTCTGAATGAATACTTTGTGGGAGGAGTGAGAAGAAGGATGAAAGCATTTGCAATATATTTTCCTTTTAAAATTCAAGTTTTTCTGCAAGCTAGCATGCTGGACACCCTCAGTTTCTCCTCAGCACATGGAAATTGATGTTTCAAGTTAGTTTAAAGCCCTTGATAACATGATAGGCACGGGAATGTCCACAGATAGTTCTGTTGTTAGAAATAACCAGCTTAGTCAGCTCTCTCTTAAATATCCCTTCATCACACTTGTGCTGAGGGAGCCAGAAATGGAGATACCCCTGTCTGCTTTGTCTATTAGCTTTTGCCAACAGGAGAAAATGTAGGGGGAAAAAAGATAGCACTAGACAGTTTTTCCATGAAGAAAATAAGCTCTCGGCATCCTATAGATATTTTTAACTGCCTTTTGTGTTCCCTGCGTAAACATTCAAAGTTGGAGAACAGATGAATGGCTGAGGTACTAGAGCACAGCTTTTCCTTTCCTTCCCACAAAGCTGACCAGAGCCCCTGCCATTTAAGGGCCATGCTGTCAAACTTCCATGAGTTTACCATTTTCCCAATCAGCCACCATATGGTTAATAAACCCAATGCATATAGCAAAGGATGTTGTTCATTTTTGATTAGAGGAGGTTGGAGACACATATTCCATTTTATGAACTGAAATACTTAACTGCAGTTGGCTTGTGAATTGTACTTTTCTCAGGTATATGGCCTGGAAAATGGCTGATCTGTGCCAAGTAAGTGATGTTTATCAACTTGCAGGCTTTTATGAACACAGGGGAGAAAAATGTGTATAACAGGATTATGAAGACTTGAATCAAATCCAGACAAACTGTTGTTTTCTAATCTGCAAACATGTAAATATTGCTATAGCTCTGACAGGAAAAAAAAAAATAAGTGTAACTTTCTGAACAAAATTCTATTAAAGTCTGCAAAGTTAATTAATGTAATAAATATGCCTGTAGTATATTAGGCAACGAACTTAACACTATTATCTCTTCCTATTTTCTTCCTGGGTAACTCAGTTCATCAGTATTCTAAGTTCTTGGACTATGTACAGTGGGCTAACTTAACTATCACCACCCAGAACTGAGTATTTCAGCAATACGCAGCAAGGAGTTATAAATAAAAGGTGATTATGTCTACACTTGGTAAAGTTGGGAGCCAAGATTTTCTATTGCAGTTTTATAGCAGAAGGTAGTATAAATTCCTTATTAAGGGGCTATAACTGCTGGAAGTGGTGCACCATGTTTGCTTTATGAGACTATTATTTTTTAATAAAGATGACAACAGAGATGACTGAGAAAAGTTAAGAATGCACATAGCTGAGAACTAAATGCTTTATAAAGTCTGCACACCACATCTTGTGATGTCAACTAATCTTGCCACTTAGTCATGCTCCACTGGCTTGTAGAGACCATCATTAAGTTGGTGAGTGTAGATCCCTGGGCCATCTTAAAATAATGTCTATTCCATGAATTAAGTATCCTATGTATTTTGAAAACAAAAAAAGTCCTACTTGTTTTTGTCTGAGTTTCAGTAACTTAAAGACTTCATCCTGTCCTCACCTTCACCTTCCATTTTTCATGAAGTATCATGCTTGAGACTGAAGCCAAGTCACAAATGTCATCATTCCTTTTTCATCCTCTTCTGAGGAACAGAAATACAGCTTGTTGTATTTGTTAGTGGCTTTGGTGTTTTTGTTAGCTGAGCAATGTCAGCTAATGGTCCACTCTAATGGATTCTTGTTTCTCCAAACAAGCCAGTCAATATTCAAGGACCATCTCCTCCAAATCAGCAGCAGTGCATCCCAGAAGGAAGAAGGCAGGAAAGAGTGCCAGGATGCCAGCAGCAGTGAACAAGGTGCTCCTGGACTTACCCAGGCAAAAAGTTATAGTCATAAGCAATGGAAAGAAGAACAGACTGTGTGGGAGAATCTGTCCAAGCAGCCAGGGATCAGGCTAGGAAATCAAAAGCACAGGTAGAATTAAGCTGGGCTAGGGCCATAAAAGCGAGTAAGAAGATTATTTGTGAGGTTTTTTTTGAGGTACATCAGTGACAAAAAGAAGACTAGGGAAGACTTGGAGCCTCTCTGAAGGGAAACTGGAGAGCTGGTCACAAGGGATATAGAATCACAGAATCATAGAATGGCCTAGGTTGGAATGGACATCAAAGATCATTTAGTTCCAACCACCTGCCATAGGCAGGGACACCTCCCACTAGAACAGGTCACTCAAAGCCTCATCCAACCTGGCCTTGAACACCTCTAGGGAGGGAGTATCCACAACCTCCATGGACAACCTGTTCCAGTGTTCCACCACCCTCACTGTAAAGAATTTCTTCCTAACATCTAGTCTACTCATTTGGTATGGAATTGGTTGTATGGCTGCACTCAGAGAGTTGTGGTCAATAGTTCAGTGTTCAAATGGAGGCCAGTAACAACTGGTGTCCCTTAGGGGTCAGTACTGACACCAGTGTTGTTTAACATCTTTGTCAGAGATATGGACAGTGGGATTGAGTGCACGCTCAGCAAGTTTGCAGATGACACCAAGCTGTGTGGTGTGTTTACATGCTGGAGGTAAGGGATGGCATCCAGACAGACTTGGACTGGTTTTATGCCGTTCAGCCTGGAGAAGAGAAGACTCTGGGGAGACCTTATAGTGGCCTTCCAGTACATGAAGGGGGCCTACAAAAAAGCCAGCAATGGACTTTTTACAAGGGCTTGTTGATAAGACAAGAGAGAATAAAATGAAGCTTGAAGTGGGCAGATTTAAACGGTATATTAGAAAGTAATTCTTTACAGTAAGGGTCATGAGACTCTGGAACAGGTTGCCCAGATGGATCATGAATGCTCCCTTCCTGGAGATGTTCAAAGTCAGGTTGGATGAGAGAGACCTTGAGCAACCTTGTCTAATTGATCGTGTCCCTCCCCATGGCAGGGCAGTTGGAACTAGACAATCTTTAAGGTCCCTTCCAACCCAACACATTGTAAGAATCTATGGATCAGTTGAGAGTAGCGAAGTGCTTGTTACAAGTAGAGGCATCCAAATCTAGGGCTGCTACCAAAATCCCTTGCTCACTGGCTGATGGTGTCACTGGAAGACTCTCTATGTGATTACAAACAGAAATGAGGGAAAGGAAAGGCAGCATCAGTCTGCAAAGTCCCATCAATTTAGGAGGGTTTAAGGCATAGTTTGATGACCTACAGGCACAAAATGGAAAACAGGGCACTGAAGTGTCTAATGAAGGATGATTACATTTCATTTCATTTCATACCCGTGTCCTGATTGACTGAGGATTTCAGTCTTACCAAATCCAAACTTTGTTACCAGTGGCTCCTAAATAAATAAATGAATAAGTTCTGAATTCAGTGCTTTCACAAACAGTATCCTCACTAACAGGGCACAGTCATGCTGTGCGAGTTTGAAGCTAGATAGAATGTTTTGGTGAGAAGAACTAGATTACAGGCTGTGAAAGACAAACAAGGATGATGTCTACTTCACTCACAGGCTTGCTGAGGGGCATAAGAACAAGAATCCAAACACAGATAAGGCACTTCTTCTTGGGGCATTGCCTGAGCTGCACTTCTCTCTAGCCTCTCTGCCGTCTCTCTAATTAATCCACTTTACTTCCTAACCCCCTGGCCGAACCTCCATTCTTCCTCGGGACTAGGGTAAGGTTGAGAGAAGGTGTAAGGGCGGTTGGGAGCCCCCTCCTGGGGACTCAAGTTTCTAAGAGGGATGTTGTGTGTCTGTATAGCCTTTTACCTTATATATTTCTATATATAAATGTATACACTGTAAATATCTGCTTGTATATTCTGCTAAGCTGTTACTATAAGCTTCATTCGAATATCCAGAGCCGGCTGAGTCTAGTCTGGGTGATTTCCAAAGTGGGGGGGGGTGGGGAACACCCAAACCATCACACACGCAGTAGCTTGATCGTTTNTACTATAAGCTTCATTCGAATATCCAGAGCCGGCTGAGTCTAGTCTGGGTGATTTCCAAAGTGGGGGGGGGTGGGGAACACCCAAACCATCACACACGCAGTAGCTTGATCGTTTACTTTCTGCTGATCCCCATTCACAGGCATGCTAAAGCTGACCTGTACTATTCACTGGGCTTGCTCTTCTGAATTTCAAAACATTAATATTTTAAAATTTCATTCGGAATGACATTATGGAGCAGCACTAAAATGTGGTTCAATATTCATTAAGTGAGATATCTAGCACATTTTAGTGATTTTCCTGACATATCTAGCACATTTTAGTGATTTCCTGATTTAGTGATCTGTGACTAGATTTTTACCTTGCTCTTGATGGGGAATGTTAGAGTATAGCCCTAAATTGAAGATAGTCCATTGCTCATCCTTAGCCTAGAAAGATATTTTTTTCCTCTTGTTGCTATTGCTGCATTTGAGAAGTTATTAAAAGTTTGTTGGAGCTACTCCCTCAGCCCTCTTTATTTTTTTTAAACTACAATGGTTATCACACAAGTACCAGAGGATAATTTTTACTGTGTTAAGCAATATTAATGGTCTTACATATATAAGTAATGGAAAACATTTGCACACCTAATTCTTCACGTCCATCTTGGTAAGCAGTAATTATATTTTTATCCTAATATAGAATTCTATGATCTAATATAGAATTCTATGATTTTATAATCATAGAATGGTAGAGGTTGAAAGGAATCTCTGGACATCATCTAGTCCAATCCCCCCTCTAGCACATGTATGCCCAGTCCCATAACTAGACTTAATACAACACATTTCCATTTTTTTCTGAAGTTTCCTGTAACAGTTGGGTTAAATGAATGGCAAAAATAGGGTCTCTGCCTCAATAGGTGTATGAAAAAAGAAACAAGCAGAGAAAATGCAAGTAAAATAAAAAAATCAAGGCAACAGAGAACGCACATTTGGGCTTTTGCCCAACACTGTGATATGGATGTGCTTTTCTACTCATTTGTTTAGACAGGGACAAATTCTTTTAAGTCCAATTCCCTCTCTTACAGAGATGACAATGATACTTAAGTATATGAGGAGTCTAATGAAATAGTTAATCTTTTTCTGAGGTAATACATTGATTGTCTTAAGCAGAAGTGCAAAATTCAGTGTACAAGGTTTTCATTTATTGTCCATTATTCTTTTTCCTGTATAATGGTTTTTCTCTGTCTTTATGGATATGCACATTTATTGTCTAACATTCTATTGTATACTACCAAACTTCTACTTTACTGTAATGTAAGGTGCAAAAAACGCAAGCTTGCAGAGTGTAAACTGAATCAACCGAAGTTCATTCTCCCAGAGCTAAAGCCAAAATGGTAGTGGTGAAATTAGAAATGATTTTCCAATTTTTAAAATTTTAAATGATTTTTAAAATGAAGTTAAAAATTCAAAGTTTTCAGTTTCTTTTAAAGCTGTTACAATAAAAATAATTAGGCATTAAACATGTCTGAACAGCAGCCTAAGACTACACTGCATTTCACACATCATCTCACGTATCATGAGTCCCCCAAACACTTGCAACATCTTGATCAAACACCTTCCAGCATGTTTATTTCATTTGTAGTAGAAAAACATCCCCTAATCCTATGACACTGCACCTGTGTGAAGGATTTGCAAGCTGTGGATAAGCATGCTGCAATTGCTGATACTTGTGAGGCTGAAGGAGAATAAGGAAAAGCAGAAGACTTCAAAGACCCTGAAGTGGGAGAATGAGCACATTCTCCCCTTATCAATTAGCTAATCAGAAGAACATAGAGGACTGTTTCTGTGTGACAGTACACCAGCTGTCACTCCTGAAGTAGTAGAGGCTGCCTAAAGACAGGAGTGCCTGCGTGCCCAAGACAAAACACTCAAATAAAGCATAAGCATCCACAGAGAAGAGCAAAGGGTCGTCTCTGAAAGTGTTCCCTTTTCTCTTGTGTATACATACATGGTAGTTCCACAGCAACCTGATGAAAATCTGTGAGTGTAACAGCCAGAATGTAGAGATTTTTGCACAGAAAAGGCTTCATCCTACAGTTTCTGAGCAACTGAGGGTGCCCATGTCAGATAAAGAGGCTTGGGTATCAGGTAATAACAGATACAAATCCATGGCAGATGCAAGTCTTCCCAAGCTTAATATGTGGAACATGGTTACAGAAGTCCCTGATGATTTGGTGCTCTGTACCGAGAGGAGATCTTCAGCTCTGGAACCACACCAGACATTGTGCCACTGCCATAGAATTGCCTGGTTGGAAAAGACCTTAAGATTGATGAGTCCAATCATAATCTAATATTCCCCTGTACCATACTGTAAGATCACTATTATACTATGCTCAAGGCCAGAAGAAAAGTATTCCTTTTTGCACTGGTGACATCTGTCTTCCATCCACAGTGGCGTGTCTCAGTTCGCTGTCTTATGCTGAGCACATTGTATATATCTCCTGTAACACTTTCTCTCCCTTCTCTCCTGATCTTTCTAAGGCTCCTCCAAGCTTTAGAAAGGGTTCTCATACTCATGGAGAACATGAGTAGTGTCACATGGTTCAGGCCACACTGCCTAGCAGGATATGCACTGTAGGGTAAAAGCATTTTCGGTAGGAACCTTCACAAGTTTGAGATCTCTAGACTTCCCGTACACATAGTCTACAGCACACTAACAAATTATAGGTTCTTCCTTGTTGTCCCAACTAGCAGGGGTTAATTTCAGCCCAGAAATTGTTTTCAGCAAGAGAAAATCAGGGGAAGTACCAGCAGCCTGTTAGCCCCAAGCTGTGAGCCATGAGTTTTACTTTGTGCAATATATACACTTAGAGGCCTAAAGATACTGCAGTATAAGGAACACAGATGTGTTATGTCTGAGAGACAATGGAAGTTGCATTTCCTTAACTCTTTCATTCCAAAATTTTCCTGTGTTCATCTTCTGATGCACTGATAGGCGAATACATAGAATCATATTTATATACTGACACACATGGGTGTATTTATATACAAATGTTTACATAGGTGCATATGAATTTGGCTTCCCTTTCTGTGATCCTTGCATGAACAATTTGTAAGTTATATCCCTTTACCTAAAATCTCTACATTTGACTCAGATGAGCATGAATAGAAGGATGACTCCCTGTACTAATTGGTCTGAGAATCCTATTCTTGCCGAACAGATATTAAAGCATAATTCGTATTCAGTATTCCAATATGAATGGGTTCACATGAAAAAAAGTTTTAATACTGGAAGACTGCACAATATAAAAACCTTTCAGAAAGTCCCATTGTTGAAAATGGATCTGCACCTGTGGGAAACATCAGTCAGATTGTGCTTTCCTTTGAACTGTGTTCTTTTATCCTCCATTTTTCTTCTATATACTTATATATAAAAATCCAATATTATTAACACTCTGGCAACTTTCCACCAGTATCATGAGTGAATTCAAGTTAGATCAAGAGATCAATGAAATATTCTTTGGGGATATTGCTGCAAGCAGAGGATATTTATTTACCTGTTCCTTGAACTTGGCAGAAGTTTCAAATGTTTCCAGCGGGGACCTGCTTCCATTAAAATCACTATTGCTTCAGAAATTCAAACAAACTCTGATTACCTCCACCGGAATAACTTTCTCTTATGTAGTCCTAAGACAGTGAAAGGAATAAATAGATGGTGTGGCCAGCAGGAGCAGGGAGGTCATTCTGCACTGGTTAGACCGCACCTTGAGTACTGTGTCCAGTTCTGGCCCCCCCAGTTTAAGAGGGACATTGAGATGCTTGAACGTGTCCAGAGAAGGGCAACGAGGCTGGTGAGAGGCCTCGAGCACAAGCCCTACGAGGAGAGGCTGAGGGAGCTGGGATTGTTTAGCCTGGAGAAGAGGAGGCTCAGGGGAGACCTTATTGCTGTCTACAACTACCTGAGGGGTGGTTGTAGCCAGGAGGAGGTTGCTCTCTTCTCTCAGGCAGCCAGCACCAGAACAAGAGGACACAGCCTCAAGCTACACCAGGGGAAATTTAGGCTCGAGGTGAGGAGAAAGTTCTTCACTGAGAGAGTCATTGGCTACTGGAATGGGCTGCCCAGGGAGGTGGTGGAGTCGCCGTCCCTGGAGCTGTTCAAGGCAGGATTGGACGTGGCACTTGGTGCCATGGTCTAGCCTTGTGCTCTGTGGTAATGGGTTGGACTTGATGATCTATGAGGTCTCTTCCAACCTTGGTGATACTGTGATACTGTGATACTACAAAAAGTGAATTCAGGAATTTTTCTTGTTCTGGGAATAACTGCTGGTGGAGAAAGTCTGAGCCACATGCACAGTACAAATGCATTCAGCTATAGCAATTTCCTGTAGTGTTTGCTCAATAGATTGCTCATAGATATTAACATTGTTCAGCTGTTTTCTCCATGTTAGTTGTACCATTTTAGGGAATATTCATAGAATGAGGGCCAGATTTAGATAATGTAACAAGAAAATTATTCTAAGACTATCAAATATGAACATCCTTAAAATGAAGATAAATGTGTATTCCATATCCTTAATCCCATTATTAATTAAAGAGTATTGTTGAAGTATTCTTTTTCAAAGAATTTAAGAAAGATAATTGCACCAACTGCCACCAAGCCAAATTCTTCACAAGAAGGAGAATGCATCCTGAAGGGTGACTATTTCTCTCCAGAATTCAATCAAAGCCCCATGTACTTTTTTCTCTTCTAAGCACACTTAAACTGACAAAAGTAGGAACTAAATATTCAAAAGAAGATAAAAACTGAAGCAAGAATTACCCATAAAAAGCATGATAATTGAATCTACAGAATTGGTAATACCAAAAGCTTTTAGGAAAATCACTATCAATATCAAATGCATGAATTTTGAAGACATTGTCAAAGCTCATCTGCTATCTTCACATGCCATAGTCTTAGCAGGACCACTGCAAGAATCTTACAGTTAAAAAAAAAAATCCATAAAACTGTCTGCATAGCAATATTAAGGCTGGGAGTCTGGCAAAAACTGTTGTATGACAGTTTCCTCTTGTTCTCTTGTTTTGCCAATCTCTTTTCCCTTGAGAAGGAGTATTTTGTACTTGCCAATTTAGAATAACCTTTGTGAGTCGTGCTGTCGGGAAGCCACACTTTTGTTCAATGTTTGGTTATGAGCAATTTATCAGTCTGTATCTTTTAAAGATTAATGAGTGCAAACATACAGAGCATGCAGAGCGGTCTATGATCACAAATAGAGGTTTTAAGCTCTGAGAGTCTGGAGAAAATGTTATCCTTTTTTCAGAAGATACAACATACTTTACACCATATTCATTTAATTTTTCTCTCTCTGAGAAATGTAGCAGGAGCTCATATGTCCTGCACATCCCTCTTAAGGGTTTTAATGCACATCTTTAGGATCCTTTTCTGACAGTATGACAGTGGCATCGCTATTGTTACCACTGGTCTGACAGTGGTCATGAGGGAACATGAGGGAACATGAGGGAACATGAGGGAGTCGCCGTCCCTGGGACTGTTCAAGGCAAGATTGGACGTGGCACTTGGTGCCATGGTCTAGCCTTGAGCTCTGTGGTGAAGGGTTGGACTTGATGATCTGTGAGGTCTCTTCCAACCCTGATGATACTATGATACTACTATGATTTCCTTTGTGAGAACCTGTGATACACTGGTGTTTTATCCACAGTAGTAAACTAGGGGAACAGAGAGTATTCCCGTGCTATGTAGCTAAGGTGGAAGTATTAGATCCTTCTTACTCTTTCTTTCATTTGTTTCCTGGCTCCACAACTTCCATGGTGCTATAGCAAAAATCATCCATGAAGACACAGCCTGTAAGGGTGATGCTTCTAATAAACCCTTAATGAGACTTCTTTTGCAATCTATGCAGAAACAGAACATTATATAGAGAGTCCTCCTATCTAGAGTTACTTGTGCTAGCTTTATTTTTGCTCTTCTGAGCTTTGAACAGCCTCAGTTTGTGGTTCTGAGATGTCTAATTAAAGATGCGTCTCATTACTTCTTGACTGGCAACATTTTCTTCAGCTGAATCCAAAAATGTTAACCAGAAGAGTCTCACTTCTCTAGCAGACTGAATACAGCTCACTCATTTGAATGCTTTCACTTGGAGTTCCCGAGAGTGTAAGCATGGTATCCAGTCATGAGCTGTTAAATTACCTGTATTTCCCAAAAGAGGATGAGAGGTATTTACATTTGCTTTATGCACTTACATGTATATGACTGCATGTTTTTGTTAACTTAGGGCCATGAGTTTCTACTTTGCTGCTATTTTTCCTGTAGTATCTGCTGCACTGTTGCTCCTCTGTACAGACCTCTTAGATATAAATTGTCTTTTTTTACTTTTAGCTCTAGTGATGTGTGCTTATTTATTTTATGTATAGTTTGTGCTAGTACCTGTACACATATATGTAGTAAATATGTATATTTCAAAGGAATTTAAAGAATAAATTCCAAACAATATTAATTAACTTGCCCATTGTGAAATAATTCAAAGTGAAGTGAGGATGATCATAGATTTTTTTTAAAAAATGTGCTTTTTTTCCTCAAGAAAATATGGCAAAGAAGATAACACATTTATTTGAGTGTTGCTTAGCATGGTAACAATGCGAGTTTAAAAAAAAGAAGAATTAGTGATTCATTAGAAAATATTTTTCATTCTTATGAAATATGAAAAGAGAAAGTGAGAAAAAGCACAATGAAATCTCATTTAGTCTGAAGAAGCATAAGCTTGTCAAGGATATTATCATCAAGATTTGTATTTTCTTCTGCAATTGACTGGATTTCTTTTTGACTGAAAGGGAATTCCAAAGCATCATTAAAATAAAATATCCTTTAAAAAAAAAAATTTTTAAATTAACTTTAATTCTATGATTATGATATTGATGATTATGATTATGATAATCAGAAAAGACATTTGGAGGGCAAGATGAGCCGCTTCTTCGTTTATTTTGAATATGCTAAAGGAGGAAACAGTAAAATAGGTACACATCATTATGCTTTAATTCTTATGGATTATTACAATTTCATTTTCTAATGCTTACAGAATTCTCACCCTAAAAGTATCTTTAACTAGGAATAAACACTATGGACAATTCTGCTACAGATACAGATTACAAAAATTCAGAAATTTTTGGGTTGTGCCCACTTTTAATATTTGACTTAATTCTGAAATAGCATCACCCTTTATCGTATCTCATAAAACTATCACTAGAAATGGTGAGAAGTGCAGAACAAAAAGATAATCTCTTGACATACAAAATATGATGACTTTTGCAACAAAGTCTTCCTCCAGATTCTGGAAACAGTCATGGTAAGGAAAGATGAATAAGACAATAAATACTTCCCAAACAACACAAATTCCCAACACCTAGTACTGGCTCAGGATTGAGGAACTTATGCAAACCGATGAACTGAGGGGGAAAAATGTGGCTAAGTAAAAGACCATTCAGCATTCCAGCAATTTCAAAACATTTGATTGCTCATAAACAATTCTTATTCTCATAGAATTTTCTCATTTTGAACTAGAGCCAACCTTGAAAGTCTACATTAATCATATCTAAACAGGACGTTCAACCACACAAAAAGTCTTTGCCTACAAACTTTTGAATCAGAAGGTTGTTTGAAAATGCATAGTTACTACACACAGCGTCATTTCCAAGAAACTGACATCTCCCAGTGAAAAAAATATTACTGTTAAATATGGTTTGAATGCAGGTCTTCTTTAAGTACAAGTTATTTTAGATGCTGCAGAATTTGTTTCAACCTTATTTCCTGAAGAGGTCGTGACGGGATATCCATTCACAGTGTGTTCACAAGGAGTACTGCAGTAAGACTTAACTTCTATTCATATGAAAGGGTTGTGCTGCTGACCCTCAAGTGGGACTGCTCATTGACATCAATATAAGACTCATCTTGGCCATTGAATTACCTCCACTGTTGATAGCAATGGTTACTCCTTTAACTGTATGAATCTACAGTTCAGCCTGATGGGTAACTGAATTAGTAGCAAGCAGTCTCTCACCTTGAGCTTGGACTTGTACCTGGTTAGATGTAAGAACAGCATTGTAAAGTGAAAGCTTTCTTCAAAAGGACCCTTTTGAGAAGATCATAAATACTGCCACAGATGTTAGATCACTTGAGTAAATATCCTAGGGCCTCCAACAGCAATGTTAGAGAATGTGACAGCCCCAGCATCTTTGGCCTTTTCTCTATAATGTTACCCTTATGGATACTGCATCTGTAAAAACGCAGGAGAACAGTCAGATCAGGAGTAAGACATAACTAGTGCAGATGCTGCAGAACTGGAAAGAAACAAAGACAGTTAGCATTGGATTGTCTTAATCCCACTGAGAAGTACCTTTAGCAACAGCTCTAACTAGAAAATGTGTGAAGCATTACCTGTTAAAGACAGTCTTGGTGACGATGTAAAATAGATGCACATCTGAATGTGTATAGATGTGTATATATGTATGAGTATATTATTTATATGTGTAATCAAAATAGTTAAAGGGGTTTTTTGATATTTTAATCATGTCATCATTTGTTACTATCCTGCAAAAATTAAATTAGACAGAAAATGCAATTATTGGTGCAGAATACAATAGTTATCCCATTAGAATAGTCAGCCACTGGGACTTCATCACTACTGCAAAGTCTATTCCATCAGCCCCCACACCGCCATCATCACTACCTCACCTGTCACTTCCACCTAACAGATGCACAGCTCTGCACCGGAACACAGCATTTTCCACAATCAACCAAATAGCCTGAAGTGAAAGACAAACACGATGCCTGGAGCAATATTGCTTGATTAACACTGAATAGTTCTTTAAAGTGATCACATGAACTTTAATCTGAAAAATTGCTTTGAATTGTTAAGGGTAGAATCTGTTGCTATGAGAGCTGTCAAACAACTGTGGTGAATTTAATGTGTAATAGATGATAACCTTTGTCGGTTTTAATATTGAATTCCATGTTACTGATCCTAGTAAATAATCCCTACCTTCCCCCAGTGAATACCTACTATATCCCAAAGCCCTGCACAGTACGCAAAGACATTTTAGTAGAGCGTTTTTCATGTAAAGCACACATACAGTACAGATCTGACCTCATCACTGGTTGCCTCAGGCTATCTCCTGTATACCGTCTGTTTTCTTGATTTTCTCCTGAGGTTGTCATTATCTAAGGTTTGTAAATATTTCAGAAATTTCAGACTTGTATAATAATTGCAAATGCTTTATTGCTGTTACATTGAACTTTCAGTAGCATTCAGACATTTGTTTTTCCTCTATTTTCTCTATTTTAGTGGTGGATGACTCAAATTCTACAGTGCATAATTTAGCAGTAATTGAAATTACAATACACTTACAGTCGTTTCAACCAGAAGACTCCAGATAGGCATAGTTTTGATCTCAGTTAACAAATAAACAATATATGTTTTTACTTCACATTGTGTTAATTTCTATTTCTCAAAGTGCTATATAGATTTTATGGATATTTTATGCAAGTTTATGTGTGAAACTCATCTGTTTGGAGAAACTGCTGACCTCTCCATTGAAGGGAAAAAAAAGATGCAGAACAAAAATTGGAAACTCTTTTGTCCTTTAAAAAACCATAGGAATGTACTATGGATGATAAAGGACACGTGTACTTGAAACAGATTAAAAGGAGTGCAAAACTGGTCCTTTCCCAGCATCTTAGTCTATATGAATTTCTTTGTATTAAAGCAACGATCATTTACTGCATATATTTGCTTTTATGTGATTATGTACATACACTTAGCAAAGTACCTTGTGTAAAGCAGAAAGCTACAGAAGCCCTATAAAATCTGCTTTGAAAATTGTGTGTGGTATGAATTTTGGCAGCATTATCACTGCATTCATTTTGAAAGTACACTTCAATTTTTATATCAGATCTTGTATTGTAGCAATAATTTACTCTGATATTAACACTAGTATCCAATTTTCATATCAGATTCTTCATTCTAGTATAATTTACTCCAATATTACATTACTATCCATACCTGCCTACATTATTCTACTTTTGTAGTTGCTTTCAATACATTTCTTTTTAACATTCACTATGTTAAGACTGTGATGATTCACTACCAAATGGGATAGACGGAAGAATGTGTATGGTGTAAAAAAAAAAAGTGTATTAAGATGATAGGGAAGCTTAAAAGGGCTGATGATTTTTTTATGATGCTGCTAAATATTATTGTGATTATTTAATTAACTCATTTATATTAGGATCAGAAAGTTCATTTGCTTTGCACAAGCTTTACAGATAAGAGGGAGAAATCCTTGAAATTTTGTTTAGCATGTTTTTTATACCCAGTCATGTGGATTTCTGTACTCTACATGAAACATTCAGAAGTGGAGGCAATAATTTGTAAATGACATGAGAAGAAGAAATCACAGTATATTTTCTTTTCAAAATATTTAGTGTCTACAATTCATCTGTGAACCGAGTAAATCACGGCTTCTTCAAGTGCAAGGATCGAAACCAATTACCATTAGTGACCATCAGGTGCAGCCGATCCTTTCTGTCCTGTTGCCTGAATCTCAATGATCTCCCAAGTGTGCCCGTGCAATTTAACAGGAAGATCAATACACCGCGGCAGTTAGCAGCAGCTCTCTTGAAGTGCTTCACAAAACATGCTACATTTCTCTACCGAATAAATGTCAAAACATTCCAACAGCTACAATTCTAGGAGAAATTGTTCTTGTGAAACATTATTGACATACTTTAACCCACATTTCCCGCTGCTCTCCAGCTTCCTACAGGCCAGTCAATTCTGATTTGGCAAGACCCACATCGACACGTGTCCCCTGCTGACTTTGTCTGTAGGCATGAAAGATATCACAATGCGATGCAGAAGTCCTGGATGTCAGGGGTCAGTAGTCTAGCTCTGACCTAAGGTCAAGGTGACAACAACCCGTCTCCTGGGACTTGTCTTCATCTCTAATATGGCCTTGGAAACAATCAATACCATTACAGAGCTTGCTTTTCTAACAGACAGTGCCACCTTATCTAAGCGTTTCAAGACTATGACTTACAAGACTTCCTGTTGGAAAATATCTTCATTTTTGCATTATACTGCAAAGCATCTGTATTAGGTCTGGCACTGACCTTTTTTTTTTTAAATCTGTTTGATGTGGTAAATCAAATTGATTATTTTCATTTTTTAATGGCTTTCTGCAAGCAGGTTCAGTTAACCTGGTCTTTGCTTGTATAGGATGGAGGTGTTATACACAGATCAGTACTTTCTTGCAGCTTCTTATTTCTGTGTCAGATTTGTTCATGCTCCCTCCTATTTTTCCCCCTATTTCTTACTAGTAACTTTTCTTCTTTATTTCTTTCTATCTTTCAGGAGAGTAAATCTCACTGCTGCATCTATATGCTGTATTTATATACACACATACATTAAAAAACCTCACCCTCAAGTATATCTATAAGAACGTATATAACGTGAAACATCCTTCCCAACTTTGTCAGACTATAAAAAGTTAGCATATTGTAAGAAGTAATTACTCACACAAACAAGCTGATAACCACTGAGACAGCCACTTTTATCACCTGTTTACAAAAGCTATGGTAATTTCCAATACGGCAAGATGTTGCTTCCTTCAGAAATCTCAACCATGATGCTTCACAATTCCGTGTAGTTGAGGGACTTCTGACTTTTTTTTTCCCATGGGCCTTTTTTCTTCTAAATAAAAAATAACAAGCCCTAACTAGAGCAATCTATGATGGATCTAAGTGTATTTTAGGGAGTATATGAGTTACTGTTAGTTGAGCTATGCTAGAGAAAGCCAGCAAAATTAAGAATCACACCCAACCAAAACACTGAAAGAAGGAGAAATGTGTCTTTAAAATAAGTCAGCTGTCTCATCAACACCAACACAAAATTTGGTGTCAGATTTCCTCATAATGGAACGTTAACAGTCAATATCAAGAGCAAAGATTTAAGTCAAGGTATGCTTAAATCATGGTGGTATGGACCCCTCTTCTGTCCTTTCAAGACTGGCAGATAAAAACGAAACAAAGTAAAACGAAATTCACAGCCATAAATATTGTTTTAGATGTGGTTTACAGACAGTCTAGTATGTCTGCAATGTACTTAGTGTACTTTTGGAGAGTTTCAAAATAACAGAATTTTCAGAGGAGAAAAATATGTGTTTTTCCACTCTAAAGGTTACATGTTCCTCCACCCTTGTTAGCACACTGTAAGAAAATGTAGCATAAGGCTGTTTCTCTGGCTTAATCTCAAAGCATAAGCTTGACTCTCAACTTTATGTATAGTAAATGAACCCTGCAGATGCAGTTTGGTGGATAATTACCCATTAGAGGATAAGGATACTACATAAGCTCTTTCCAGCTACAGAAAGGAGCCCAGGTAGGAGCTGCAGAGACAGACTTGCTTCTTCTCCTGCTTCCTTCTATTCATACTTTTGTACATGATTCTCTCCTTGGGTCTATGAGGCAAATAAGGCAGTTTCATTCAAGCTGCAGCTGAATGACAACATTCCAAATTTACACTCATGTAAATGAGAAGGGAGTCAGACTCTCAGAGTCAGACTCTGTAGTAACCTTCCAGTATCTGAAGGGGGCCTACAGAAAGGCTGGGGTTGGACTATTTACATGGTCTTGTAATGACAGGACAAGGGCTAATGAGTTTAAACTGGGAGAGGGGAGATTCAAAATAGGTGTTAGGAAAGGGTTCTTTACAATGAAGCTGGTGAGACACTGGAACAGGTTGCCCAGGGAGGTTGTAGATGCTCCCTCCCTGGAGTTGCTCAAAGCCAGGTTGAATGAGGCCTTGAGCAACCAATTCTAGAGAGAGGTGTTCCTGCCCATGGCAGGGGGTTGGAACTGGATGATCTTTGGGGTCCTTTCCATTCTGTGATTCTATGATTCTTTGTCTACCTGCAGCAATTCACAAAGGTGTTACAATCTCCAAGTCCTGTTGCTACTGCTTGGGAAATTTAAGAGAAGTAAAAGGGATCTTAGATTACTCTGCAAAAGCTAGCACAAGGCACTCCTGAAGCTGAATATATCTGTAGAGAAAAGTCAGAAATCTCTCACTCCTGTGTACGAGGCATTGCAGATTTACCTCAGATCTGCACCTGTGTAGTACTGACACATTAGCTTAGAAGCACTAGCTACGTGTTAAGGGCTCCAGCTAATAATCACCTCAGCTGTCAGGGTTTCCACTTTCTCACATCTCATGTCTGTACAAGCCTTCAGTGACTTATACATGGATTGTTGGCCAGCACATTCTGTGCAGCCCATTCTCAGCACCATACAACAGCAATGAGATCTTTTCCTTATTTACCTTTCAGGAGATTCATAAGGCAGTATAGCAAAATGAAATGAAAATCTGAATCCTCTTTTTTCCTCTTTCATATATGCTGAATATTCAAAAAAACCCAGCACAAATGCTGTAGAAGAAACTTACAGGGCACAACTGATAATGTATGCTGCAGACTATTTTCGCTTCTTGGAAGCAAAAAGAAGCTGTTCTCCTTTTCCTTCATAACAATTTTCCTATACATTGACTAAAGAAACTATCCAGATATATCAGGACAAAGGCTGCCAACCCAGAAAGGAAAAAGAAAACAAACAAAAACAAAAACCAAAAAAAAAAAAAAAAAAAAAAAAAAAAAAAAAAACAACAAAAAAAAAAAAAAAGAGAAAAAGAGAAAAAAAGAGGAAAAAAAAGAGAAAAATAACTAGAAAAAGA
>WAAF01015526.1:0-58621 GCA_013400475.1 Tricholaema leucomelas
CCCCTACCTGGCTACAGCTTCCCTTCAGGTATTTGCAAACAGCAATGAGGTCTGCTCTGAGCCTCCTCCTCTCCAGGCTAAACACCCCCAGCTCTTTCAGCCTCTCCTCACAGGGCTGTGTTTCAGGCCCCTCACCAGCTTTGTCACCCTTCTCTGGACACATTCCAGTATCTCAACATCTCTCTTGAGTTGAGAGTCCCAGAACTGGACACAGTACTCAAGGTATGGCTTAACCAGTGCTGAGTACAGAGGCAGAATAACCTTCCTTGTCTTACTGGCCACACTGTTCCTGGTGCAGGCCAGGATGCCATTGGCTCTCCTGGCCACCTGGGTACACTGCTGGTTCATAAGATCATAGGATGTTAGAGGTTGGAAGGAACAGCTACTATCTACCAGTACCCTTTTTTTTGTCAAATCTGCACTTATTGTACATTAATTAAGCACTTAAATATTGGTAGCAAAGAGTTTCACATAGAATTAATTCTGTACAAAAAAACAGGAAAAGATTGACATTTCATTATGTGCCACTTATGCATAAAGCAAAATCTCTCTAGCAGTAGAATTAAATCCCAGAATAACAATAATAATAAAGAAAATAATAATTAAAATATATTTAACCATCCAGGAGCTCAGCAGTCAATTGTGTTGAGTTTGGACTGAGTGTGACAAGGAAGAATGTGACATATAGAAATGGTAGAAATTGTAATTATTAATGCCATGATAGATAAGAATCTATTTCCTCATCTTGTTAGGAGTGGGTTGTATTTGAATATATATATTTCTTTTATAATGTAGATAATTGTTCTGTTCATATGGTAATATGCTCTTTCTTGTGGTGGTTTAATACAGATTTAGTCCATGACTGGATGTAGGAAAATTTTGAATAACAAAACATTGGTTAGGGGAAAACAAATCCTGCAATTTTTAGACACAAAAACGAGAAAATCACAGAATCATGGAATTAACCAGGTTGGAAGAGACCTCTAGGATCATAAAGTCCAACCTATCACCTAACCCTTCTAATTAACTAAACCATGGCACTAAGGGCTTCATTCAGTCTCCTTTTAAACACCTCCAGAGATGGTAATTCCACCACATCCCCAGGCAGCTCATTCCAATGCCAAACACTCTTTTAATGAAGAATTTCTTTCTAACATCCAGCCTAAACCTGCTCTGGTGCATTTGAGACTGTGTCCTCTTGATCTGGCTGCCTGGAAGAGACCAACCCCTGCCTGGCTACAATTTCCTTTCAGGTAGTTGTAGAGAGCAATAAGGTCTTCCCTGAGCCTTGTCTTCTCCAGGCTGAGCAACTCCAGCTCCCTCAGCTGCTCCTCATAGGGCTGTGCTCCAGCCCCCCACCAGCCTCAGTGCCCTTCTCTGGACATGTTCAAGTACCTCAACATCAAATCAGTAATACTTTTTATTAGTTTAAGCTGGTCCAATTGTTTCTGTTGTTGTTGCTTGGTGTTTTTGCCTTTGGACAGTTAACTGTCAAAGTTGTCTATCTCTTGAGTTACAATTATGTGATTATAATACTTGGAAGCATACCTCTAGCATAGAGAATAAAAGTGTTCAGCAAAAGAAGTGACACAGATGAGAGCAGCTCTCTAAATTCTTTTTCCTCCTATTTCTTCTAACTCTGTGGGAAAACTAAGTAAATAAGGTGTTGTAGAGAATGTTTGATGTGTAATTATCAGCTGAAAGGAAGCTATACAAATAGGTCTCCTAATTTTTGGCTGGGTCTCATTTTTGTACCACCTAAGCCAAAATAAGTGTTTCTGTTTTCTTCAATGGAAAAAAGATCAAGTCAGGAATCTTAGGTTTATTAAACTAGATGTTAGGAAAGGGTTCTTTACAGTGAGGGTGGTGAGACACTGGCACAGATTGCCCAGCGAGGTGGTGGAGCACAGAATCACCAAATGTGATTGATCACATTTGGTGGTTCTGTGCTCCACAACCTCCCTGGAGGTGTTCAAAGCCAAGTTGGATGAGGCCTTGAGTGACCTGTTCTAGTGGGACATGCCTATGGCAGGGGATTGGAACTGGATGATCTTTGAGATCTCTGCCAACCTAAACCATTCTATGATTCTATAACTCAGAGGTCCTCATTTTATATGAAAAGATTAATCTCTTTCCCCCAAAGCTCTGATTTTGAAAGGCCATTATATATTAATAACTGCCTTGTTCTTAATGAAACTTTCCTTACATTGAAATATAAGTGTGAATGGAAGTGTTTAAATGTTTAAAGTATGGTTATTTTCAGTCATGTTTGCAAACTGTTAAGCTGTCAATTCAGTATTGCAGAATTTTCTTTGATGGGTTTTGCAGAGAATTTCTGTTTGTGTATGTAGCACATGTATGTATAGTGGCAGTATTTAAACATTTATGATAGACTCTTGTCATAGAATCATAGAATCAACCAGGTTGGAAGAGACCTCTAAGATCATCCAGTCCAACATAGCACCCAGCCCTATCCAGTCTTCTAGACCATGGCACTAAGTGCCGCATCCAATCTTTTCTTGAACACCTCCAGGAGCGGTGACTCCACCACCTCCCTGGGCAGCCCATTCCAAGGGCAAATCACTCTCTCTGGGAAGAACTTCCTCCTAACATCCAGTCTATACTTCCCCTGGCACAACTTGAGACTGTGTCCCCTTTTTCTATGTGAAAATCTTGATATTTTAAGTTCTTTCCAGAGATAAAGAGATAGATGGGCACATCCAAGACAAAAGGCACAGGAGCTTTTGGCATCATAAGCGAAGTTTCATACCAAGTACTTGAAGCAGAGAAAGAAAATCACACCCAACCTTGCACGTAGCCCAGAAAACCAGCTGTCATTTCCAAATGCACATTGTTCATTCCAGGCAAAAGAAGAAACTGGATTTACAACAAATTAATTCCTTAGTTTTCCTCTCCTGTGGAAATAGTTCCCTAAAAAATGTCCATTAAAAAGCGATTGTTTTGGTGCGAGCAAGGCTTCAGTTTTGCGAGCAGCTTTATGAACTGTTTGTTGAAACTACAGTTGTAGTTTTGCACAGTCTAAGGAAATAACATTTCCTGGCTTGAAAATGGCTGCTGAACTGCAAATCAAGCATGGAGAGCTGCTGAGTGGTGAGCAAGAGCCTGACCTCTATGACTAGAATCTCTTTCTCCAGTTTTGTTGACAAGGAGTTCTCCCAGTTTTTCTGGTTACAGATATTCCATAAATGATCTTCTTGACAAAAATATGCTTATTTGTTTTGGCATTATTTGTGCCTGACAGCATTTAGCCAGCAACAGTGATGTTTGGGGATTCAAGAACACCTTGGCAAAGGCTTCCTTTTCATTTTCAAATTTTTGATAGTTCATGGAAGGGTTCATGAACTTAAGTATGAATTTTCATAGTAACATCAACACAAAAGCACACATAACTAACTCAGCTCTTTGACTCTGCTGGCTAAAGCAGTAGTGTGAGGCTTCCATACTGGTCAGGTGCTAGAAATACTCATACTGAGATGACTATACACAGAGGGAGGAAGCCTGTTGGCTGGTCAGTGCTCATAACCAATAACAGCAAATGTTTGTTTTTACTGTTTTATGACAGTAACAGGGAATAGAATAGAACAGAATAGAACNAGGAAGTTCTTCAGCATGAGAGTGGTGAGAGCCTGGAATGGGTTGCCCAGGGAGGTGGTTGAGGCCCCATCCCTGGAGATATTTAAGGCCAGGCTGGATGAAGCTCTGGCCAGCCTGATCTAGCATAGGGTGTCCCTGCCCATGGCAGGGGGTTGGAACTAGATGATCCTTGTGGTCCCTTCCAACCCTGACTGATTCTATGGAATATCCAAACAAGACTGTGAGTCGAAATGATAGGAACTGCCATGGAGCTCTGCTGTAGCGTAGTTGAGTAGCTTAAAGTTCCCTTTTGTTCTGTTCTGTAACTTGATTTGATCACAGAATCATTGAGGATAGTCCATTTCTGACCTTATTGAAGATTCTTGATATTTTGTGTCTTCTTTTTTTCAATCTATTTCCCCTAAGTACAGTTCTGAAAGAGAAAAAATTGGAGTCTGCCTAACTTCAGATGAAAAAGTTCACTGGATTATTTGTATTTGGAATACTCTCTCAAAATAAAATGTAATTCTTAGAAGCTAACAGATCAATTCTTGAAGATATCTCTGTTAAGATAATATAGGACATTACCTACAAGGTCTATTAAAAAGGCACATCATGGTCAAACCCCATCCTAGTGCATCAGTAGGAAAATATCCACATGTGGACATGTTTACAGAGAAAGTTATTCTGCAGGTTCTTAACTGTTCACCAAAACACAAGGTCTAGGCTGTTATTGTAGCACAGGTTACAACTTCTAGACTGCTACTGCATAGGCTGTAAGGGGAGCTTTTTATGGTGGAAATAGTTTTATATATAATATTCTTTAACAGTTTGGAAGCTTGTGATGGTTTGGGAGTTACCTACCCCCCTACACAATTAAATCACCCAAGCTAGACTCAGACAGCTGGAGGTTAAGTAATGAAGCTATATTTACAGCCTAGCACTACTTACAAGCAGATATTTATACAATATAGACAAATATTTACAGTGATAGACAACTTAAAAGTAATACAGAAACACAATACCCCTCCCTGAAATCAGATTGCCAGGAGGCTCCTGACCCAAACCTCCTCCCTTCTCCCCCCTCTCTCCCTCTTTCCCTCCCTCCAGAAATAACCAAATGAATCCCCATATATCTCACGTGATATATCTGGAGAGATCTGAGGTGAGAAGTCAAAAAGACGCCAAGAAGGTAAGAGGAAGAAGGGTTAAGTCAGATTAAAGAGTTAAGGCAGATACAGCCACACACACACACTATCAGAGACAAGGAGAACAGAGCTGAGAAGTGTGTGAGAAGTGTCTTATCTATATTTTGACTAGTTGTGTTTCTCAGCAAAAGAATGCCTGATAGAGGGTACTGTTGGGTTTTTTTCTTTCTTCTCACAGCTAAGGATTTAATTTCTCTCAGTGAAATATTCAGGTTAGCCTCAAACCAACACAAAGCTTTAGAACAAAGACATAAGGAAGAAGTAAGATTGTTATACCGGAGATGAGGATTTCATCAAATTATCACAATTTCAGTATTGTCACAGGTTGAGTCTTAAGCTGCTGCAGTTATTCTGCCTCATCCTGCTGCTTTTAGGTTCTGCATTTGGGGTGTTGGCTTTCTTCTGCTGTGATGGCAGTGGGACAGGGAGGATGGGAGTGTAACTCCCTGCCTCCCTAGCTCATGGGCTTTCTGCTCTACTTTTTCTGCCAAAAGGCTCAGGTGATTGTGCATATGTATTATGGTTATCTGATTTGCTCAGTGTGCTGGTTTGAGGCTAATTGGAATATTTTAATGAGGAAAATTAGATTATGGGCTGTGAAAACAAAACAATGGTGATGTCTACTTCACTCACAGGTTCAGTGAGACGTATAAAAGCAAGGACACAAACACAGATGAGACAAAGTGTGAGAGTCTCTATCTGTTGGAGTCAGTGTCTGAGCTTTTCTCCCTGGGCTTTTACTGTATAACCCAACTAATTCTGCTTCTAGCCCCCCTTGCCAATCCTCCAAACTCATCTTGCATGTAAAGCATACTCTGGGTAGAGAGGTGGAAAGAAGGTGGAAGGGTGGTTGGGAGGCCCTCCTGGGGACTCTGATTTCTGGGAGGGCTGTTGTGTTTCTGTATTACTTTGAACTTGCATATTTCTGCCTATAGCTGTATAGATTGTACTTCTCTGCTTCTATATTGTGCTAAGCTGTGAATATAAAGCTTCATTCCTTAGTTTCCAGCTCAGCTGAGTCTAGTCTGGGTGATTTCATAAGAGTGAGAGGGTAGGTAACTCCCAAAACCATCACACTCAGTAAACTATTTTCTCACTCTTTTTGTCTCAGCCCTCAGGGTTTGTGTGTTGGTTTTCCCTCACATGTCTAGCAGGAGGCAGACAGAGTAACTTGCCAGTTTGGTTTAAACAAACTACAATTATACAAAATAAAACTGCCTTATCTTATTTAAAGTACTTGGAATATTAGGAAGTCTAAAGTCACTTGTTATAAAATTGCACTTAAAAATAGTCTGCCACTCACAAAGTTAAGATTTCAGCACTCACTACAGAAGCAGAGACTGTTCTAGTGAACTATGAAGAATGTGCTTGGAATCCATAGAGCAGCCAGCTGGAGCTGGAAGGTCAGCTGCAAAAAATCCATACCAAGATTACAGTGAAGCTAAGGTGGGAAGTCATTGCCCATTGATTAGCTTTCAGCCTGTTCCTCAGAATCAGGCAGTGGAATAACTCACTTGATCAACTCCTGTGGAATTCCTGTGATAATCACAATAGCCTCTCCGAGCAGACATGATATCTGAGGAGACATCTTGACAAAAAGGTGTTAGGGTGTCTAAACCAAGGTATTTTCATTAGTAAAGCTTGATGCTATCGAGAAACAAGAGCTGGTGAGATCCAAGACAAGTTTATTCACTGTTTAGGTCCCAAATAGTGTCTGTGAGTCAAATAATTTTATTTTAGAATGCAACAATTTTGTAGACTCGGGTGACCCATCATGACTGCAAGTGCCCAGAGATCCCTAAAAAGCAGAGCTATAATACATGGATTCTTTCTTTCTGAATTTTACCCCCAAGAGACTGATTTTGAGGAGGTTTGGGACTGTTTTTCTGAGAACTATTTACTTCATGGTGTCCTAAGTTATTCAAGCGAAGTTCAAGAACTGATCTATTAGCCTCTAAGCGTTGCTTTTCATCACTAGAAGAGATTCCAGATAAGAATAATGCAATGAAATTTTCATCTGAAGTTTGGTGGACTTCAATTCTTACAGAGTATTCTACAGATTTTGTAGAATCCTAACAAGAAGGAAAAGGCAATTTTTCCAATGGCTATGATAGATCAAGCTTCCAACAGTGACAAATGTTTTGGGAGTGGCTGTAGAATTCAAAGCTTTTGAGTACTCTGGTAAGTGGTAAATAACTACAATCTGAGGAGACCATTTTGTCCATATTGAAAATCATTGCATTTAATATTATATTAGTAAAAAGAATTCTTTTAAGTGTGTCTCTACAGGCCTTTCTTAATGTTTGTGTGTGCACAAATTCATCCAACATGCAGCTTAATTAACGAAGCTAAAAGATATAGAATTGCTGAAAAGCTTCTTTTTCATTCAAGTTTTTTCTCTTTCCTTCCTTTTCAAATACAAGAAAAGTAAAAAGCTGTGCTTTTGTTCTTGCAAACTAACAGAAATCAAAGGCTTATCATAATAGAGTCATAGAATCAACCAGGTTGGAAGAGACCTCCAAGATCATCCAGTCCAACCTAGCACCCAGCCCTAGCCAATCAACTAGATTATGGCACTAAGTGTCTCATCCAGGCTTTTCTTGAACACCTCCAGAGATAATCATATCCCTCTTTGGGTCTCAGAGTAGCACTTTAGCTAAATTTTGTAAACTAACATTTATGGTACCCCAACACAAGAAGGACATGGAACTGCTGGAGCGAGTCCAGAGGAGAGCCACGAAGATGATCAGAGGGCTGGAGCAGCTCTGCTATGAGGACAGGCTGAGAGAGTTGGGGCTCTTCAGCCTGGAGAAGAGAAGGCTTCGAGGAGACCTTAGAGTGGCTTTGCAGTATCTGAAGGGAGCCTACAGGAAGGCTGGGGAGGGACTACTGACAAGGTCTGGTAATGTCAGGATGAGGGGGAATGGGTTTGAACTGGCAGAGGGGAGATTTAGACTGGATGTTAGGAGGAAGTTCTTTCCAGTGAGGGTGGTAAGACACTGGCACAGGTTGCCCAGGGAGGTTGTGGATGCTTCCTCCCTGGAGGCGTTCAAGGCCAGGCTGGATGAGGCCTTGAGCAACCTGTTCTAGTGGGAGGTGTCCCTGCCTATGGCAGGGGGTTGGAGCTGGATGATCCTTGAGGTCCCTTCCAACCTAAACCATTCTATGATTCTATGAACTGGTATATTTAATATTTGGACAGTAATGGTATCCAACCATTACTTTTTCTTCCCATTATAAACCATTTTGAAAAGAAATGGGAAAAGAGTTATTTTTGTCTTGCAGTGAAGCTGCACAGCTTATTTTTGTTCAGCAAGATGCCCACTACTCAGCTCAGACAGGCCACAATGCTGTAATAATTCAAAACTGCATTCCACAGCTCATTGGTAGTGGGTTGTTTTGATATGCCCCATTAAGATTTAATTTATGTGCATGGCATAAGGAAGCATGTATAGGTATATAGGCTTGCTTTCCTCACTGCATGGCTGGGAAAAAAGATAACAAAAAGATTGTTGGAAGTAGGGAAAAAAAAAGCAATATTCACATAGACTGGATTGTTTTTCTTATCTACCTTTGCACCCAAAATTCAGGAATATGGTAACACAGAATGCTTTATACAAGCCCACAGAAATGTGCCCTTCCTCTGTTTATTGTTTATAAAACTATATGCATATGTATAAGGGAAAAATAATGTAATCACACTAAAACACCAACTATTTCCCAGGCTTTCAGTGTTTGACAACCTAGGAAGACGTTTGTTTACTGTAACAGGTGCTTTTCCTTCCATTCCTTTGCTTAAGTATCTTTTGCTGCACTTTATCTTTCCCTTAGCTGCGTTCCTCACTCTCCTAGTTTCTGTTTGCACAGCTTCTACAGCCAATTAGTGAGTATCTTATGTATTCTGTAAAAGCAGAATGACAAAAATAGCAAGGACAATATCCTCTTCTTGTCATGGCTTAGAGGGACTAGAACTGTTTTATTCCCATATATTTTTTCACAGTTCTCTATGAAGAGTTGCACCTGGGTCAGTGCAATCCCAAGCACAAATTCAGGCTGGATGGCAAATGGCTGAGAGCAGCCCTGAGGAAAAGGACCTGGGGGTCTGGGTTGAAGAAAAGCTCAACATGAGCTGGCAGCATGCATGTGCAGCCCAGACTGCGTCAAGAGCGGTGTGGCCAGCAGGGCAGGGAGGGGATTCTCCCCCTTTGCTCTTGTCAGACCCCACCTGGAGTACTGTGGGCAGTTCTGGAGTGCCCAACACAAGAAGGACTTTGAATTGTTGGAGCAAGTGCAGAGGAGGGCCATGCTCTGCTATGAGGACAGGCTACAAGAGTTGGGGCTCTGCAGCCTGGAGAATAGAAGGCTTTGAGGAGACCTTAGAGTGGCCTTCCCATATCTAAAAGGGTCCTACAGGAAGGCTGTGGAGGGACTATTAACAAGGTCTTGTAATGACAGGACAAGGGGTAATGGGTTTAAAGTGGCAGAGGGGAGATTCAAGCTGGACATTAGGAAAGGGTTCTTTCCAGTGAGAGTGGTGAGACACTGGCACAGACTGCCCAGGGAAGTTGTGGCTGCTCCCTGCCTGGAGGTGTTCAAGGCCAGTTTGGATGAGGCCTTGAGCGACCTGTTCTACTGGGAGGTGTCCCTGCCTGTGGCGGGGGGTTGGAACTGGATGATCTTTGATGTCTCTTCCAACCTAATTGTTCTATGATTCTAAGCCACTCTGGCTCCGATTTCCTAGAGTGCATGGGTTCTTGTGCCCATTCAGCAGAAAACTTGGAATGTAACAAAGTTGAGAGGCTTCTGTGTTTTGTATCTGAGTGGAGGCAGCAGAAGGATAAACAATACCTGTTTGTTTAGTGCTTCTCAGATTCACATAATAGTAATACAAATAATGACAGTAACAGCAAACTCTCTTTAATTATTTATTTAATAAAATTAAATCTTCTAAAAATAAACTAAGGCAAGACTTAACCTACCATCTGCAGGACTTCTGAGTCTAGCAACTTATGTCTAAACACTGCATAGCTGTGTTTTATTGACATCTATGGCTTGAAAACAGCTTTATTGTGGATTCTGACTTTCAGAGATATGATGAGAACTAACTAATCTCATTCTGCATCCTGATTTTATCAATAGAGAGTATCATGCTCTGGAACAAGATGCAAATAGTACCACCAGAGGGAACTAATACTGTCATTTCTTTTTGACTTCAGGAATGATTTTACAAGTCACCTAAAAGTGTGTATTTGTACACAAGTGTTTACACATTGCAAGGCATAGTGAGAAAAATCTTTTTGCATAGGGACTGCTACCACCTAAATGAATTAAATCCAGTCTTGACATTCCTGACTGTCAGTGCAGGATTCAATTCTTTCAAGTTGCTTTTATCCTGTAATCAGCTGCTATGATGGTGCTTGTAAGACTGACAACAAAAATTATTCCCTTTGAGAAAGTGACTTGAACATATGAAGTCCTTATTTGGGACACTCCAAGTGTCTCTGAGGCATTTAAAATTGTTGATTTTGTTTTTTGTCATAGACAGAGTAAAGATCACACACTGCAGTATGTTGTCTCTGCCACAGCACCATGGCAAGGAAATATTCAGCTTTTAAAGTTATATTTAAGATTTGCTTATGTATTTGGCATGTAGAATTTGTGGTGGTGGAGAGGGAGATTCAGTGTAGCTTCTCTGTTGGCATCCATGCTGTGATGTACTACTACTGCTACAGAATGTCAGTAAAATCATTTGACAGTAGGCAAGGGCAAGGAGTGCCCTGGGATCTCTGTAGCTACAATTAATACTGTGGCAGGTACTTCCTAGAATTTGGGTTATGCACAACCATCTAAGAAACAGAGCTTTGTACAAACCCTTTTGTTCTCAAGGTTATTCCAGACTTGTTTCTGAGAGTGCATTAAGTCAATATAGATGTAAAGCTACACTTCCTTCTTCCTGAATATTTTGTATTCTATTTTGTCATAAGACAATTGGAATTGAGTTTGTTGTAAACTGATCAAACAGTTCTATTAAAGGTAAATGTGTTCAATGCCATGAGCAAGAAAGTCAAAGATCTGGAGTCATTAAGGGGTGATTCAGTAGTGCTAAATGCACTGATAGGTCACTAAGTTCTTCCTCTCTGAGTCCTGACACACTTCCCCTCTGCCAAATACAGTGCAAACCACTTTGTTGTTTTTGTTGTTTAGTGAACGTGTCATAATAAATTCAAAACTCTCTTTACTTAAGATGATTCTTTGAGTTTGACAGAATCACATCCCTAATGCTGTCTGCTCGAGCTGTGGTTTATTACAGTTGAACTAATAATGACTGGAACTCATTAGTTCTTTTTGTTCTGAACTATTGGTGCTAGGCCATTGTCCCTGGAGGATGTGAAAGCAAAGACTCATTGCTCTGGTGTGCTGCATGACAGCACATTTCACGGCTGTTCCATGGAGGTTAGTAACTTTAATGCTTTGAGAATCTGGTCCTTCTATGTGCAGATACCAGAGTGGTTTATGAAGTGGACCAGATTAATTCATACATTTCAATCTTGACAGACATCAAGTCTGTATCAACATTCTTGCTGTCACCATATGTCCGTGCTGACCATTTTATTAATCCATTTCCAGGAAGGATTCTTTGATTCAAAACTAGAATCTATTTTTAGCATATTACTGTGCTTACTGCAGCTCTCTTATGAGAGAACAGGGATGACATTTTTGTGCACCAATATCTGTGTTTTCAAACAGAAAATAAGAATTAGATAAAATAAAGCAAGTGACTTCCTATAAATCTCGTTGCAAAGTAAAGCTATTTGAAAAACAATATGAGTTTGATGTTTTGTCTTCCACGACAGGACAGAATATCCCATTGAGATATGACTTAAAATATTCATTTGCATGCAAACTCTGACAATACATTGAAGGTTCATTTGGACAATGTTAGTTTTATAGAATATATATACAATTAGAGGATGTTGTGCTCTAAGCAGAATGTAAAAAACTCACGAGAGGTAGTCTGAGAATAAACACTAATTCCAGATCAGCATGTACCTGTATGTGACAAATACCCTTAGTAACATGGAAGGGTAGACCATCTCCCAGCTGGACTAAGTTCAGTACTGAAAACTGCTTTAGTGACAATTGGTGTCTATCTATCTATCTATCTATCTATAGATATAGCTTTCTTTCTTATTTATTCACTTATTTCTCGTTATCCTGTGTCACCAAAATACTTCAACATTGATTTCAGCAGACATTAACTATATTTGGTTCATATTCCCTTGTGCTAGTTTGAGCCTAGCTAGCATGTTTTGGTGAGAAGAACTAGATGATAGGCTGTAAAATGAAAACAATGGTGAGGTCTACTTCCCTCACAGTCTTGCTGGGATGTGTAAAGAAGAAAGGCAAAACAAAGATTAGGTCACTTGCTTCTTCTNTTCAGTTAAGTAAGTTTTTTGTGACCTTCACTGGGAAAGGACAAAAAGGAATTGTTCTACTTTAGATTATTTGATACTTTTTATGTAATAGTGGTCCTGACTCAAGTTTAAAAGTAAGGCAACATTATTTACAACCTCACTGATACAGTATTTTGTTTCCCTTCTAGAGATTAAACATCTTTCATCGTAGTGGAGTAGGTATTACCTGGCAAAGGGAGCACTGCATTTTGATAATCAGTGTATATCTTGGCTTGTGAGGAACTCACTTGTGACTCCAGTAATTTTGGCCATGTGAAAAGCATAGTAACTTCCAAAATTTGTTGTCAGTAATGTCTTGTGGCTATTAGCAAGCAGAAGTTTTAATCTCTTGATCTCTGTGTTACAGATGGCCTGCTAGGTTATCTGTGTGAGCTGTGTCACAGCAGTAAGGTGTGTGAGGAACTTATATAGAGAAGGAAAAGGATATCTCATAACTTAGGGAATTGCACTACTAAGTGCTTTAAAAAATAATACAATGCGTTTGAAGTGGACTGTTATTTCTTTCATATTCTGAAGATTTTATGCTTCAGTATTTCAGCTGTGTCCATTGACATTTTTAATTGTGCTTTTCCCCATTTGTCACATTTCAAAGAATCAGTTTCTCCTGTCACAGCTAGGAGAGGAATACAGTCTGTCTTTTACCCTAGTACTCAGCATGTTTTCTTGCTCTCTGTCTGGTTTAGGTGCAGAAATTTGTAAATACATGTTTGTCCTTAGTATATTAAACACATAAATAGCAATGTTTGTGGTATTGGAGTGTGATTAGCTCTTGAAAAATTCATCAAATGTCCTGAGATCCCTGATGCTTTTAAAAATTCATATAAAGTTTTGAAGAGTGAAAATGGTTTGACAAGTAGGCAGGCCACAAAGAAACTGACACATCAAGGGAAGAAGATCAAACAGGAATATAGCAGGCATATTCATACTGTAGGCTGCAGAGCCTGGCTGCACTCCAAGGAGGTTGAAAGAACAAGTAGACATGAAATATAGAGAAAGAATAGAGACAGGAATCTCAGGGTGGGAAAATGAAAGACCATTTTACATTAAAAAAATGGCTTTTTAAACATCTTTGACATGTATTCAATAAATTCACCTCTGCTTTGCTTATTTAACTAGATGCAAAAGTTTTCTTAAAGTGGAAATGTACACTGGGTGAATTTTTCAGGAAAATATCTCCTATTTGGGAAGAAAATGTTCAAGAGATTTGGAAAGGGTCTCAAAATAATTGCTGTGGCTTTGATATGGGGCTCTGAGTTGAACAGGATCTGTGAGACTGGATGAGGTACTTAGTGCCATGGTCTAGTTGATTGGACAGGGCTGGCTGCTAGGTTGGACTGGATGATCTTGGAGGTCTCTTCCAACCTGGTTGTTTCTATGATTCTATGATGTAGCTATCCCTTATAACCCAGTAGCTACAATCAGACCTTAAACCTCTAATGATTTAGATCTACTACACTAAATGTGAGTTGTATCATTTAAATACTGGTTATTTAAATGATCTCATTATTAAGTGATCTCATATTTATCCTAAGTATTTTATTAAATGTTCTGTCATACTTATGAAAAAAAAATCCGAAACCCCAAACCAACCAAACAACCCCCCCAAAACGAAACAAACCCACAAAGTGAGGTCCATTGCAGCCTAAGCCATTCTATATGTGAAGACTGCTAAACATGAAATTAGAAAGAAAATGGCTTATTCTTAATAATTAAAGGGTTTCTTTTTTGTATAAAGCAAGCATTTAGCAGTGGGTCATGATAGAGGTATGTATGTTAGCATAGTGTAAAATATGGTTGATGCAAGTAAGCAGTGCTCTAATCAATGGCTATGCCTGCCAAGTTGCAGGGATGCTCATCCATTTGTAGCATTCACCCATATAGGGCATGTGAGTAGGATAGAAAATAGTTCTGCCTTCCAATCTCATCTCCTACATATTTGTTATGCCACTGATGCCAGCCATCAAGGAATTTCAAAGACAATTGGTGAAAGAAAACATAAGACATTCATTGAGAGAGACCTTAGATTCTCCCTAGGTTTTCCTAAGCTTTGAAGCAGAGATAGCAGCAAGGGATCAAGCAGTAAAAGCCTTTTAAAACCTCAGCCTCTTCTCCAGCTGGGTTTTAGATCAATTCTTTTTTCAGCTGGGCCAGCAGCAGGGCTGTAGAAGATGAGCATAGGATGCACTGTAGAACTAAAAACTCACTAAAAATTAGCTCCTCCTTTCTTACCCCAGGGGCATTTCACTGGGGCAGTAGAGCAGAGAAAGCATCGGCGAGATAAGAAGTGCTGGGTTTGTTTTGAGGAACTGTGTGCAAGAATCTGCAAGAATGTTAGAAATCTACTATTTCTGAAGGTGAATCTCCTCCAAGTTCTGGGTGATTCTCATGCTCCAGTGCCTGCCTTTCTCCTGCCTAAGCAATTCTCGATGCATACCCTAGGATGGAAATGAATAATTTTCTCAATTTCAAAACTCTAATAATATTTTTATGAAATATTTTTTTTTTTAAATTTCATCGCTACAAGAAGCTTTAAATGAGTCCAAAAATTCATAAGACCCTGACAAATACGAAATGAAGCATGGCAGGTTTTGATTCTTTCCCTTGTAAATCTCCATGCTCCTGTCTCCAAACCGAAGCCAGCCTGCAGTTCCAGAAGCTGCTTCCAGAGGGAATGTATTTTGGGTAGACGGCACAGTTTCAGTTTTGACTCGGCTGCTGGGTTTAGCTGTGCGGCTCAGGTGTGTGCCGGGCACGGTGACATTCGGTGGCTTTTGGTGCCTCCCCAGCTGCAGGGGGCAGGGCTCCTGCTGAGGCGGCTGAGCAGCCCTGCCGCAGGCAGCTCCAGTTCCCTGCCCCGTTAATTGCCTGCACCTGGGGAGGGGCGGGAAAACCCCCGGCCCGTGCTTGCAGGGGGAGATCGTTCCAGAAGGGGGTTGGTGTGGCGCAGGTTTGGTGCTGCTTCTCAAGCCAGGTGGACTTTTCTGCTTACATTCAGGTAAGATTTTATTTTTTGTCCTGCAGAGTTGCTTAATTTGGCCATAGAGGAGTGTTGCTTTCTGCTGCTCCTGGGAGGCTGCTGTGAGCACAGGTTTCTTCATCTGAATTTTCAGATGCAAGGTTCTACACTTGGGCCCGCAGCGTTTACACAACCACCCCAGGCAGCGCTACAGGCTGGAGACAGAGTGGCTGGAGAGCAGCCAGGCAGAAAGGGACCTTAGGGTACTAGTAGATAGTAGCTGAACATGAGCCAGCAGTGTGCCCAGGGGGCCAGGAGAGCCTGTATGAGAAACAGTGTGGCCAGTAGGACAAGGGAGGTTATTCTTTCCTTGTACTCAGCACTGGTTAGGCCACACCTTGAGTGCTGTATCCAGTTCTGGGCTCCTCAATCCAAAAGAGATGTTGAGATACTGGAATCATGTCCAGAGAAGGGCAACAAAGCTGGTAAGAGGCCTGGAACACAGCCCTGTGAGGACAGGCTGAGGGAGCTGGGGGTGTGCAGCCTGGAGAAGAGGAGGCTCAGAGGTCTCCACATTGCTTTCTACAACTACCTGAAGGGAGGCTGTAGCCAGGTGGGGGTTGGTCTCTTCTGCCAGGCAACCAGCAACAGAACAAGGGGACACAGTCTCAAGTTGTGCTGGGGGAGGTCTAGGCTGGATGTTAAGAGGAAGTTGTTGCCAGAGAGAGTGATTGGCATTGGAATGGGTTGCCCAGGGAGGTGGTGAAGTCTCTGTCCCTGGCGGTGTTGAAGAAAAAGCTTGGATGAGGCACTTAGTGCCGTGGTCTAGTTGATTGGGCAGGGCTGGGTGGCAGTTTGGACTGGATGATCTTGGAGGTCTCTTCCAACCTGATTGATTCTATGGTTCAGTTTCAATGTCTTCACTTTGGATCTCATCAGAAGTCTGTCAATCCAAGCTGCTCTCTCGGGTGCCATGATGAGGCTGGGCCACGGTGAGCCTGCTAACCAGGCTCCTTTGGTTCATTATCCGCAGAGACCACTTCAGCCCACCGGTGACTCTTCACACTTCTCTGAGGACTTTTTCTGTTGTCATAAAAAAAAATATATATTTATAAATATGGGAGCAGGTTTCCTGCTAAACATCTCAGAGAGGTCCCCACATTTCATCTCCTGATATATGTGTCTGCTTTTGTCACCCTGAATATGATGCTGAGGCACTAGCTGCCAGCAGTGCTCTGCACAAACACCCAGGGTGGGTCTGTAGGGAGTGTGGGCTCAGCTCAGGCAGGAGCAGTGGTCCTGTGGCCTGAGAGCACCTCTAGCCCAAGAAGCAATAAGCAGTTCAACTTGAAACTGGTTTCCTTGTTGAGTCATGAATTGTTTTTCACATCCTTCCCTCCCCAAGAACTGTTTGGCCATTACCTCCCTCATGGTTACAATTTGCAGCTCCTCTGAGGTTTTGCCCTAAATAGGTTGTTCCTGCAAATCACCCCATCTGCTAACGTGTTGCTGGTAGCCACTCAAGAGAGCCTCATCCCAGTAGGTTAGCTGAACCTTTGGGAGCCTTTTCACTGCAATTAACTCAGCTGTGTGCCAGCTTTCATCAGATTCCAGTAGCTGCTAAACTGAAGTGTTGTGGGATGCTGAAATATTTTCATTGCTTGTGATTTATTTTCCTCTGAAGTGGTAGTCCTGTTGTGTAGGTTATTTCTGGCTGGAATGACATAGAAGCTGTGCTACAGTACAGTGATTTACCACAGTCACAGCCATGTGTGTAATATACTTGTAGCCTCATTGTCATGTATGCTACATGTCATGAAATATTACTGTCGAGTGTTTAATACACTGGTGCATAGCAGGAGATGATATCAGATTAATTACACTTGTAGAGTGTGTAAATCAGGGCTCTGAAGCTGCAATTGTTCAAGTGCAGATGCTACTTCATATGCAGCTTCTCAGGGTGTCAGGTTAGCTGCTTCCTGCACTGCTCAGGTTTGTTACTTTCCATAGAAAGGAAGTACTCCCATTTCCTGGCTTTACTGAAGCTTCTCAGCTTTATGATCTTCAGAATAAAAACAGTATAGCCCTGTTCCAGCAAAATACAGTGTTGGGCCATTACAAAGCTGAAAACAAGGTTCATGTCAAAATGCAGTTGTGGAAGCTCATGTGCGTGGTGCTGTGTTCTCCCCTTCCAATTGAGTTATGCTTGTTCTCACTCTTACAGCTCTCTGCTGCACATCCAAGAGTTTCTGTTCTAGTTGCTTTCCTCAACTTCTGTACCTGACCTGCACTTTCAAAATCTTGAGGGATACTGTGTTCAGCTGTACTTGTCCACTAGAATCTGCTCTTCCAGCCAATGACCTTGGGGCATGCCCCTCCTGCAGCGGAGGGGTAATAAATGCGGGACAATGTTTTTCCAAAATTAATATTGTTTATTGATTTTGATATTCAGAACTATTGCCACCCTCCATCATGAATTTTAATAATAATAGATTCTTTGCATGGTCATGGAAACATTATACAGAGGAATAACTAGATCTAAAAATAACTAGCAAAAATATATAAACATTAATTGAACTTAACTGAACTGGAAGAGGTTCTCGCAGTCAATATACCACTTGTCCACTAGATGGACTCCAGGAGCTCCTTTCTGCTTATGGCAGTAGGCAATGGTGAATTGCAAGAGGCTTTAAGTATTTACTCACAAAAATTATCTCCCAACTCACAGGGCTAGCTACAGCTTCAGACAGCACCCAAATGATTTCAAGGATTTCTGTTGGTCTTGTCAGCTGCTGAGACTTCTGATTCTTCCCAGGCTTCACATAGAGTGCCAGAGGAAGGAGAGAGACAATCTCTGGCCTTATCCTGGCTTCTCTGGATGATCTGTACATCTCCAGGACTTCCCATCTTGGCAGGAGACTTTCAGGCGTAGGCAGGATGTCTTGCGATGTGCAGCCTCAGCAGGGTGTCACGCTGGCTACGCAGGCTGATCACATGGAGGCACTGAGAGCCTGTCCCTGGTAAACTCAAGGCAGGCAGTTTCCAGGCAGTTCAGGATACAATAAGGCAGGGAGCAATAGCAGCAGGCAAGCAAGCACAAACACAGTGGTAAGGCATGTTGTGTTTACTGGCTCATTTCTTTTTATCAGTGTATCTTGAGACTAAAGGATCTTTGGATACAGAATAGCAGTTATGTAAGCTTGACCGTATTAGGTGAAACCATAAGCTTGCTTTACCCAAACTTGGGAAAAACATAGGCTTTGCAGAAGGCAGGCACAAGCTAAGCATGGGTACCTTGTTTACCACAGGACGAAGACAAGCCTGGGCAGGCCACAGTCCTTAGAGTCAGTGGCTCCAGGTTCTTTGTCCTCTTTCCTGTGGTTGCTTCTCTCTGAAACAGAAGAAGGGAGAGCAGAAAAACATGTCTGGGCAAGCCAGGACATGTATAAGCCTATTTTGGCCTATAAGGCCTGCCACAACTCCTCCTACTGCAGTTCCTTTTATTTTTTTCCACTCCTTGAGACTTTGAACAAAGCTGTATTCCTGTAAGCTCTGAACTTCAAAACACCTCTATATCACCCTTTCCTGCCTTGTTTTATCCCTTCAAGGATTACATTAATATTCCACCCTGTCTAGTACTGCTTTGATACTGAATTTAGACCTCTCAAAGGGCCAGATAATGGGATTTAGGTCTGAGCTGGTGTCTGCCAAAAACTCAGTGAGGAATTTTCACAGGAGAAGGAGGAATGTTCGAGAAAGAAAGTAGGCCTTGTTGTTAGTGCTTTGTTGCGTTTGTTAACTGATCTCAGGCATGTGCCAGAAATTGATGGGCATGCCAGTTCTCAGCAGCATTTCTGGTTTGTCACCAGCTGGATCGTATTTAGAAGAATTTTCAGGTAGAATATGCATTTCAAGTTTGATGCAGGGAATGCTTATTTCTCTACTCACAAACTTCTCCTTGCTAACAAAAAGCTTTCTCTGGCTATTACATGGACAGTTGCTCTAGCCACTGTATTGTCAAACTAGAACATTGAAAGCATGCTCACCTAACCCATGTGCTTAGCAAACACTTGCAATTTGGTGCTTGCTGTATCTAATTGTGACAGGTGCACAGAGACCCTCAGGAAGAGCTCTGTGTGAGAAGAAGGGTTGATAATTTCACACTTACCAGCAAGCAAGGTGTTGGCCATTCTTTGTGCACCTTCCAGACCACCACTTTGCATCTGATTTCACCTCCCTTTTCTTTTTTTTTCTTTTGAGACATCTATTTGTGACCCTTTTCTGTTTCTGTGACCAAAGCACAGGTGTGGTCTGTAGCTGCTAGTGTCTCCTTTAGAGGAAAATTTGAGCAACTCAAGAACAATCTGTACATGTTATGAGAAATTTCTGTGTTGAAGTCTCTGTGCCTCAGGTCATTAATACCCAAATTATTTTTCATGTCATACTTGGTAACATCACATCTGAGTTTCATAAATCAAAATAGATTTGATCAGAAATCTTTGTGCAGTGCTCCCCTGGCATTCAGCTGGTATGAGCAGGTATGAGCTCAATACTACTGGTTTCTGTTGAGTTCTGGGAGTGTTTTCAATATGTTTACGTATCTGTGAAAGCTTTAAAATGAAGCCATTCATGCAATCAACACTGATGGCACCAGTATGTTTAGCAGAGTCTCAAAATGTCCATGACAGTTACAGATGGTGATGGAACAGGCTGCCCAGAGAGGTTGTGAAGTCTCCTTCTCTGGAGACTTTCAAAACTGTGCTGGTTTGAAGCTAATTGGAGTATTTTAATGAGGGAAATTACATTATAGGTTGTGAAAAAGAAACAATGGTAATGTGTACTTCACTCATAGGCTTGCTGAGATGTATAAAAACAAGAACACAAAACATAGATAAGACAGTTTCTATCTGTCAGAGTTCAGTGTCTGTGTTTCCTCCCTGGGCTTCTGCTGTCTGGCTTTGATCTGTGTAACCCAACTAATCCTTTGGCTTCTAACCCCGCTTGCCAATCCTCATGACTCACCTTGCACATAAGGCATACTCTGGGATGAGGTAGAGGAGTGGGAAGAAAGTGGAAGGGTGTTTGGGAGCCCCACCTGGGGACTCTGGTTTCTGCGAGGGCTGTTGTGTTTCTATGTCACCTTTAACTTGTATATAACTGTAAACATTTGTGTATATATATGCTCGTAAATTGTTCTAAGCTGCAAGTATAGCTAAATTCCTTAGCTTCCAGCCAGCTGAGTCTAGTCTGGGTGAATTCATTGTGTGCATGGGGGTGCATAACTCTCAAACCATCACAAAAAAACCACCTGGCTGCATTCCTGTGTGGACTACCCTAGGTGATCCTGCTATGGCAGGGTGGGTGGACTTGGTCTCTGGAGGTCCCTTCCAACCTCTAATATTCTGTGGTTCTGCATGAGTGTGCTCTGGTGTCTCGTGCTTATGATATCTGCTGTTGTATACTGGTTGCTTTTGGCCTTAATTTGTGTAACCTTGCATGTCAATGTGACATTATGTGAGTCCCTTACAGATTGGGACAGATCTCATTGTTTTATTTTTTTTCTTTGGTCTTTATTTCATAATGTGATTCACTCCTGATATGCCTCCCTTACTTCCTCCCCACTCCATGTCACTCATTACAAAACCAACAGGATTCCTTATTGCCATAAACTTTTCTTCAGTGCAAAAACTAAACAAACTGGATGTCTTGCAGCATCTAGTCCCTGGAATGACCTTGCTTTTCCTCATGTTCTTGGGCTCAAATTAGCTTTTTGACAAGATGGTATCTGGTAGTTTTGTGCAGCTTTGAGTTTAACTGCCATGTTTTGGATTTTTCTAGAGAAAACTCCTCTCTTGTTTGTTGTGACCTTTTCTGTTTCATCCAGTTTGCTTGCTTTCCAATTTTTCACTCTTCTGGTGGAAGTGTCTGTTCTCCAGTGCTACTGCTTCATTCCAGTGTCACTGATTACAGAAGTCCTTTCATCTGTCAGTGTATACCATATCTATTATATCCTTTGCAGGGTGAATTTCACCTCCTGGGTTGTTTTGTTGTTTTTTTTTTTTTTCTATTGATGATGACTTTGTCCTTGTAACGATGTTGCTTGGTTTGCTGTTGTTAGCTGTTACTCAGGCTTCAAACTATTTCAGACTTGGCTTCATTTCTTTGAATTGGGGAACTGAATATGTTATTGGGAGTTTGTATCATCTTACAGGCAGGGCTATAAAAGCTAATATGCTTAACCTGTTATCAGTGCAGCAGAGGTTTTTCAGGTTAAAGTTTTTAGAGTTTTCTGAAATGGTATTTTTATTAACTTAAATGTTTTTTATAGTATGCTAACAACTTCCACTTGTATGAAAAAAAGTCAATACAAAATTGCTTTATGTATCTAATTATAAATCCTGATATCTGGAGAGAAAGGCCAGCTGTTCTTCTCTCATCAAAATATATTACATTGCTAGTAAGTAGGTGCCCCTAAACCCTACTAGTAATAAGAAAATGATAAATAACAATTTCTTTTACAGAGGAAGCACAGTAATTTAACTGTCGCTAGACCCCAGCTCTGTGTGTTCCTAGCAGAATGGAAGTGTTTCCTGGGGATAGCTGATGATAACAGCAGATGTGGAATAATCATTCTACAAAGATGCATTGAAAGACCAAAAGTAAGATTCCTAGAGGTGAAATACTCTTAGGCAGTTTGTCTCATGTGCTCATAAAAAAGTTATTCATGCAAGATTTTTAGTTTAACATTAGGGGTTGCTTTATTAATACTTAGAGAATAAATACTTTTTACAGAGTACTTTTCTTTTTATATATACTCAGGTACAGGATCAGAAGTTGCTCATATGCTTAAATAGCCCAAAAGCAAAGTTGCACTGCTGCTTTCAAGTCACAGAATCATAGCATAGAATAGAATCAACCAGGTTGGAAGAGACCTCCAAGGGCATCCAGTCCAACCTAGCACCCAGCCCTATCCAGTCAACTAGATCATGGCACTAAGTGCCTCATCCAGTCTTCTCTTTTTATATATACTCAGGTACAGGATCAGGAGTTGCTCATATGCTTACATAGCACAAAAGCAAAGTTACACTCCTGCTTTCAAGTCACAGAATCATAGAATGTTTTGAGTTGGTAGGGACCTTAAAGATCATCTACTTCCAACCCCTCCACCATGGGCAGGGACAACTCCCACCAGACCAGGTTGCTCAAAGCCTCATTCAGCCTGCTCTTAAGTGCTTCCAGTGATGAGGCCTCCACAACTTCTCTGGGCAGCCTGTTCTAGTGTTTCACCACTTTCATAGTAAAGAATTTCTTCCTAATGTTTAGTCTAAATCTACTCCCCTCTAGTTCAAAACCATCGTACCTTGTCCTATCACTACAGACCCTTATAAAAAGTCCCCTTTAAGCTTTCCTTTGGACTCCCTCCAGGTGTTGGAAGGCTGATATAAGGTCTTCCCAGTGCCTTCTCTTCTCCACTCTGAACAGACCCAACTCCATCAGTTTGTCCTCACAGGAGAAGTGCTCCAGCCCTCTGATCATCATCGTGGTCCTCCTCTGTCATTCTTGTGTTGGGGGCTCTGGAGCTGGATGCAGTACTCCAGGTGTGGCACTCCCAGAGTAGGGTGGTAGAATCACCTTCCTTGACCTGCTAGCCATGTACTTTTGATGCAGCCTAGGATACAGATGGATTTTGACCTTCCAATGCACATTGCAAGCCCATGTCAATTGCATTATCAGTCAGCATCTTATGAACCAGAGAAGGCCCTGCAGGGTGTTCTCAATCCACTTGTCATCCAGCCTGTATTTGTGCTTGGGTTGCCTCTCCCCAGGTGCAAGTCCTTGCACGTCGCCTTGTTGAACTTCCTGAGGTTGACGTGGGCTCCTTTCGGTCATCTTTTCCCCAAACATTTCTTTAGCCTTTTTAGGTTTCTGTTAAGACTATATGCAAATGGGACTGAGATATTTTGTGGTGAGAACCTCATGGGGATAAGTCTTCTCTTTACCTGGGACAGAGTATGACAATCCACATTTATGAAAATGATATTCTAAAATAAGCTCTTAATGCTAGTGTAGAATTTAACAAAACCAATTCCCTTCAGAACTGATGCCTTCTTTATCAAGAGTGTGAATTAAAGCACTCATCCAGTGCTTAGGGCATTTTTAGCTTTCTTGGCCTATGAACCATTGGTCTAAATGCACCAAAATATCTTTGGAATGACAGTGAAGTTGTTTTATAGGTGAAATCACTGAACTTTTTACCAAAGACTTTGTCATTCAGCAAACAGTTTTCAATGTTGCTAGAAGTCTGTGCATTCAAACAATGACTTTCTCAATGTTTATGGTCCTCCTGTTGTGTGTCAGCAATCGAACTCTGGTAGTTTGGGGTGGGTTTTTAAGTGATGACAGTTCTTTAGATTCAGGAACACTTATGCATGACTTCAGCCTAAACCACAGTATATAGGCATAACCTGTAAAGGTGAATTCATTTGGGTTATGGGAATGTCAATGGGGAACTTGCCCTTTGGTAGAGGACAGTTGTAACAATCTTTCTTCTAACCACATTCCTATTCTGAGAGCCTCCAGATCAGTTCTCTAATCACTGTCTTAAAATGATTCCTCTTTTGCTCATGTACTGTGGAAGTGGCTTTCCCTGTGAAACCTACTTCTTCACATTTGAAAATTCTTCTCTTCCTTTTAAAAAAATACAACAGAACATCAGCAACAAACTGATGCCACAACAGAACATCAGCAACAAACTGATGCCACAACCAAACAAAGCCCCTACTACCAACAGAAAACAAGGAAACTAAACCAAAACAAACCTCCCAACAAAACCCCACACACAACAGCAACATCTCCTTTGACATAATGATGGTAGATTAATACCTGCTGTTAAAAGACAAGCAAAAGATTCTTGCAATCCATCTTGAGTGCTTGGACTTCAGAAGCTACTTTGACACTCAGCTTCTTGCAAATAATGCAGCAGTTGTAAACAGCAGTAGCACGGAAACATTCCGTACTGCACATACAAGAAGGTCCTGCTCAAGGAAGCAAAAATGCCTTTACACCAAAATATATCTTTGATTCTAATACTCTGACATTTGAGCTTTGACTTTACAGTTTTATCTGACTTCAGCACTAACTCTAAGCTCTTCTGTGATGGGGGTGAACTGCGTGTGACCACAATGTTTCCTGAACAAGTTCATAGTAAAATGTCAGAGTGAAGCTTTATAACAGGAGGAAGTATTACTCAATATGATGAAGAATTGAAACGTTATTGCTGGAAAGGCAGTGGCACTAGAAAGGGAGGTCATGTTTAAAATGATAAAGAATGAAAGTAGGCATTTTGTTTGGAAATTTAAATCTTGGCTGTGCTTTGTTTGATGTTTTAGAGTTGTCAACCAAAGTGAGATGACCTCACAGGGTTGTTATTGGTCTTAAGATGTGAAGGTTGAAAATAATGTTGAGACAAAAAATCACATAACACATTAATTCTAGCATTTTTAGTACTAACATTTGGCATAGTTACAGGGAATTAGCCAGAACAAGGCATTAAACTCTGTAGCTAACAACCAAGAACATCCAAAAAGCAGGAGCAGAGTTGAAAGTTCTAGGAAGCTTGGACAAAGTCACATATAAGGATAGGACAGGTTCTGATGGCAGTTCTGTACTCCCCGGGATGGAATTACAGCTAAACATGGTTTGCTAGGGACAGATCACAGAACTAGTCAAGGACAGAAGGAAAGGTCAGGCAGAATTATTCAAGAACATTAAGATTCTACCAGCCAGGGGAAGCAATAGCTTCCCTGAGTAATTACTCTTTGATTACTGAGGGGTATTTCCAGCTAGCCTGCACCAGGGGGTTGTACATAGCATTTTTGCTTGTCTTTGGAATTGGAAGAAGGTACCAACAGCAAACAAAATCTTTGCATGTTGGAAAAATGTGATGCTTTTTCCTCATGACTTCCCTCAATCAATGCTTTGCCTATGTCAGATATCACAGACGTTTGTTTGTTTGCTTTTGCTTGGTTTGGGGTTTTTCTTTTATCAGGTTTTCGTAGTTTGTGCTGCAGTGAACAATCAGCAGCTCAGATCACTGCCTGTATGAGACAGGAAGATCAGCTCACGGTCGGAAATGGCTTATTTAACTTAATATTTCAAGTTAGAAGTGCCATTGACACCAAGACAGTATGAATTTTTAAGGTATATTCAAACTTTCTATACTGTTAAATTCTTATCCCTCCAAGGGTTAGACTTTTCACAGGTAGGACAAGATGCCTGCTTATGTACTGACTGAAACATATGACCTGTACTTTAAGCACAACTTGCAAAAAATGATGATTGAGAAAATGCAGGTCTCTGGCAAAAGATATTTACTTGTTAAGCTAAAGACTGCTTTGGAAATGGAAGAAATGTATTTTCTCTGCCAATTCTTATTGTTCTTTTTCTGTTTGTGCTAGGACTAATTTTTCTCCATAGGTGAATATTGAGTGAGAATTTGTGGCAAATAACACAAAATAAGTTGCTTGTGTGGAACCAAGTCAAAAACGTGGGGGTGTGTATATACATATAAAACCCTTCTGCTCTGCAAGATTAATTGTTCTTGTCTGTTTTACAGAGTAAACCTGTGTCAATTGGGAGATCTGTCCAATATACTGCAGGGGAAAAAAAAATGAATGAATAGATGTTCCTAGAGTATCTACTTTAGCATACTGTGTTTGTCAAATTATAATGTTCTCTTCAAAGTTAGCTTTCAGTGGCCTTTCAGTTTTCTTTCAGCATATTTTTCTTATTCTTTGTACTGGAAAATTCTATAGTATGGCTTCGAGGACTCCTGCTGAGAGAGACAACATTGGTATCGTTTATAGTTAGGACACCAAGCAGCCAATGCACACAGCGACGTTACTTAATGTCAGTCTACAGTGGCTGTGTTACTAGAGACAAGTTGTGCCTGTAGAAGTGTTTTCACAAAGAATGCTGTAGTTCTATGCTTCAAATAAAGTGATACAGGCACATCACTAAAGTTTGCAGGTAACAGCAGTTGAGATGATGATAAAGAATGAGAAAATCACTGTCTCAAAAATCTGCATCATTTGATGTTGTTTTGTTGCAGTTACGAGCATGATTCTCTGCTGGTTTCTTATGCTATGGCAGTGCATTCATGGGAGTACTTGGAGGCCAGGCTGTGTGTCTAGGTTTGCTAACACTCTAATTCTGCTTATAGAGTTTGCATTCCTTGTACATATCCATCTTAGGATACAGTACAAAGCAATTATCCAGTGCAATTTTAAGCCCCTCAGTGATGCATTATCAGTATTTTTCCATGGCCGAGGATTATTTTAGGTCAAAGATCAGGTTAGCCCATCTCAGTTGATGGTTAGCTAGTCAATGTTTGACAGAAAAAATGTTTACTCAGACCAGAGGTCAATAGTAAAGAAGTATTATGGATCACATTTCCCTGTCCCAATCAATTCAATTATATTAGACATTTCAAGATTGTAATAATACTGAACTCAAGTATGTTCAAGATGTAAAGAAAGTAGTACTTGGGAGTTAAGCTACGTGAGAGTGATGAGATATATTATTCCGTGTTTTATTCAGAGTCATCATGAATGTGTAAGTAGATTGCACCCACATCCTGCTATAGGCTATAATTGCACAAAGATATTGGCTAAAGACTGATAGAATGCAATCAACCAGATTGGAACAGACCTCCAAGATCATCCAGGCCAACCTATTGCCCAGCCCTAGCCAGTCAACTAGACCATGGCACTAAGTGCCTCATCCAGCCTTTTCTTCAACACCTCGAGGGATGGCGACTCCACCATCTCCCTGGGCAGCCCATTCCAATGCCAATCACTCTCTCTGGCAAGAACTTCCTCCTAACATCCAGCCTAGACCTCTCCCAGCACAACTTGAGACTGTGTCTCCTTGTTCTGTTGCTGGTTGCCTGGGAGAAGAGACCAATCCCCACCTGGCTACAGCCTCCCTTCAGGTATTTGTAGACAGCAATGAGGTCACCCCTGAGCCTCCTCTTCTTCAGGCTAACCAACCCTAGCCTTGCCAGTATGTCACTGTCACCAGGGACTGTAGAGAAGTTCCTACTACTATGGGCTGGCGTGGGTAGAGGGAAATTGGACCCATGTTTCTTGGTTAGTTAACCAGTCTGTTACTTAAAGGCATTTATCTGCCTCCTTGAATTCCTTGCTGCTCACAACAACAATAGCTGCTGTTCTATTTTGCTCCTGTAAGTTTTTAATGGCTAGCTGCTTGTTGCTGCTCATGGCTGTTAACCTAAAATGGGCCTCAGTTAACTTCACAGCTGCCAACATGAAAATAGTGCCTCCAGAACAATAAAATTCTGTGAAGTTTAAAAAGCAGCAGGCAATCACTTTGCTTAAATGTATTGAAATCTACTAATTGGAATACAACTACACCAGCTGGTTTCAGGTAAGAGTTTGACCTGGTGTTTTATAATATTAGTATACAATCAGAACAGGTTCTGTAATGCTTGCACCTCATATTCCTTGGAACATTATGATGGAGCACTGAAGCAGGCCGCCCAGAGAGGTGGTGGAGTCTCCTTCACTAGAGACTTTCAAAACCCACCTAAATGCATTCTTGTGTGAAATACCCTTGAGCATCTTGCCTTAGCAGAGGGGTTGATCTCAATGATCTCCAGAGATCCTTTCCAACCTCTAAGGTTCTGTGACTGTAAGGTTATTTTATAGAATCAACCAGGCTGGAAGAGACCTCCAAGACTACTGTTCTGTTCTTCAAGAACCATATGTTTGAAACAGCTCTCTAAATTTTCCGGTCTCCTTACATGGGCAAACTTTTCAGTGCTTAACTTGACTTTTATGTGTAAAAATAATTGAAAGTGTACAAAAATAGAGGATTTTCTGTTTTTAACAACAGTGGCTGCTTTTTTGTTCCAGGATGCTTTGTTTCACCAGTTTTAATGTGGTCTGTGCAACACTTTATCTCTCACACCTGTCTCTTACAGATAGCTTGCCACAGAAATATGTAGATTATCTGAGCTTTTTTCACCTATGTTAGTATTTTTTACAGGTTTTTTTTTTAAATAATCACTGTGAAGCCTTAGATTCAAATCTAATAATTACAAGAGTCAATAAACTCATCAACTAACTGTCTCAGTCTTGCTGAGACTCTTTGAAAATGGAAAACAAACTCTTTTCCAGGTATCTTGCTCGCACGTCGTTGGCAGAGAAGTAAAATTAGATACCCTGTTAGAACTGGAATAGTTCCCAAGTATGCCCTGGCTTTGCAGACCAACAGGCACATGAAGAATCATTAGGCAAATGGAATAACTTTTAGCAAATGTGACTTCTTTGGATAAAGTTTACAAGAAGTAATTAATTATAACTACATTGGGATTTAAATAGTTGTTACTGTTGTTAGAGTTCTCATCTATACCTTCAGCAATGATATTTGCTCTGATCTCTTGCTTGGTTTCCTGTAACCCAGAGACACATTTGTGTTCCATTCTCAAGTGTTTCCTTCTAGTTTGTACTTTAAATAAAACCTAGTGTGTACTTGTTGGCAATATATGAGATATTCATAGAATCAACCAGGTTGGAAGAGACCTCCAAGATCATTCAGTCCAATCTAGCATCCAGCCCTGTCCAACCAACCAGAACATGGCACTAAGTGCCTCATCCAGACTTTTCCTGAACACCTCGAGGGATGGCAACTCCACCACCTCCCTGGGCAGCCCATTCCAATGCCAATCACTCTCTCTGAGAAGAACTTCCTCCTAACATCCAGCCTAGACCTCCACCAGTGCAACTTGAGACTATGTCCCCTTGTTCTGTTGCTGGTTGCCTGGGAGAAGAGGCTGACCCCCACGTCGCTACAGTCTCCCTTCAGGTAGTTGTAGACAGCATTGTATTATGTTTAACCTCTCAGAGAAAGACAAGTACATGAAAACTAAAATTGCCAACTTTGGCCTTTGATAAGTTACTTAAGATGGTCGAAGTGTGCAAAGGGAGATGATCCACCAAATGGCCATGCTACCAGTTACCCTATTCTTTGCCTGCTGAGTGTCTGGCGTTTCAGTATCTGTCAGAAGAATCTGAGGTCTCTTAATCAGGCTCCTGCCACCTACTTTTTGTAGAAGTGCTGTGTAATGTTTCCTGACATGAGTGTCATACAGCATGTATCTTTAAAATATACTTCTGAACTCTATGAGAAATACATTAAAGAGGAATAATCAACAAGAGTCTTACATCTGACTCCACCATAATCCTGAAGAGCCTGGTTCTCTTGGGTTTAGTTTGCTCTGATACAGACTGGAGCTGGAGTGATAAATATCACATGACAGAATTGAGAGGAAATGGCCTGAAATTGTGCCAGGAAAGGTTTAGGTTGTAAGTTAGGAAAAATTTCTCTCCTTAAAGGGTTATAGAGAATGGGAACAGGCTGCACAAGGAGGTGGTGGAGTCATCATCTCTGGAGGTGTTCAGAAAACATGATGGCCTCATCATAGAGGTCTCTTCCAACCAAAACAATTCCATTATTCTATGATATGAAGTCATCTGTTATTGGGGAGGGTGAACATTAAATTATGTTCCCTTGAAACTGTGTAACTGCTTAGAATTTAAACTCTAGATGAAACATTTTCTTTCTCTGTCTCTGATTTGTGCTTTTACCTCTTATGTGTGTGAAGTAACATGAGAGATTCCAGCAGACTTCTTGCACACCAGTGAAAATCTGTAGCCTAATTAGCACTAAGAGTATTTGATTAGTGGGATTATTTGTATCTTCCACTTACTGTACAGATGTAAACATAAAAACTTTAAAGCTTAACATCTCTGCAATAAAAGCATCTGATTTAAGTAATAATTTGAAGACATGGCCATGTAGTTAAAAAGGAACTTGGCAGCAAGACTTGAAGATTCTTTGTTTTAACAGAATACCTTCTGGTTTTCTAATTCTTTTTTTTTTTTGGAGGGGGAGGGGAAGAGCTAAGGTGTAACCATGCAGGCAAATGCAGAGTATGCTGCCATGTACATAAAGAACCCATTTACCGAGTCACTGTCATTTTGACAGTAGGGAGCTTGACTCCCTGAGGTGTCTCTAAAGCATTGCAGTCTCACTGAGTCGGGACTAAATAACACCCAGCTGGGTAAGAACAAACACCTGTCAGATAATCCAGCTAATAGTTGGTTTAGTTATCAGTGCCCTTCTCTACCTGCCTCCTCCTCTCCCTGCCTTTCTGAATGGATGATGCATTTCCCACAGCATCATGTTTAAAAGCTTCAATAATCCTGTAATGGTAGCTGACAGAAACCTTTTATATGTTGATTCCTTTTTAACTTGATTTCAGAGGGATGGTGAAAGTTTGCATGATGAAGTCTTGGTTAGAATGGATCTTTTTGTGTGCAGATGTGTTTCGGGTAGGATTTCTACTCTGGAGGAATGTAACTCTGACAGTCAGTGTGATTGCTTCTGGAATAAATGTCATCTTCCCTCAGTGAGATCACAACTATGCAGACCAAATCGTTCTGTGAGCATGCCCATTTTATAAAGAAGAGTTTTCACTTGTACCTCTAAGGTCAGTGATGCAAAGACTGACAAGTGTGAAAGTTGCCAAGCATGAGTATGACCAATACAGAGTTGTGAATATTCATGTAGAGCTTCATAAGTTTCCTTGGGTTTTATTTGGGGTGGTTTTTTTTGGGTCAACCAATAACCTAGTGTGATGTTTTGGGTGTCCCCCGCCCCCCCCACACTTTAGAAATCACCCAGACTGGACTCAGCTGGCTCTGGAAATTTGAATGAAGCTTATATTTACAGCTGGCACAATGTACAAGCAGATACTTACAGTATAGACGGATATATACAGAAATATACAAGGTAAAAAGGTAATACAGACACAACTTCCCTCCCAGAAACCTGAGTCCCCAGGAGGGGGCTCTCAACCACCCCCTCACCTTTCCCCTACCCCTCTCAACCTTACCCCAGTCCCAAGGAAGAATGGAGGTTCGGCCAAGAGAGTTAAGAAGCAAAGGTGAAATCAGCCAAAGCAGATGGAGGGTGAGGTTAGAAAGCAAGATGGAGTCCAGCCAGCAGCCTCAGCTCTCCCCAGCAGGCAAAGCTCCCAGCGAAGAGAGCAAGCAAGTGACTTTATCTTTGTTTTGCCTTTCTTCATTGCACATCTCAGCAAGGCTGTGAGGGAAGTAGACCTCACCATTGTTTTCATTTCTCAGCCTATGATCTAATTCTTCTCACCAAAACGTTCTAGCTAGGCTCAAACTAGCACACCTAGCCTGATGTTAAAGGTCTCCTTCCATGAGGAAGTATTTCTGCTGATTTTAATGGGAGTTGGACTAAATCTTCAGTGTTTATTAGCTGCATAGTTCCTTATTTAACACTGGCATGGTGCTTTAAAATACCTGTCACTTCCTAAATATAAAATTCTTGTTAGATGATGCTATACTCAAATCAGGTTTCTTCCTCTTGAAAGGTAATTGTGTCTTTAAAAGAGAAATAATACCAAGTTCAGGGGTATGTGCTAACTGGAATATTTTAATGAGAGAAATTAGATTACAGGCTGTGAAAAGGAAACAGTGGTGATGTCTACTTCCCTTATAGGCTTGCTGAGATGTATAAAAACATTAACATAAATATAGATAAGACAGTAAGTCTCTGGCACAACTGGTGTCTCTGCTGTCTTCCTGGGCTGCTTCTGTGTAACTAATCCTTTTGCTTTCTATCCCCCTTTGCCGATCCTGCAAATTCACCTTGCACATAAGGCAAACTCTGGGGTAAGGTAGAGGGGTGGAAAGAAGGTGAAAGGGTGGTTGGGAGCCCCTCCTGGGGACTCTGGTTTCTGGGAGGGCTGTTGTGTTTCTGTATTACTTTTTTAACTTGTATATTTCTGTCTATAGCTGTAGATATTGTAAATACCTGCTTGGATATTCTGCTAATCTGTGAATATAAAGCTTCATTCCTTAACTTCCAGCTCAGCTGAGTTCAGTATGGGTGATTTCATAAGAGTGGGGGTGTGTGTGTAACACTCAAACCATCACAGGGTAGAATATAAACTTGTAGATATAACCGTTAAGGTCTAGAATGAGAATGCTTTTATGTGTAATTAACTTAAAAGAATGCCACATAAATCCAAACAGGTTTTTTATTTCTTCCATTTTTTAAAATTTGGCCTATTGTGTTGCTTGGTTATCTTGGAAAGTTTTACAGGCTGTGCTTCTGTGGAAAATAACTTTTGTATGTGAATCCCAGATAGCATATTCTGTAATACTGGGGAGGAGAAAAGGGAACAAAACAATGCAAAACCATTAATGTAACATTAAAAGAAGTGTTTTAAGGTGCCATATTTCTAATGATCTAAAGGAGATGAGACTCTGCTTTTATAACAGTGATTATCTAAAATCTTTGAAGTAACTGTTCTAGTGGGAGGTGTCCCTGCCTATGGCAGGGGGTTGGAACTGGATGATCTTTGAGGTCCCTTCCAACCTAAACCATCCTATGAATCTAAGTATATCTTGGACCCTTTGGAGACCAAAGAGTGTGCAAATATGCTGTGGTAAGGAAACAACACTAGATCACAAACTATTTTAGGTGTTTATGTTCAACACTGACTTTTGCCTTACTGTTTCTTGCAGCATTGTTCAAAAATCTTAAATACTGATGATGTCTAATTTCTTAGTGCCTTTAACCTCTGAGCCTCTCTTTGCAGTTAGGGTGACGATGTGTCCTTGCCCAGAATGCTGGTCTAACAGCTCATATGATCAAGTTGCCTTAAGTGTGGCTGCTGTTTCCTAGGTATATAAGCAGCCATTAATTCTTGTGCTTGCCAAGTTGTGAGTTAGTCTGCAATCCTCCTGCTGTCCTACTATAATTCTGTGTGATATGTTTCTTTTCAGTACGTTTTGTGTCCTACTGTATCGCAGTACAAGAGTACTCACAGCTTTGCCAGTTTGATCTTCAGTCTTGTTACAAAGCACTTATTTTTTAGCTGACCTGATTTCTTTATTAGCTGAATATTGGTACACTTAAGTGAGGGTTTGCACCCAAAAATCTTTCTTATCAAAACTTTAGGCTGAAAACCTGTTGAAGTTTGGCCTGAATCAAATCAACACAGTTAACGCTTAGGCCAGGCTATTTATCTGCTCTGTTCTGATAGATTCAAAGAATGGTTTAGGTTGGAAGGGATCTCAAGGATCATCCAGTTCCAACCCCCTGCCATAGGCAGAGACACCTTTCACTAGAACACCTCCAGGGAGGAAGCAGCCACAGCCTCCCTGGGCAACCTGTGTCAGTGTCTAACCACCCTCGTTGAAAAGGACCCTTTCTTAACATCCAGTCTGAATCTCCCCTCTGCCTGTTTAAACTCATTACCCCTCATCTTGTCATTCCAAAACCTTGTCAATATTCCCTCCCTAGCCTCCCTGTAGGCCCCATTCAGATACTGGAAGGCCACTCTAAGGTGTCCTCAATGCCTTTTCTTCTCTACGCTGAAGAGCCCCAACTCCTGTAGCCTGTCCTCATAGCAGGGTTGCTCCAGCCCTCTGAGCATCTTTGTGGCCTTCCTCTGGACTCGTTTCAACAGTTTGTCTGTCTTGTGCTGGGGGCTCCAGAACTGCACTTGAGACTCCAGGTGGGATCTGACAAGAGCGGAGTCAAGGGGGAGAATCCCCTCCCTTGCCCTGCTGACTGCACTGCTCTTGCTGCAGCCCAGCACACCGGTTGCTCTCTGGGCTGCACATGCACACTGTTGGCTCATATTGAGATTTTCATCACCCCAGATGCCCAGGTCTTTTTCCTCAGGGCTGCTCCCAGCCACTCACCACCCAGCCTGGATTTGTGTCTGGGATTGTGCCAATGCAGGCACAGGACCTTACGCTTGGCCTTGTTGAATGTCATGAGGTTGGCCTGAGCCCACCTCTCTAGCCTATTGCAAGCAAGTCCTGAATCTGGAGTCTGATTTGCAGTGGAGAAAGAGACTCTAATGAACCACTGGCAAATACATGCAGCATTTGAAGGGAAGGAATACTTTGCTGTCATTCTGCAGAAATACTTTCTGGGAAACAAGAAAGTGGCATTAATAGATTCCAAGAGACATGATCAAACCATATTGTTCTGCTGGCAGAAAGGAGGTGGCAGTAGAAAAGATCAGATGGTGGGTGTAAGTTAAAAGGTATCACATGACATTCAACAGAGTGGAAGACATATGTTGTGAGCTCATGAAAGCAAAGAGAGGAAAGAGTAGTCAGAAATCCATTGTATATCTGTATAAAATATTCTGGCAGCCTATGATGATCCCATTGAAATGCCTCACCTTCAATACCAAGCTTTCTGTTGTAGTTTCTGCTAGTATCCCATCAGGAGCAAGGCTTTTCCTTCTTTGGCACTTTTCAGCGCTTAAGTCCCAACAAGTGTTTTGCTACCTGGCCTCTTCATAGCTGAATTGAAGGCTAATCCTGTTTTTGTCTAATGCTTGTTGGTTATGTCTCAGCTCCTCAGAGGTATTTACATGTCTGCCCCGCAGCTGGGCTCCGTTCCATATCTCTTACTTCAAATACATGTCAATGAGAGGTTTTTATACGGTTGTGTTTTGCTTGCTGGAATCTGCCTTTAAATTTAAATCCTCCACAGAGGCTTATTCTGTATCAGCAGTAATGCAGGAGAGAATAAATGCATCTCTGTGGCAAACTCTGAAATCTGATAGGCAATCCCCTGGAAAAATGTCTTATTAGTGCTTCTGGAATAAAATATTGCCTTTGCTGTGACAGAACTGTGAACTTAGAATTGTTAAGCAGAAGTCAACTGAGTTCCTAGGACCTGGGAATTTAACTTCTTAACTTGGGGTGAAAAAAGATGCAAGGCTGGGCTTTTTGGGAGCCAGTGTCACGACCATCTATGTGCCATTGTTAACAAAAGGGCCTGAAATAGGCAGCCTGCAGGAAATAAGGCAGATAGGCAAGTGGCTTTCATTTCCAGTATCATGGGGAATCTAATTGAATGGTTAGGGGAAATCAGGCCAATAGTTATGCCTGTGATCATCTGTAGCTAATCTGTAGACCCCATGATACTTTGGACTTATAATATTTTGCTCTGTTGGTATTAAAGTGAAAAGATCCCTCTAGTGAGGTTGAGTCAGGCTGATTAGCTGGTATAGGACATTTTACCTTGTCCTGGCTCTGCTTCAGGTCATATTATAATGATGTATCTGTAGATAAGAAGATATGAGCTTGGATATTGTGGAATTTGAGTGAAGCTTCTCTAACAATCCCACAGACAAAGCAAACTTCTCACAAAAAGTGAGAGTTACCTGGCATCTGCTGTGGCTGGCAGGGCACGTGTGTGGACACTTACTGCTGCTGTACCTTCCTACTCCTGCAAAAGCACTTGCATTGCTGTTAGGGCAGTAACAGAGATTTCACGTTGTGGAAATCAGTTTGTTCAGCATGTGCACCTTGAATTCTCCTGAGTGATAGAAACTGCAGATATTGTCACTGCTGGAAAGCTAGGAGTTAAAGTTGAAGACATTAGTCAAAAAGCAGTACATGAAGTTAACCTGGGTCAGGGCTCTGGGCTCCTTTATCCACCATGCTTGGTGAAATGCTGGGGTTTTGCTGTTTTCTGATATATTCTTTGTGACACACAGTCATTGATTTGTCACCTGCTGTCTCTAGGATTTAAAGATGTGTAATGAATCTTAAGAAGATGAAAAAGTTGAAAGATGCACTTACATCAGGCTCTGCATTCCATCAGTTAGTAATGGTTTACCTGACTTTCACTTCCTAATAAGAGGCTGGTGCGTGGCTATTGGCCACAACTCATTCTGAAATGTCATTGTGCTTTTGCAATAGCAGTGCTTAAGCTGTGACACTAAGTTACTCAGCTCCTGAAACAGGTCGAGAGAAGGACTGTGAAGTGGTGCACAACTCTTAGCTGATAAGCTTGCAGGAAAAGCTAGAAGCAGGTTCTGAAAGTGTCAGTTCATTAGGGAGGTGTCTGCTTCCTAAATGCTATGCCAGGAGGTGTCCTTTAGTAAAATAGGAACTGCATTGTGCTGTGCCTAGGTGATGGTCAGAAGAAAGAAGAGCAGTTGCCTACTGACACAGCAGTTTTGCACAAGAGCTTGAAAGGCTGGAAGTGTCCTATCAGTACCAGGGAGTTACTGTATCATCTTTGATCAAGTTGGTGAGTTTTGCTCCATCTTCTAGAGAAGCTGGATTTTATCCTTTGCCCTGAAGGATTATGTTGTTTTCCAATTAGATGAAAAATTAAGGCTAAGAATTTAAATCTTTGATTCCTTTATCATTAAGAGTGTGGTATGAATTTTCAGGGAGATAATAAATGGGGAGTGCCTGTCCTACAGTGGGGTAGAAACCCATGTAAATGGCTCTCATTTCACCCTCCATTACTACTAACCACAGGGTAACTTTGAAAGCTTCAACCTCTCCTTGCACTTTTTGTAATCTTGCATCAAAGTCTATTTCCAGCTGTGCTAAGTAATACTTTGTTTTATCCAGATATGAATCAGGCTTATTCATTGCCCTTACTCTCTATTCTTTCTTGACCTCTTTCAGTTTTAGTCAGCAGCAAAATTATTGCCTACATGCTGGTAGCTCTGTTGTCATTTTGCAATTGGATTTTTATTATTTGTACTAAAGAAGACCAAACCCAGTCTTCTGTGATAAATTTCATTTATGGAGTATTTCCACAGGCTCTTTGAAGTCCTTTTGTAATACTTTCATGCTTACTTTATCCAAAACTAAGGACTAGGCTTTTGGGTCTGTTGCTGCATGGATACACAAGTGCTTTCACGCGAACCTTTGACAGCACTTGCCTGAGCATAGAGACCCAGATATTATGCAGGGTCTTTCAGAGTCACAAAATAAATGCCCAGATACCCCTAGTAATCAGAATGTGTCCAATGGACCTTTGCAGAATCCAGTTAAGATGTTGGCTCATGTCTTGGAAACTTACAGAATCACAGAATGAAGCAGGTTGGAAGAGACCTCTAGGATCATCAAGTCCAACCTATCACCTGACCCTTCTAATTAACTAACCCGTGGCACTAAGTGCCTCATCCAGCCTCCTTTTATACATTTCTAGTGATGGTGACTAGAAGCAGCCCACTGCAATGCCAATCACTTTTTCCATGAAGAATCTCTTCTTAGCATCCAGCCTGAACCTGCCCTGGCACGGCTTGAGGCTGTGTCCTCTTGTTCTGTCACTGAGTGCCTAGGAACAGAGCCCAACCCCACCTGGCTACAGCTCCCTCCCAGGCAGCCACAGAAAGCAATGAGATCTGCCTGGAGCCTCCTCCCCTCCAGGCCAAACACCCCAGCCTCCCCTCACCAGCCTCTGTGCCCCTCTCTGGACATGTCTAAGTGCTTCAACACCTCTCCCAAATCGAGGGATTGAGTCACTATAGCTTGTGTCACTGTAATTGAATGCAAACCTTCCTAGACATTCCTTTTACTTCCCACTGTCCACTTGAGGAACTGAAATTTAATTCTGTTTTCTGGCTTAGATATCCTGCAAATCTTCTGTGGTTTTTTTTTTTTTTGGCTTTCTAATTTCAGAGCATTGATAAATTGGATTTTTTATACCAGAGCACTTTCTCAGTGTGCAGTAGAGACTCTTTTTCTAATTTCATAGAATCATGGAATGTCAAGGCCTGGAAGGGACCTTGAAAAATCATCTGGTCCAGCCCCCCTGCCAGAGCAGGATCATCTAAAGCAGATCACACTGGAATGCATCCAAACAGTTCTTGAATATCTCCAGAGAGGGAGACTCCACAACCTCCCTAGCAGCCAGTTCCAATTTCTCCATCTTTGCAATTGAAGGCTGCTGGGCTTTGCTGCTGTTGATCTCTAAGAAGCAGCCAAGGATTAAAAGTTCAAGGAAACTGAATCCTAGCTCTGTACATGAGAGCTGAAGACATGTTGCCATGGCAGCATGTGCTATATAGGCTGCTAAATATTTACAGTTTGTTTGGGTATTTTCCCTCTTACCATTGGAAGGCCATACATAGTGATCCTGTAGTACAAAGCTCTGGGAGCTCCCTGGGCTTGTCTTGCCCTGAGCTGGCTGATACTTGTTTTCCTGTGTCCAGCAGCCTCATGCTCTTTGTCTCTGTGATAGTTTGGGAGTTAGCCACCCCCCACCCCCACTATTATAAAATCACCCAGACTAGGCTCAGCCCAGCTGAAAGGTAAGGGATGAAGCTTTATATTCACAGCTTAGCACAATATACAAGCAGATAAGTACAATATATACAGCTATAGACAGAAATCTACAAGGTAAAAGTAATACAGAAACACAACAGCCTTCCCAGAAGTCAGAGTCCCCAGGAGGGGCTCCCAACCGTCTTTCCACCCCTCTACCTTATCCAAGAGTATGCCTTACATGCAAAGTGAGTTTGGAGGATTGGCAAGGGGACTTAGAAGCAGAAGGATTAGTTACACAGAAGAAGCCCAGAAGAAACACAGACTCTGACAGACAGAGACACATACACAGCCTTATCTGTGTTTGTGTCCCTTGTTTCTATACATCTCAGCAAGCCTCTGAGTGAAGTAGACGTCACCATTGGTTCTTTTTCACAGCCTGTAATCTAATTTCTCTCACTAAAATATTCCAATTAGTCTGAAATCAGCACAACCTCCTTGGGGTTGGTGTGTCACAGGCCTCAGGGGTTGGTAAGTGGCAACCAGAAACGTGGTGTTGGCTGAAGCTGGAGGAGGCACGTGCCTAGCTATAGCTTGGATCTAGCGAGGAGGAGGGAGAGTGGAGTAAGGAAAGTTGTGAAAACAATTCCCACGTAGCCCAGACTGAGCAGGCAGAGATGTGTTCCCCACCAGTCCTGCCTTAAGCAATCCAAAATGGAAAGTCAAAACGCTGTTCCTTTTTATCCATAATCATATTTTTTAATTAACTTCTGTTATTTAAAACCCCCCTTTTATTACTTTGGCTTTCTGCTATTAACTGACTTCAAGCCAATTCTACTAAAACTTAACACAGTTACCTTGTTTAACTAATGCCAGGCTGCTCACAATGTCTGCTCTGCACATATCCACTCTGTTTGCATCACAACCAGTAGCTTCACTGCATTATTTCACCTGATTCCCTGCCTTCTTGTTTCTACTCAAGACTTGATTCTTCCATTTTACTGTTTGTTTTCCATTTTTTCTCTTGTGTAACAACTTCTAAGGTTTAATTTTCTTTCAAATAGCTTTATTTTTTTGAAAGTCAGTAGTTACCAGAGGAGTAACAGTTCTGTGTTGTCTCTTTGGAGTTCTTCACTGAGAGAGTAATTGGCTACTGGAATGGGTTGCCCAGGGAGGTGGTGGAGTCCCCATCCCTGGACCTGTTCAAGACAGGATTGGACGTGGCACTTGGTGCCATGGTCTAGCCTTGAGCTCTGTGGTAAAGGGTTGGACTTGCTGATCTGTGAGGTCTCTTCCTACCTTTGTGATACTGTGACATATTAACACAATGCTGAACACTTCATTGTTCATTAAAACTTCTTATGGTTATAGTTTAAAATACAATTTTTTGGGGGTATATTTTTTGTTCATGCAACTCTGGATTTGAAGGAAGAATGTTAGCATTGCTGTTAAACTAAATCTTTCTGAACCCCAAATGAATTCTTGAAGGATTTAAAGATTTGGATTATCAGAATACAAAAGGATGAAAGACAGGGTGACAAATACTAAGGATAATAACAAAGAACTGCCATTTTAGCTTTCTAATCCAAGTCTGGGCTTAAGTACTTGATACATCCTGCTGTGCAGGAGATACTGCTAGTGTATAACAATAAGTGTATTTAAAGAAAGGCCCCACAAACCCTTCTTTTCTTGTGGAGCAAAACATGTTAAAGCGTCTGCATTTTTAAGTCTAGGCATAAGAATTTAGAGTGGGCTACTGTGACAGGAAGTTACTAAACAAAACTCAGCCTTGAAATGTGGTTTTTCATTGTGTGAGTGGGTTGTTTGAACAGAGGCCTAATTCCTTTGCAGAACAGGACCATTCCTCTAGCTTGAACGGCAAGTCCAGGTGGGCTGCTTAACTGCATGACACCACAGTTGTCATTCAAAAGTCTGCATGGGCAGAGGAGCTCTGCACAGCACACAGCAGGGAAGGGAGTGCTTCTTGGAAAGCACTTAGCTCCTAAATGTGCTGGTGTTAGTGATCCATTTGTGCAGTATAGCCATTGCACTCAAGCAATTAAATGTTGGGCTACTTCCAGTATGCTTTCAGGAAGTCCTGGCCTGCAAAATATCTGTGAAGCTGCTTTATGGATGCATACACAAGTCTGACAACTGAGATGTGTTGCATGTCCATACCTACATTGTTTTGATGGTGAGCAATATTTCCTGTCTCAAGAAAAGCATGAGATGGGGAGTGATGTTCATTAGCAGCAATTGCCTACAGACTTCAAGAATGTCCAGAATCCTCTCCTGAGAACAGTCACTGCATGACAAACTCTCTCTGCTGCTTCATTTCTGGCAGCTCAATTCACATTACAGAGTAGGTCCTGGCTACCATTTTCTGTACTTGATCTTTGTTTCTATTTGTAGACACAAACTTTTTTTGGGAGTCTGGTACCATGTGCAGACATGCTGCAAGTTGCCAAGACACTGATATTTTTGCTTGCTTGTTTTTATTTGAGAGTTGCTGCTTCAGAAGTGAAATCTAGCTTTACTCGTAAGCAGTCTCCAGTGATGCTTTCATTTTAGCTCGAAGTTTATGAATCCCTTTGCTATATTTTAGAGAACAACAGTAGTACAATCCGTGTTGTGTACCCCTATTCCCTACATTGTCTTAGTATATTCACTCTGGAGATTGAATCTAAACAAACTACTGTAGGAGAGCTGAAGTCAGTGCTGTGAGAGTGTTGTGTTACAGAACTCTGCTGTGAGGCCTGAAGGTGAGAAGGGCAGAGATCTATCTTTGTTGCAGAATCCTGAGTGGGGCTTTTTGCAGTGGATAGCCCTTGTTGATTTAATGTGTGAGTGAATTACACAAATCACTCTGTGAAGCCTAGATTTGTGTGTTGAACTTATTATCTAAAAACAAGTTAGCAGAAGAGGCTGAGGGAGCTGGAATTGTTTAGCCTGGAGAAGAGCTCAGGGGTGACCTCATTGTTGTCTACAACTACCTGAAGGGAGGCTGTAGCCAAGTGGGGTTGGTCTCTTCTGCCAGGCAACCAGCAACAGAAGAATAGGGGACACAGTCTCAAGTTGTGCTGGGGGAGGTCTATGCTGGATGTTAAGAGGAAGTTCTTCACAGAGTGATTTGCCATTGGAATGGGCTGCCCAGGGAGGTGGTGGAGTCTCTGGAGGTGTTCAGGCAATGACTGGATGAGGCGGGGGATACCCAAACTATCACAGCCTGGACAATAGGTTGGACTGGATGATCTTGGAGGTCTCTTCCAACTTGGTTGATTCTGTGATTCTATGAAACAAATATATTCTGATCACCTGTGTGTACTTGAATATATGATATAAATTCCTTTGATTTCAGAAGGTTTGGGGTGACTGTTCTCTGCTCTGAAATGAGTAGCAGACCTCCTGGTGTTTATCTTACTGTTTATATTTTCTTTCTGTTTTGTTTTGGGCAGTGCATGCCAGTCCTCCTTCATTATTTCCATATCTTTCTGTGGCTGAAGATAACAATAACAAAAATGTTATTGGCATCTAACAAAGATATCAGTGAGATTCAGTACCTCTCCTGTATGCATACATGCAGGCTGGATAAATGGGCAGGCCTCACCAAGTTCAACAAGAAATGTGAAGTTTTGTGCCCAAGAAGGAGCAATCCCACACATCAGTGCATGCTAGGGGACATGCAGGTGCAAAGCAGCTTGGCAGAAAAGGAGCTGGGGGTTCTGGCAGACACCAAGCTGAACATCAGCCAGCAACATGCTCTTGCTGCAAAGAAGGGGAATGGTGGATGACCTGGACTGCATTATGCAAATCACTGCCAGCAGGTCAAGAGAGGTGGTTCCTCTCTTCTCCTCAGCACTAAGGAGCACCTGGAGCACTGTGTCCAGCTCTGAGCTCTTCAGTACAAGGGAGATGGACATACTGGAGAGTTCCATGAAGAGCCACACATGTGATGAAGGGACTGAAGCACCTCGCATATAAGAAAGGTCTGATAAGAGCTGGGACTGTAAAGCCTAAAGAAGAGAAGGCTTAGGGAGGATCTTACTGATTGTACATAAATACCTGCAGGGAGGGTGAAAAGAAAATGCAGCCAGACTCTTGTCAGTGGTGCCTAGTGACATGATCAGGACAAAACATGGTAGGCTCCATCTCAACATCAGGAGGCACTTTTTTTTTTAACTGTGAGGGTAACTCAGCATTTGAGGAGGCTTCCCAAGAGAGATTGCAGAGTTTTTATCCTTGGATACTTGAAAGCTCTCTGGACATAGCTGTAGACAGCCTGCTCCAAGTGACTAGGTAACTCTGCTTGAGCAGGGTGCTTGGACCAGATGAGCTCTAGAGGACCCTGGCAACCTAAGCACTGGGCGATACTGAAGCTGTTGAACAAGAAGTGATAGGAGAGTTTTCCACTGTCACTCAATTTCTGGGAATGAGCAACTCCTTTGGTAGATGTTCTAGTTCTAATCCAATGCTATTTGGCATTCTAATTGAATGTTGATGGTAAGTTTATGGCAGCATTGGTAAGTTTATTGGCAGCATATGGCAGCAGTGCTCTGCATGTTTGCCTTTCTGACCTTATATTTTAGCTTTTAAACAAGTTCTATGTGCTGCAAATACAGGACTTTCTTGGCTATTTTTGGTAGTGTCTGAACCTCCAGATGATAGCAATGATTCCAGTTCCCTCAAGGGGAGTTATGCCACTCTTATTAAGCCTGAGCAATAATAAATGCTCTTAATGCATCTAATTAAGCTGGAAAAGCTGAAAAAAAAATTGCTGCAAGATATTATTGCTATCAGCTGACAAGGCTGCAGCTGCTCTATATATACTAAGTCAGATTTAGTTTAACTAAATCAATACTGTTAGCTGCAGCACTGCAACTTGTCCACAGAATGCAATGCCTATATTTGGACACTTAGTATGCAGTGCAAGCTGCTGTGATTGCACTACCATCAGGAGTTCAACCAGCAGAAGTAGTTAGCATGACTCTAACATGTTGCAGCAACACCTTCTTACACCATGCATGTTATGTTTCCAGTCACCTCAAATCCCAGAGTGGGCTGTCTGACAGTTTCACTTGAAACAGCTCAAAATAAGAGTGTAGAAATTGCAAAAGAGACAATTTATAAACAAATTACAGCAGAGATTTAGGGGCTGAACTCTGAAATGAGCTTGAATCCATTAGGAAATCCCTGTTACTTCTCATCCCAGTCACCCTCTATTTGTCAAGCCTTTCTTAATTAAGGTGTATTTCATAGACTCATAGAATGGTCTGGGCCAGAAGAGTATTTCTTGGATGGAAAGATCTACAGGGGGATAATATTGTAGTAGTTTCAAGGCTTATTTGCTTTGCAGGCAGTCTGAAAAAAAACCCATGTAAATAATTTACTCACAACTTGACATCTGTTATGCTCTGCCCCATGCAAAGTTTATCTGCAAGTAACTTCAGGTCTACTAATACTGCAAGGCAAACCTACAAGTCCCCATTAATTGCTTTTTTTTTGATTCAACTAATTCAGCCTTAGGATGCATCCAATCAAGGAAAGGTTTTTACAACCCTGAGAAAAAAAAAAATTATCACTTGGATATTTATTTGCTGGGTTTAACATAAATTTTGGAGTTCAACAGTGCATAATTAGAGCTTCACATTATGCATCAGTAAGCATTTGTATTAAAGTTACAGCTTACATATCTGCATAAAAACAACAAATGAAAACAGCCTTCCTCTGGCTTAGCAAGTGCTTATCTGCTGACTCAGCATCTGTGGGGGTCAAGAGGGAGGTTTGTTGCAATTTCATGCCCTAAATAGGACTTTTTACACTATCACTTGATAATAGGACTAAAAAGGACTAAACAATACAACTTCTACCATGATTGTGGATGTGTATTGTTCTGGCAGAGCAGAGTGTGAGGAAGCAGAGAAGAAAACGTGTAAGAACACATGCAGCCCAGATCATAGTATCATAGTATCATAGTATCATCAGGGTTGGAAGAGACCTCACAGATCATCAAGTCCAACCCTTCACCACAGAGCTCAAGGCTAGACCATGGCACCAAGTGCCACGTCCAATCCTGCCTTGAACAGCTCCAGGGACGGCGACTCCACCACCTCCCTGGGCAGCCCATTCCAGTAGCCAATGACTCTCTCANTTCCTGATGCAGGCCAGGATGCCATTGGCTCTCTTGGCCACCTGGGCACACTGCTGGCTCATGTTCAGGCGGGTATCAATCAGCACCCCCAGATCCCTCTCTGTCTGGCTGCTCTCCAGCCACTCCGACCCCAGATTGAGCAGGAAGAGACATTTCCTACTTGCTCTGCTTAAAGAGAGCTGGAACTATAAAACCTTTAACCATAGTTGACTGGCTAGGGCTGGGTGATAGGTTGGACTGGATGATCTTGGAAGTCTCTTCCAACCTGATTGATTCTATGATCATAAGGGATGTGGAAAGTGTGGTACCAAAGAATGAGGTGGCTGCTAGGAAGTTTTGTAAATAGTTATCTGTATTAAAAAGTGAGACTTTTAAATACTCACAGCAACAATGAGGGTAGCAAATTCCTGTAACAAAGCTGTAGTTTGGACTGTTGAAAGACATGACACTGAACTACCGATGTGTTGTTGGCTCTAGTTAAACAATGTGTTGCCTGTTACATGGTTTGGAGTGCAGTGAAGTGCAAGATGTGTGTGACAACGTACTGGGAAAGCTTGCTCCTGCCTGGTGCTCGGTGAAGCTTGCTGTATGTGACTAACTTTTCAGCACTTATATGAGTGTGTGGAATAGCTAACTCATACTTGAAAGGTCACTGCCCAGGTGTCAGGGATATTTTTAAGCTGAAACTTTCTATTTATGGCTCCTTTCCACTGGGACTGGAAAGTGAAACCTGAAATTTCATTTAGTTTTGTTTATTATAAAACTGAGCAATATTTGTGGTAACTAATTAACAGCAGTAATCATTTTAAGGTGGGAGGGCTGTTGTGTTTCTGTATTGCTTTTATATTTCTATGTATGGCTGTTTATATTGTAAATATCTGCTTGTATATTGTGCTAAGATGTAAATATAGCTTCAGTCATTCAATTTCCAGCTCGACTGAGTCTAGTTTGGGTGATTTTCTTAAGAGTGGGGGCACAGGTAACATCCAAACCATCACAGGTCCCTTCTGACTCAATTTCTGGAGGTCCCTTCCAACTTCTGAGATTCTGTGGGAATTAGTGTTTAGCCAAACATAGCACTGTTAAAAAAGTCTTAGAAACTAAGTATTTGAGCAGTGCCTTAGCATCAGCATGTTATCACAAGTAATTTAAATTAATGCTGTGATGGTTTGGGTGTTACCTGACCCCCACTCTTATGAAATCACCCAGGCTAGACTCAGCCAAGCTGGAAATTGGAGAATGAAGCTTTATATTCACAGTTTAGCACAATATACAAGCAGGTATGGACAATATATACAGCTACAGATAGAAATACAACGGTTAATACAGAAATATAAAGGTAATACAGAACCACAATACCCCTCCCAAAAACCAGAGTCCCCAGGAGGGGCTCCCAACCACCCTTCCACCTACTTTCCACCCCTCTACCTTATCCCAGAATTTGCCTGATGTTCAAAGTGAGTTTGGAGAATTAGCCAGGGGGTTAGGCAGCAGGTTAGAAAGAGAAGGGAAGCAGCCAGAGTGAGCAACTGTGTTATCTATGTTTGTGTTGTTGTTTTTATGCATCTCAGCAAGCCTATGAGTGCAGTAGACATCACCATTGTTTCATTTTCACAGCCTATAATCTAATCCCTCTCACTGAAATATCCCAGCTAGGCTCAAACTAGCACAAACACTTGCAAAACTCATTATTGCAAAACTGAACTGAAGTTCTGTCACAATTTGTCATTCTCATCTGAGGAGCACCTTCCAGTCATGGCTTCCAGTACAGTTTGCAAAAGAGCAGAAGCAATCTGTTACGCTACTTTAACCTTTACAATGTATTTGTTTGGCATAGGCAACTATTCCCTTTCTCTGTTGCTTACAGAATATTAAGGTTACAGAGGGAGAAAATAAAACGAATGGCCAACAAGTAAAACTTGAACATTTTGAAAAGGTCAAAGTGGCATGGTTTGGGAGAGTGAATATGTCTTCATTTCAGGGAATGACAAGTGACCAAATACTAATAAACTTCCAACTATATATATTTATTTTAAATATCAATACAAAAACAGTGTTTCAAAATGACACCATTTTTTTTTCTGTTAGGTTTTCAGTTGTTGATACTCAGGAGTTATTAAATCGAGTCAAGGCATGTTGATTTCTTTACTGCCATAGGGTTTATTGCTGTTTCATTCTCTTGGACATTCATGTATTTCTATGGCAAATGTAGTATTGTAGCAAAGCCTTTTGAGGATTACTCTTAACAATATACATGGGGTTATATTTTATAGAAAACAGAGTGAAATAACATCTTATGTTTACAAAGCATCGATTCACAGAACAGTAAATCATCAGCACATCACTTGCCCATTCAAACACTGTACATTGACTTGTGAAACTAACACTTGCTGCACTGATTCAAATGAACAATGCTATCTGAGATTAAAAAATAAAGAACAGGTTTTCATAAAATTGAAGGAAGAGGAAACCTCACTGATGATGCTCAACATGAGCCGGCAGTGTGCACATGCAGCCCAGACAGCCAACTGAGTGCTGGGCTGCATCAAGAGCAGTGTGGCCAGCAGGGCAAGGGAGGTGATTCTCCCCCTTTACTCTGCTCTCCTCAGACCCCACCTGGAGTACTGTGTGCAGTTCTGGAGCCCCCAATACAAGAAGGACATGGAACTGCTGGAGCGGGTCCAGAGGAGAGCCACGAAGATGCTCAGAGGGCTGGAGCACCTCTGCTATGAGGACAAGCTGAGAGAGTTGGGGCTCTTCAGCCTGGAGAGGAGAAGGCTTCGAGGAGACCTTATAGTGGCTTTCCAGTATCTGAAGGGAGCCTACAGGAAAGCTGGGGAGGGACTCTTTACACGGTCTAGTAATGTTAGGACGAGGGGGAATGGATTTAAGCTGGAGGAGGGGAGATTCCGACTGGATGTTAGGAGGAAGTTCTTTACAGTGAGGGTGGTAAGGCACTGGAACAGGTTGCCCAGGGAGGTTGTGGATGCTTCCTCCCTGGAGGTGTTTAAGGCCAGGCTGGATGAGGCCTTGAGCAGCCTGCTCTAGTAGGAGGGGTCCCTGCCTATGGCGGGGGGTTGGAGCTGGATGATCCTTGAGGTCCCTTCCAACCTAAACCATTCTATGATTCTATGACATTCCTCTTCAGCAGTCTAAGGCCAGTTTTATCTAATGGAAACCCCAAAAGCTGTGGATACTGTCATATCACTAGACAATCTGTCAGGTTACTTCTCTGCTCCCTAGATCAGTGGGTTTTGATTTGATATCCAACAAAAGTCTTTTGCAACATCAGAATATTTCCTGGTCTGTCCTGGTGGTCTGCTTAATCAATTGAATTCGTGTTGGCTGTTACCTTTAGCTTTGTTTCCCTGTGGTCTTCTCTAACAGGAAAATCTGTCCAGGAGCTGTATGACCTTTTATTTTTGTGAGCTAATTACAGTGTGATTTCACTGAAATTGTGCATTTGAAACTTGAAATTTGAGTGTTAGTCTGTCTTCGGCATGGTGATTTTAACAGAAATAGATGCCTTCAGGAGGCAGCTTTTGTTTCTCTGGGGTTTCTGTCTTCATTGTCTGCACAGGTGGATTGAACCAGGGGTGACTCAGTTATTAGACTTTTTGAATGATTATGCTCATATGGGAGGAATTCATATAGTGGAGCTGGATGTGTGTGGAAGTGGCATAATAGGAAAGAATGGAAGAAGATGTAATTATGGATGCCTTAAAGCTGATAGGTATAAAACACAGTTGTAGACTCTTATTTTTTTATTGCTCTAGATTCTTATAGACTTGGTAGCCTGAAACAATTGTTAATTAGTGAATGCTACTCCTTTAGATATCCCTTCTCTGAGAGACTCAGGATGCATAATACTCTGTAATTAGTTCTATGCCACTTAATCAGTTTATAGCACAGCCTATCTTGAGAGAGAGTTTATTGCTCCCTTCTATTTAGCAAAGCAGTCCTTTGACAATGTGAAGGTCTCTGATGCATGAAGAATTAATACATTCTTCCCAATGAACCATATCCAACCCTGCTAAACCGCTGACTTTATTTTGAATGCATGACCTTTTACCTCCTTCAGTGTCTGTTCACTTCTGCATTGAGCTGAAATGAGAACAAGTCCTAATAAGAGAAGGTCATTAAATGCAGATGGTCTTCTATTTTAATACAAACATCTGAGACAATAACCTGGCTCTTAGCTAGGAAAATGGCGTTGTCAGGGAGGAGGTTACCTTGGCAACAAGGTCACCTGGCAGAGCTCCTCACCGGTGTGAGGAGTAGTGGGGCAGCACGTGAGAGGTGAGCCTCAAAGATGATAAAAGAGCAGGAGGTCAATCCTTCACACTTCTCAGTGACTTCCATCAGCTCAAGGTGAGTTACTCCAGAAGTTTCATAAACCTACCTTTCTGAATACAAATGGTCTGTGTGAATTGCCAAGGGCATGGAGGACCACAGGAAAGGACTTTGCATTCAGGAGATTGTTATCATCAAAGCTTTATTTTCTGGTGTGCTGCTTTTTTTTCTTTCTTTTTAAGAGAGAAGGGTAGAATTTCTTCTTAAATCTCATCCGTGGTGACTTGCTCATAGCTACGCTTCTACAGAAGGTCACATAGATGAGATGCAGAGAAGCTCAGGGTGCTGGCAACAGATGAGACGAGAGTGAGTTCCAGTTTATAGCTGTTGGTGCTAGACAGATGTCCTTTAGGATTGTGTCTAGCAAGCCTAAGAAGCCAGCACTCTGCTTGATCAGTTTATAAAATTCCTACAGAAGCCTTTGAAGCTAGAGGAATCCTGAATGTTCTTGAGGTAGGTCTGGCCCTCAATATGCTAGATGGGGCCGAAGGCAAAGAAGTGAAAAAGGCTGTAGAGAGGTTGCTAAGCACAGATGGGAGACTTACCAGACCAGAGCTGAGGCTGAAGAGGTTATGTGGGGGAAATGAGAAAAAATGGGATAGACTCTGAGGAACAAAGGAAAAATGCAAAAAGAAAAAAAAGGTATGAAAGATAAAGCCTGTGGTTTGGAAACACCAATTTGCACTCTCCCAGCTTTCTCTTTTTTCCATATGGAGAGAAAAATTAAATGGGGAAATTAAAAGGCAAGCTACTTTAAAGCAGATAAATACAGCACTGTAATTAACAGGTGGATCCTAATGACTCCCTATGTTTATCTTTTATCTGCCTTTATTTTCTTCACCAAGCTGTTATGTTTGTGTCTGTTATGCTGTGGTTGCTGGGCCCTGTAAGAAATTCACTGCACAATCGTCCTTAAGGCGCTTTTCTCTTGGTTCAGGTTTTCCAGTGAAGTAGAGTTGCTGCTTTCCATCTCTTCATAATTAGTATGCCTGCTAACCATGTCTGCAGTCTAAACTAAATTGCTCAGTTGGAAGCAAATGAGACAATGTAGTGATGTTATTCTGTATTCAGTGCTCACGTCTGGGTCTGTTTTTTTTCAGGCAAAGAATTGTCAGCTTTTTCCAAAGCAACATTCTGCAAATGTGTAAATGACACCACCTCCTCTCTCACATTGTGCAAGACTCTACATCTAACTGCAGTGAAGAGACATTCAAACTTGTGACTTTGTTAGTGAGGAAGTGATGTTCTTGATACTTTTCTCAGTCCTTCTCACCTCGGGCAATACCAACCTCCTCCTGCTCCACAATCCTGTCGTTAAATAGAGATACAGCAGGAAAACGCAGTCAGCACTAGCAGTGGGAAAAAGCAAGCACAGTTTAGGAACTGCTAAATTATTCTAGATTGCTCTTAAATTTTAAGATCTACTTCCCTTTTGTGCTGGCATTAGGGAGGTAGTTAAAAAAGAAATCTTTTCCTGTGATCTACTTATCCCAGAAATATTTGTTTTTCAAAGATGTAAGAAGGTAACCATCATATGTATTGGAAAATATTTTCACCCCCATGTTTATAATTTTGCAGTATTTTGAGGTAATGAAGGAATTGTGAGGTCACCAAATAAATATTGGTTTGTGGTCACTAAAGATAGTTTTCCCCATTTATATCCAAAGACATCTATCTTATTTCCTCTAGGCTTGTTTGCTGGAAAATGTAACTGAAGGTTTAGTTGTACCTGCTATGTGTGCAAATCAGGTGGCAATTCAAGTTACCAAATGTGCACTACTGGGTTCATTGATGACCTAGAAAACTTTGAGGAGTACTGTTGTGCTAGTTTGAGCTAGTGGTGGTTTGAGTGTTACTTGCGCCCCCACTCTTGTGCTAGTTTGAGCTAGCGATGGTTTGGGCACTACTCACCCCCCCCACTCTTGTGAAAATCACCCAGACTAAACTCAGCTGAGCTGGAAATGAAAATGAAGCTTTATATTTACAGTTAAGTACAATATACAAGCAGATATTTACAAAATATGCAGCTATAGACAGAAATATACAAGTCTAAAAGGTAATACAGAAACACAGCAGCCCTCCCAGAAACCAGAGTCCCCAGGAGGGGCTCCCAACCACCCTTCCACCTTCTTCCCACCCCTCTACCTTCTCCCAGACTTTGCCTTATGTTCAAGGTGGCTTTGGAGAATCGGCCAGAGGGGGTAGGAAGCAGATGGATTAGTTACATAGGGAGAGAAGGGAGGCATCCAGAGCCAGAGAGAACAACTGTGTTATCTGTGTTTGTGTTCTTGTTTTTATACATCTCAGCAAGCCTATCAGTGCAGTAGACATCACCATTGTTTCCTTTTCACAGCCTATCATCTAATTCTTCTCACTAAAATATCCCAGCTACACTCAAACTAGCACAACTGTGGAAAATCACAAAAGAAAAGTGAATGCTGGAAGCTCTAAATAGAAAATAAGGAAGTAGAACTTAAGGCTCAGGTTCTCAGAGTTTTCCTTTTGAGCTTTTACCTGAACTTTCTACCTTTGTATGTTTGTATAGTCTGAGAAGAGAGTTCATGCTATAAGCATGTTTAATGGAATGATGGTAAAGTACTCAAATTTAGCCCATCCAGTTTAACAGCACTCTGTTAAAGATGCTGAGAAACTTTAGACAGGGGGCACAATCTAAGGTCTTGGATACACCTTGTCCTGTCATTTTCCATCTGGAGAATTCAAAACATGTTAGTAATGGGGAAAAAAAAAAGACAGTAAATGCTATCCAGATACCTGAAACTTGATTTTGTTTAAGTAGTATCTTCTACCTGAGCTTGTGTGAAGTGGAAAGGTTCATGAATTGAACAATCCAGTCTGAAAAACACATAAGGTGTGATTATAGTTGCAGCAGCAGTTATCGTACAATTAAAGACAGAAGTGACTTTTTGATGATAGAATAGAATAGAATCAACCAGGTTGGAAGAGACCTCCAAGATCATCCAGTCCAACCTTGCACCCAGCCCTATCCAGTCAACCAGACCATAGCATTAAGTGCCTCATCCAGGCTTTTCCTGAACACCCCCAGGGACGGTGACTCCACCACCTCCCTGGGCAACACATTCCAGGGTTTCACCACTCTCATGGTGAACAAAAAGGAAAACAGAGGCTCCACAGACCCTGCTGAGTTTGGGGTTTGAACCTCCTTGTCACAGATACTACTCCCAGCGTGACGGGAGCTGCATGTGCATGCATACCAGTAAGAAACCTGCCAAAACAGGTCTACACCTGGAAACACCCTGAACACCCCCAGGGACGGTGAACTTGAACACCTCCAGGGATGATGACTCCACCACCTCCCTGGGCAGCCCATTCCAATGGCAAATCACTCTCTCTGTGAAGAACTTCCTCCTAACATCCTGCTTTCTCTAAATGTGCTGCCAGTTATCCCAGTTCTAAAGATGACAGTGTCTTCAGTGGCATTTTTCAGTGCTACTATAGCAAGATAATATGATAACAAATTCTTACTAAAGTACTTACTGATATTTTGGAAAGCTGAACTTTCTTGCTGAAGCACTTGTGTCAAATGCTAATTAAATACTGAGATGTTCTCTTGCAAATTTGATGTAATAACACCTACTGCTTCTCTACTAACTGCTTGACTGAATTCTCTAATATACTATTAATCCAGAGTACATAACATTCTAATAATCAATTGCTATCTTCCTGCACAGTCAGAATAAACAAAGCATTCCATCAGTTTGTGTAAGTGCCCAAATGGTGACTTGTGGTAAGACTCTGATGGTTTGGGAGTTACCTGCCCCCCAACTCTAATGAAATGACCCAGACTAGACTCAGTCAAAGTTAGGGAATGAAGCTTTACGTTCACAGCTTAACACAGTATACGAGCAGATGTTTACAATATTTACAGCTATACACAGAAATATGCAAGTTAAAAGTAATACAGAAACACAACAGCCCTCCCAGAAATCAGAGTCCCTAGGAGGGGCTCCCAACCACCCTTCCACCATCTTTCCACCCCTCTACCTTATCCCAGAGTATACCTTATGTGCAAGGTGAGCTTGGAGGATCGGCAGGGGGGGGATTAGAAGCAGAAATTATTAGTTTGGTTAAGCAGCAAAAGCCCAGGGGGAAAAGCACAGACACCGACTCCAACAGAGGCTCTTACCCTGTCTCATCTAAGTTTGTGTCTTTGTTTTCAACTTGTGTCTTTTATTTTCTTCCCATTTATATTGATAGAATATTTCAGGAGCATATGGAAAAATCAAGGTGCTGCTTCAGAACGTCGTGCTTTGAGCACTTAATAAAGTGTTCAGGTGTTCTCCCTTATTCAAAGGGAGTTTGAGATGCTTCATTGCATTAAAATAATTACCAAATGGTAGCTGTTGACAGATGTACATTTGAGGATCTGTATGCATAGACTTATAGCACTGTTAGACTCCCATCCCTAGTAATGGTAACATTTGATGTTATACAAGACTGCTGTGTATGTTTTGGTTTTGTTGTTGGGTTTTTTTTTGATAGATGCATGTTAAAGCAACTGTAAAACCTGGATTTTGTAAATGTGTTTGCAATTAGAAGTGGCTTTAATTGTCAATATTTTGTAATTACTGAAAACTAGTTTGAATCTTCAGATATGCACTAGGCAATTTCCAGTGGATTAAGAGGGGGATTTGGCTCTTTGAAGGGAAAATACCACTTCTACACAACTTCCTGATACTTCTTTCTGATGCTCATAGCTGTGCTTTCACTCTTTGTTTTACCTTATCATTCCCCATGTTCAGAACTGTAGCTCTAACTGCTGCTTCAGTAGCAGAAAAAATCTCTTTCTTCCTAGGCTCAGAGTAATATCTTGCCTATTGACAGTAAATTAGTGTTCTGTCACTTGTGAGTGCTCTTTCTCTGTTGTGAAGTAGTACCACTGTCTTTGTTCTTCCCATGCACCATTAATCTTTTCCTGTTGAGAAGTAGATCTGTGCTTGATAGGGATCTCCTGCATCTTTCTAGGCTTCCTATGCCTCCAAATCCCTAGGATAGGGCTGTAGTGACCCTACAAAAGCCAACTACATGGTTACAGGTTACCTGCTTTAGATTCTGATAATGTGCTTTGTGGAAGACCTCTCAGAGATTGTTCCTCTTCTTACTCCAAAGTAAAAGATTTTTTCTAACTCTCTTTCAGTGTCTTCTGGAGCTATATTTATCTCTTGAAAATATCTTCCTTCTCTTACCATAGATGTGGTTTTTATCTTATTGGAATCAGGAGTTGGTGAAGATTTGGCCTTCTGATGATTAAAAGCATATGAATGCAAGAAAAGCCTGGGTGAGGCACTTAGTGCCGTGGTCTAGTTGATTGGACAGGGCTGGATGCTAGGTTGGACTGGATGATCTTGGAGGTCCTCTTCCAACCTGGTTGATTCTATGATTCTGTCACTATGAAATAAATTTACTGTAGAGCACTCTGTACTGCAGACCTGTGCTTTAGGTGAGTTCTCTGTTAAGATCTGCAGAGTTCAGATTGTGACTTGCAAAAAGAAGACTCTTTGATCATAAAATCTAATAATCTAATCACAGAATGCATGACTACTTTAGCCTGTTTGCAGAAGCACAGTAAAATATAGGGAGGGAAGAGAGGGAGGAAACACAACATGCAGAAAGGACCCAACACCTAAAAAAAAGTCCAACTAAGCAAAGGAACCCTCAGAACCCAAAAGCAGCAACTGCAGCAAGAAGCCTCTCACGGTACAGTCTGAACTCCAAGCCCCATAATACTTTGTTTCAGCCTGCACTTTCATTCTGAAGAGAATGAAAAAAAGACAACTTTCATCCTGGCACAGGGCAGGATGGTCTGAATGGCAGCAGACTAAAACTCATCCTGTGACTGTTCCTCATATTTCTGCTAACATTAAGCAGTTTTTCTGTTTTGCTTCCTGTTAGGGTCTGTGCATGGATGAAGCCATGCAAAGATCTAGGTATTCCTTCCTAGGTTTGGATGATGATCCAGGGCATGTGGAATTGCATAGTGTGATTGAGGATTGTGTTCTGTGATTCTATGATCCATGGCCTCCCTAGAAAAGTGTTTGGGGCCGGGTTAGGTAAGCCTTGGACAGCCTGTTCTGGTGGGAAGTGTCCCTGCCTGTGGAGAGGGGTTGGAGCTGGGTGGGCTTTGGGGTCCTTTCTGGCGTGGACCACTATGATTCTAAACCAGGCAACTCTCCTGAGCATCATTGAAGTGACTTGAGATTGTTTCACTCCAGTTTGTGAAAGAAATGCTCCAGAGTTTTGGTTCAGGGTTGTCATGAGGGCTCCAGGGTTGCTGGCCATGGCATGATGCAGCACAGCAAAGCCGCACACAAGAGCCACAGCACAATGTCCACCTTCAGCACGGTTCAACCTCAATCTGAACAGTGCTGCTACAGGGGCAAAATGTTCTTTACCATGAGGGTGATGAGACCCTGAAACAGGGTGCCCAAAGAGGTGGTGGAAGCCTCACCCCTGGAGGTGTTTAGGGCTGGGCTGGGTGAGGCTCTGGACAGCCTGATCTGGTGTAGGTGTCCCTGCCCATGGTAGGGGGGTTGGAACTGAATGATCCTTTTGGTCCCTTCCAACCCTGACTGATTCTATGTGTTTTCAGAGCTGTCTCTAGCTTAGTTAACTTGAGCTTTGACTTCTGCTGTGAATTGTCTTTCTCCATGTGCAGTATATCAAGGCTGGAGTAACTTCTTAATTCAACAACTCGTTGTAAGGTCTTTTAGACTGAACCAATTTTATTATACGAGATCTAAAGCATATAGGTTTGCCCTCTAAGCATAAAAAAAGAAGAACCTGTGTGTATTACTTAGGAGATTCAAAGCAAAATTGCCTTAATTTTCTGTCTGTGCTTTGTCAGTGGCCGTGATTACTTTGTTTTGATTCAACTAATTACATTTCCAACTAGGATGAGTAGGGTCCACTGCATTGGTTTCTCACTGATTAAATGTTATCTGCCTCATGAATTTTTAATTTTTGTGATATTACTTGATTGCTGCCTCATCCTGTAATTTACTGATTGGGAGATTTCAAATAATTATTTTCCAGGCCAAACATTAGAATGTTTGAGTAGTTTGCAGAAAGTGGTTTCAAAACCAGTAGGTGATTGTGTCACAATTCAGTTGGTTTATCACTCGCAATATTCAGATGGTCAGTTTACACTTTGAAAAGTAAGGTCATTTGAAAGCCTTCAGATGCATCAAAGCAGTCCCTTTGAGGATTCCTAGCATTCAAAAACTGCTAGGAGAAAAGACCACAAAGCCCTGCATTGTCTCCTTTGTTAGAACGCAGCTGTTTAGGAACAGCAGCAGATTCATCACCCTGTCATAAAAACCTAATCACCCAAACTGTTTGGTTTTCTTTAAATTGTTCTGCATTTCTGTAAGAGGTGAATAGAATAGAATAGAATCAACCAGGTTGGAAGAGACCTCCAAGGTCATCCAGTCCAACCTAGCACCCAGCCCTAGCCAGTCAACTAGACCAAGGCCACACCTTGAGTGTTCTGTCCGGTTCTGGGCTCCTCAATTCAAGAGAGATGTTGAGGTTCTCAGCAATACTATGAGTAAAATAGGGGTTGATTGTGCTAGTTTGAAGCTAGCTGGAATGTTTTAGATTAGATCAGATAGTTCTCAGCAATACTATGAGTGAAATAGGGGTAGATTGTGCTAGTTTGAAGCTAGCTGGAATGTTTTGGTGAGAAGAACTCTGATTACAGGCTGTGGAAGGAAAACAATGGTGATGTCTACTTCACTCATAGGCTTGCTGAGAGATACAAGAAGAATCAAAACATAAAGGCACTTCTGCTGGGGAGCTCCGAGCTGTATCTCTCTCTAACCTCACCCTCCTGTTTTTTTCTTTCCTAATCCACTTTGCTTCCTAACCCCGTGGCTGAACCTCCATTCTTCCTTGGGACTGGGGTAAGGCTGAGAGGGGTAAGGGGAAGGTGAAGGGGTAGTTGAGAGGCCCTCCTGAGGACTCAGGTTTCTGGGAGGAGAGTCGTGTTTCTATATTACCTTTTACCTTGTATATTTCTGTCTGTAACTGTATATACTGTAAATATCTGGTTGTATATTCTGCTAAGCTGTAAATAATAAGCTTCCTTCAATTTCCAGAGCTGGCTGAGTCTAGTTTGGGTGATTTCCAAAGTGTGGGGGGGTGGGGAACACCCAAACCATCACAGCTATGGTCTAGTTGATTGGATAGGGCTGGGTGATAGGTTAGACTAGATGATCTTGGAGGTCTCTTCCAACTTGATTGATTCTATGATTCTAAAGCTACAGGACTATGTCGTGGTGCTTAAATCAGTAGGAAGACTGAAGTTATAAATCTAAACTAAAGTAAATACCTTTGTAATTCTGTCCAGAATCCTGAATCCAGCTGGGATTAATTACAGTGAGCTTGGTTTAGATCTCTGTTATGTTTTTAGAAGACTACTAAAACTCTTGTTCCTTATGTCAGTTCTCATTCCATTTTGTGGACAAAAATAACACTGTACTCAGAAGTTTCTCTTCTACAATTTAGATATAATGAAGAAGGAACAAGACACTTGCTTTTAATTCTAAATAAAGGCTAGAAAGAACTTTTTTCACATCAGACACTAAGGATGTGATTTTGAGCAAAACTGAGAGATTAGGTCTCCTGTCAGCTGAAAATAATGTTTTATTTATGAGAATATGCAAATGTGGTAACTAGGAGATAATTCACCTTGAAACAAAGATTTGATCTCCAGCACATCTTAGGACAGACAAAACTTTTCAGCTGGAAGAATCACACCAAAGTGATGGCCTGAAGTTTGAAATTTGGTTATACTCAAATGTATGAATGCAGTATTTGTCAGTTCTCCAAACTGATGTCAGCAAGCAGTAATTCTGTCAGCTGTATTTGGATTACTCTGGAAAACATTGGTGTTTCTTCTTACTTCAGACCTCTGTGCTTCAAAACACAATTATTAGGGAGCAAGAGTTCAGTTGCAAAGACAATGGCAGTTGCTTCTTCCAATCATCTTGCTTCTTCCTATCATCTTTCTTCTTCATTTATACCTCTTTCATATACTAAAGGTAAGTGATTGCATTAGACCACAGCTAAGCAAAAGACCCTTTGCTAGGTGAATATGCAAAATGCAGTTCTGTGACAAACACTACTTTCCAAAGACTGACAGGACAACTGTTAGTGTCTGCATACCAATGAAAGTGGATTTCATGCAACCTCTCTTATGCTTACCCTCACATTTACTTTTACTGAGAAGAGATTGGTCTTAGCTCTGAGCATGTTGTGACTGCTGGGCTCTCGGCTGCTTTGCATGCTGGTTTTCATGCTTGCCTATGCTGAAAATCAGAATTAAACAAGTATGTTAGATCCATTGCCTTTAAAAACTTGGTCCTGAGATTGAGCTCATTCCCTGAAGGGATAATCAGTGGTGGCTGCTGGTTTAACTTCAGATTGGATGACCTTGTGCCTATGGCCACGAGCAAGCTGAAGTAGGAACCTTTTTTGTGCCCTTCTGAAGCACTGTACTATGTTTGGAGAAATTTCACAAGGCGCAGCCTAAGACTTCATATAATTTAGATGACAAAATCAGGGAATTCTTTGGCCTCAAATATGTGTAAAGTGGAAGAAAAAATTGAAACAATTGTCAGAATTGACAGAACTCTTCTAGTGGGAGGTCTAAGGCAGAGGGTTGGAACTAGATGATCTTTGAG
>WAAF01015527.1:11130-127472 GCA_013400475.1 Tricholaema leucomelas
AGTTGTAGACAGCAATAAGGTCACCCCTGAGCCTCCTCTTCTCCAGGCTAAACAATCCCAACTCCCTCAGCCTCTCCTCGTAGGGCTGTGCTCGAGGCCTCTCACCAGCCTCATCGCCCTTCTCTGGACACGTTCAAGCATCTCAATGTCCCTTCTAAACTGGGGGGCCCAGAACTGAACACAGTACTCAAGGTGTGGTCTAACCAGTGCAGAGTACAGGGGCAGAATGACCTCCCTGCTCCTTCTGACCACAGCATTCCTGATGCAGGCCAGGATGCCATTGGCTCTCTTGGCCACCTGGGCACACTGCTGGCTCATGTTCAGGTGGGTATCAATCAGCACCCCCAGATCCCTCTCTGTCTGGCTGCACTCCAGCCACTCTGACCCCAGCCTGTATCTCTGCATGGGGTTGTTGTGGCCAAAGTGCAGCACCCTGCACTTGGAGCTATTGAATGCCATGTAGAACAGGGGTTTGGAAATGTGGCTTTGTCTGGCACAGAAAATACAGCTTCCCCCCTCCCTTTCCTCTAGTTTTCCCCTTGGTCACTGCCCTCACATTGCTTTAATCAGCTGTCCCCTGCAGAGCTGTCAGATAGCATGCCAGTGAGAACGCTCAAGAGTTAGGTCTTCTAAAGGCTAAAACTTATTTCTATGGCTACATTATGCTTCATTTGCATAAACCCAGTTGCTCCAAGATTTATGGCAGAATGAGTAAGACTTCTTTATTACTTTGCATTTCTGACTTTTTCCACGTTGCCATCGGTGATGCAATGTCTAATATATATTTTGCTAAGCATTGCAGTTGCATTGCCTAAAACAGTGACTCCAGCTGGTGTCCCAGGGTGAAAAATACAGTTTCCTTTCTATTTTTTTTGCCTTTGTCTGAATAAGTTTGTATGAGCAAATGTATTCTTGAAGCAGATTTCATAACATCTGCTTCTAGCTCTAATTCTTCCTTTTACCATCTGTCTTATCTTAATTCTGCTTTTAGAATGGCAAACAGAACCCCAAGGATGCTGTGAGTCACTGAGAACAGTGGGCAAACTCTAGCAGCCTTTGAATGTTGAAAGCACAAATTTCACAGAATCACAGAATCAAAGAATGTCAGGAGCTGGAAGGGACCTTGAAAGATCACCCAGTCCAAACCCCCTCCCAGAGCAGGATCACCTATATCAGATCACACAGGAATGCATCTAGGCAGGTCTTGAATATCTCCAGAGAGGGAGACTGCACAACTCCCCCAGGCAGTCTGTTCCAGGGTTCTGTCACCTTCACAGGGAAAAAAAATCCTCCTCATGTTTCCATGGAACTTCCTATGCTTCAACTTCCTCCCATTGCCCCTTGTCCTGTTGTTGGGCATCACCCAGCAGAGCCTGGCTCCAGCCTCTTGGCACTCACCTTTACATAAACATTGATGAGGTCACCTCTCAGTCTCCTTTCCAAGCAGCAGAGCCCCAGCTCCCTCAGTCTGTCTTCATAAGAGAGATGTTCCATTCCCTTCATCATCTTTGTGGCTCTGCACTGGACTCTCTCAAGTAGTTCTATGTCCCTCTTGAACTGAGGCGGGGGGGTCTAGAACTGGACACAGTACTCCAGATGTGGCCTCACCAGGGCAGAAGTCTCATTTGAACTTAGCCCTTGTCCTGGCTTTACTGGGACAGAATCCCAGGCTAGCCGTAGGCTGCAGATCATCACAACTGATTTGAGCTGGCTCACAAGGGTACCCTGTTCCATAAGCATCACACTCAGTATAAAGGAAGAAGTTTGTTAAGGGAAGCCTCCTTCCTGGGCTCCTCCTCACTTTGCTTCTCTTCTGCTCTGAAGTCCTGCCTTTGTGGATATTGTGACGGTTGCACTTTTGCTAGCCTGAGTTTAGCTTGATATAGTTTGTACTGACATTGGCATTCATTTGGTATTTCATTAAATGCATTTTTATTTCAACTTTTGAGTCTTTTTGTTCCAGATTCCTATTCTCAGGTGATAGCATAACTGCTATAGTTTATCCCCAGACACAAGCTAAATGTAGGTAGCCCTGCCTTCCTGCTTCAAATGAATACCCTGGTGAAATCAGAGCAGTGTGCATTCTTAGTGTTGAATAACACAGACTTAAAAGCAGTCTGAAGATAGATTAAAAAGCAAAAAAAACCCAAACATTTACTTAACTATATTAAATCAAAATTACACCACCAGGCTTGTGCATCTGACCAGTTTCAGAAAAAGGAAAACCAAGTTAGTTCTCCTAGCAAATTCTCTCTTCACAAGTTCTGTTTTAACCTAATTTAAAAAGAGTTAAAACTGCATATCTAAACTCAGGTCATTATCATAGAATCACAGAATCAACCAGGTTGGAAGGGACCTCCGAGATCATCCAGTCCAACCTAGCACCCAGCCTTATCCAGTCAGCTAGACCATGGCACTAAGTGCCTCATCCAGGCTCGTCTCTACTGTAGCACTTCTTAGTGCTGTAGTGAAAGGAAAAAACCAAACTATTATTTGCCCAACATACCCTACAGACATTTTAAAGATAGAGGTCCTTGTAAATTAACCTTTCATGTAATGTGCTATCTAACCTACAGACTAATATTTTCCCCATCACTTATTACCTATTTTCAGTTTGTGATAGAGTAATATTTCTTGCTGGCTTCATGGTGATCAATGTTTTGCACTCAGGCTGTCAACCTGTCACAAGTGTGTCCAATTCTGGTCCTCACAACACAAGAAATATGCAGACTGGAGGCAGTCCAAAAGAGGGCTGCGAACATGATCAAGGGGCTGGAGAACCATTCTATGAGGAGATGCTGAAGGCATTGGGCCCTTAGAGAAAGACAGGCTTGGTGGGTACCTCATTGCTGTCTACAACTACCTGAAGGGAGGCTGTAGCCAGGTGGGGGTTGGTCTCTTCTCCCAGGCAACCAGCAACAGAACAAGGGGACACAGTCTCAAGTTATGCTGGGGGAGGTCTAGGCTGGATGTTACAAGGAAGTTGTTGCCAGAGAGAGTGATTGGCATTGGAATGGGCTGCCCAGGGAGGTGGTGGAGTTGCCATCCCTGGAGGTGTTCAAGAAAAGCCTGGATGAGGCACTTAGTGCCATGGTCTAGTTGACTGGATGTGGCTGGGTTGGACTGGATGGTCTTGGAGGTCTCTTCCAACCTGGTTGATTCTATGAGTCTATGATTCTATCACAGTATTCCTGTATTTAAAGAGCAATTGCAAAGAGGATGGAGGCTTTCTTTTCGCAACAATCCACGTGGAGATGCCACAGAGCAATGGATACAAGTTGTACACCAGGAAGGGTTTCATCATGATATAAGAGTTTTTCATAGTGAAAACAGTTGTTCAGTGGAACAGTGTCTCCAGGGTCATGGCAGAGTCCCCAGTGCTGGAGGTTTTTGAGCTGCAGTTGGACAGGGACCCAGATAGTCTCATCTAGGTTCTCTTCCCCACAAAATGATATTCTGAGCTCCTTTTCGGCTTGGGCTGTTGTGTGGTTCTGCCACATCTACCAAGTGTGTTCTTTGAAGGACAAGGTAAATACATTTTTAGGAGACAGCCCCAGTGCATATTTAAATAGTGCTACTTGTTTAATAACTTCAGTATTTCTACTGAATTGTCTACCTACCTACCTAATATCATCCTTCCTCAGGGTGAGTAACAAGATTGTGACAGGAGGGAACATGCACCTTGACATATACAAAGCACTACTACTGACTTGCTCTTTGAGTTAATCTTACCACTAGAAGCCACTTTATTATTTTTTTTTCCTCCATTGATATCTGAAAGGGAACAAAGACCTGTCAAAGGAAACCTCATACATGTATGTCTGGTTTGCTCTCTTTCTGCCTCCTGGCTGATTGTTACTATTTTTTTGCTGATGAAGAGATGTCAAGAAAGTAGCAGCTCGAAAAGTTCACAGTCTGAAGTTAATGTAAAATTGGCAGCTTTGCAGCCATGTAAAATATGAGATTGACAGAGTGATCTGCTCAGTTCATGCATCAAGCTACCTGTTTACAGTGCATGTACCACATCCCTTTGCTGCAAAGGCATTGAAATGTGAGATTGGTGATCTCTCAACATCTTTGATTACTTTGTGCTGAGCCTGTCTCCTTTCTAAGTTATATGTCCATGTTGCCCAGGGTTCATTCATCACATCCTTGGCTATCAATCAAAACAGTCCATTGAACTAATTTTTAAAGGTTAAAATATCAACAAGTTTTGGGTTTTTTTGGTTGCTTGCCTTTTTTTTTTTTTTTTTTTTTTGTGTGTGTGTGTTTGGTTTTTGGTTGTTGCCTTTTTATTTGTTTGGTTTTCATTCAAATGTAACCATTGAATATATATTCACTTTACTGCAGATAGGACAGAACAAAGGGACACAGTCTCAAGCTGTGCCAGGGGAGGTATAGCCTGGATATTAGAGAGAAGTTCTTCGCAGAGAGAGTGATTGGCATTGGAATGGGCTGCCCAGGGAGGTGGTGGAGTCACCATCCCTGGAGGTGTTCAAGCAAAGCCTGGATGAGGCACTTAGTGCCATGGTCTAGTTGATTGGCTAGGGCTGGGTGATAGTTTGGACTGGATGATCTTGGAGGTCTCTTCCAACCTGGTTGATTCCATGACTCTATGATTCTATTTATTATATTAACGAAATATTATTTCCTTGTATGTTAGCAATATTGGGAGAGAGGGGTGTGTGACTGATTATGCAAAACTAATGATCTGTACTGATTTTGATATCCAGGTGATGATTGTTAATAAGTATGAAAACTGTTTATTAACTGTTTATTTCCAGTATCTGAAGGGAGCCTACAGGAAAGCTGGGAAGGGACTCTTTACACGGTCTAGTAATGTTAGGACGAGGGGGAATGGGTTTAAGATGGAAGAGGGGAGATTTAGACTGGATGTTAGGAGGAAGTTCTTTACAGTGAGGGTGGTAAGGCACTGGAACGGGTTGCCCAGGGAGGTTGTGGATGCTTCCTCCCTGGAGGTGTTTAAGGCCAGGCTGGATAAGGCCTTGAGCAGCCTGCTCTAGTGGGAGGTGTCCCTGCCTATAGCGGGGGGTTGGAGCTGGATGATCCTTGAGGTCCCTTCCAACCTAAACCATTCTATGATTCTATGATTAAAACTCACCAGAAAAGTTATTCACAAGGTTCAAAAATGTACAGGTTGGAAGTCTGTAGATGCAGGGAACAGGCAAAACTAGAGCACTTGTTAATAAAATGGCAAATGGAAGAGGCTTTTAAGAATTTACTCACAAAGTATGAATCAGACAGTACCCAAAACACATAGAACTCTGTCTTGTTGGCTGCTGAGACTTGATTCTTCCCAGACTTCTGGGGAAAGGAGGCAGACAATCTCTGACCTTGTCATTGATCTGTGTATCTCCAGGACCTCTTGTCTTGGCAGGAGACTTTCGGGTGCAGGCAGGATGTCTTGTGATGTGCAGTCTCAGCACAATGTCACGCTGGCTATGCAGGCTGATCAAGTGCAGGCATTTAGAGCCTGCTGCTGGTAAGCTCTCCAGGCAAATTCAGGATGCAAAATGAGGTGGCAGCAGCACCGTGCTACCTGCTTATCCCTTTAATCAATATCTGTCCCGAGACTAATGGACCTTAGACATAGATTAGCCAATCAGAATGGCACTTTGCCAAGATTCACCATATTGGGTGAAGCCATAGGCTTGCTTTACCCAGATTTGGCAAAAGCATAGGCTTTGCACAAGGCAGGTACAAGCTAAGTGTGTGTACCTTGTTTGCCACAGGACCAAGACAAGTCTGGCCAGGCCAGAGTCCTTAGACTTAGCAGGTCCAGGTTCTTTTGTCTTCTTTCCTGTGGCTGCTTCTCCTATGGAGCAGAAAAAAATGCCTGGGCAAGCCAGGACATGTATAGGCCTATTTTGGGCCCATCAGGCGTACTACAACAGGGTGTGAAAATCCTTCCCCCACAATATTACTAACATACAATGAAATGTTAAATGCCCATTCTGTTGTACAAAAGACGGTGGAGCTTTTTTTGTTTGATTTTTTTTCCCCTATAGGTTCAACAATATAGTAATGAGGATTATTTTGGCTCAAAAACTGAGAGAGGAAACTTGATGATAGTTACAAGGATTAGAAATCACTTTGTGGTAGTGAGAATTAAGGTCATTCATGCTACCTCAAGCAAAAGGGGAAAAGCATCTTCAATACTTCACAGGACTGAAATTCAGTGCATCGTTTCAATCCTCTCCTGATAGTCTTAGACAAAGCCTAATATTAGATACCAGCCAAATTTTCCATGATGAAAAACTCATTCTAATATATAAAGCATTGACATAAAGAGCAACTGGGGACTTTTATAGAGTGATCATTGTGTTTGTTTTTTGTAAACTGGTCTCAGAGTTAATTTATCAGGGTGACATTCATCTTACTTTATTACTCTAAAAACTAGATATATCACCTGAAGGAACTGTCTGGGACTGTGGATAGAGACATAGTCTTAAAAGCAGATTTATACTGTGTATTTTAAGTTTGGTTAAACTGAGGTTGGAAAAAGAACCAAGTTTTCTCTTAATGGAGGTCTTTATAGCACTGGAAAAGCCTGGAGTATAAGCTCCAGAACTAACCAACATTTATGATGGCTCAAGTTGCACGCAATTTCAAATTCTTCTTTACACAAGCAGTAAGCTGATTGAAAGAAGCAGCAACTGCTTGTATCTGCATGGGCCCATGCGAACATCATGAGGTTCAACAAGACCAAGTGCAGGATCCTGCATCTGATATAGGCTGTGCTTGAGGGCAGCTTTGAATAAAAGGACTTGCGGGTGCTGGTAGACCAGAAGCTCAACATGAGCCAGCAGTGTGCACTTGCAGCCCAGAAAGCCAATCAGATCTTGGGTTGCATCAAGAGAAGCGTGGCCAGCAGGTCAAGAGAGGTGATTCTCCCCTCTACACTGCTCTCTTGAGACCCCACCTGGAGTACTGTGTCCAATTCTGGAGCAACTATTACAAGAAAGGTATGGATATTCTGGAACATGTGCAGAGAAGAGCCACGAGGATGATCAGAGGGCTGGAGCAGCTCTGCTATGGAGACAGACTGAGAGAGTTGGGGCTGTTCAGTCTGGAGAAGGGAAGGCTCTGAGAAGACCTTATTGTGGCCTTCCAGTACCTAAGGAGGCCTACAGAAAAGCTGGTGAGGGACGTTTTAGGGTGTCAGGTAGAGATAGGACTAGGGGGGAGTGGAGCAAAACTAGAAGTGAGTAGATTGAGATTGGATGTTAGGAAGAAGTTCTTCAGCATAAGGGTGGTGAGACACTGGCCCAGGTTGCCCATGGAGGTGGTGGAAGCCCCATCCTTGGAGGTCTTCAAGGCCAAGCTTGATGTGGCTCTGAGCAGCTTGATCTAGTGTGAAGTGTCCCTGCCCATGGCAGGGGGGTTAGAACTGGATGATCCTCGAAGTCTCTTCCCCCATCATTCTGTGATTCTATGATGCCAGATGGACTCATGAGGATGTGATTATCACAGGAATGTCTGTAAATTGGAACCATGCGGGTGGGGTGTTTGACAGGGACTACTGCTACGTCTTTTTGAAAGAATGAAAACATTTAAGGCTCATTGTGGTGGTTTGGGTGTTACCCGCCCCCCCCCCCCGCCTTTGGAAATCACCCAGACTAGACTCACTCAGCTCTGGAAATGTGAATGAAGCTTATATTTACAGCTTAGCACAACAGACAAGCAGATATTTACAGTATATGCAGTTATAGACAGAAATAGACAAGGTAAAAGGTAATACAGAAACACAACAGCCCTCCCAGAAACCTGAGTCCCCAGGAGGGGCTCCCAACCACCCTTCCACCTTCTCCCACCCCTCTACCTTACCCCAGATGTTGCCTTGTGCCCCAAGGAAGGATGGAGGGTTGGCCAGGGGTGTTAGGAAGCAAGTGGATTAATCAGAGAGACGGAGGGTGAGTTTAGAGAGAAAATTGCAGCCCAGAGAGACTCCCTTATCTGTGTTTTTGTATCTCTCTTGTTCTTATACATCTCAGCAAGCCTATGAGTGCAGTAGACATCACCCTTGTTTCTCTTTCACAGCCTGTAATCTAGTTCTTCTCGCCAAAACATTCTGGTTAGGTTCAAACTAGCACAGTCGTTTACTTCGCAGGCTCTCGATAACTGCTGTTCTAACACGGCAACAGCAGAGGGCACTATAGCTCCACAAGTCAGAGTCGAGAGCCACGAACTACCGTTAGCCGGCGGGGAGCAAGCAGTGGTTTTCAGGTAGTGTTTACGTTCGCGAATTCTAATAAAACGAGAAATAAATATGCATTGATAATAGTAAATATCATTTTATTCGAATGTAGTGGGAATAAGATTTCTTTTTAAGCTAGATTAGAAGTTTAGGAAGTGTTGTATAGAGGGGGTTATTAGTAGTGGCCTGCATCAGGAATGGTGTGGCCAGCAGGAGCAGGGAGGTCATTCTGCCCCTGTACTCTGCACTGGTTAGACCACACCTTGAGTACTGTGTCCAGTTCTGGGCCCCCCAGTTTAAGAGGGACATTGAGATGCTTGAGCGTGTCCAGAGAAGGGCAACGAGGCTGGGGAGAGGCCTCGAGCACAGCCCTACGAGGAGAGGCTGAGGGAGCTGGGATTGTTTAGCCTGGAGAAGAGGAGGCTCAGGGCAGACCTTATTGCTGTCTACAACTACCTGAGGGGTGGTTGTAGCCAGGAGGAGGTTGCTCTCTTCTCTCAGGCAGCCAGCACCAGAACAAGAGGACACAGCCTCAAGCTGCGCCAGGGGAAATTTAGGCTTGAGGTGAGGAGAAAGTTCTTCACTGAGAGAGTCATTGGACACTGGAATGGGCTGCCCAGGGAGGTGGTGGAGTCGCCGTCCCTGGAGCTGTTCAAGGCAGGATTGGACGTGGCACTTGGTGCCATGGTCTAGCCTTGAGCTCTGTGGTAAAGGGTTGGACTTGATGATCTGTGAGGTCTCTTCCAACCTTGGTAATACTGTGAGACTGTGATAGAAACATTTTCCTTTGGGAGGTACTGAGGACTATTATTTTCTGTAAGAGATGTTGCTATTAGAATGTACCTTTCAGGTTCCTGGGGTTTTTTTTGGAGGGTCTTTTTTGTGGTTGTTTTTGTGAATTTTTTTTTTTTCTTGTGTCTTTGTTTTGTTTGTTTGGGTTTTGGTCTGTTTTTTATTTTATTTTAAGAAAAATAATGTTATACCTGCCTGGTTTGAGTTTTGGAGAATATACATGGCAGTCACTACAACGGCAGAGAAGCTGGCAGTATTGCTTGTACCTGTGCTTTTGGCATTTCACAGAATCACAGAATGTTAGGAGCTGGAAGGGATCTCGAAAGATCATCCAGTCCAACCCCCCCTGCCAGAGCAGGATCAGCTAGACCACATCACATAGGAATGCATCCAGGGAGGTCATGAATAGCTTCAGAGAGAGAGACTCCACAACTCCCCCGGGCAGTCTGTTCCAGGGTTCTGTCACCCTCACAGGGAAAAAAAAATTCCTCCTCATGTTTCTGTGGAACTTCCTACACCTCAGCTTCCACCCACTGCCCCTTTTCCTGTCATTGGGCATCACTCAGCAGAGCCTGGCTCCAGCCTCTTAGCGCTCACACTTTATGTCTTTATAAACATGTATGAGGTCACCCCTCAGTCTGCTCTTCTCCAAGCTAAAGAGCCCCAGCTCCCTCAGGCTCTCCCTTCATCATTTTTGTGGCTCTGCACTGGACTCTTTCAATTAGTCCCTGAGGTCCTCCTTGAACTGGGAGGCCCAGAACTGGACACAATATTCCAAATGCAGCCTCACCAGGGCAGAGTAGAGTGGGAGGGGAACCTCTCTTGTCCTACTGATCACAACCCTTCTACTCCACCCCAGAATGGCATTGGCAATGACAAGAGCACATTGCTGGCTCATGGTCAACCTTCCATCCTCAAGGACCTCCAGGTCCTTTTCCCTTTTTGCTCTCCACCAGTTTATTCCAGTTCACACTGGCTCAGATCCCATTAGTGGGTATGAGAGAGTGGAATGAGTATTTTGTTTTGTTTGCTTTTATTTGATTTTATATTCTGCTAGTATCAGGTCTTGCAAAGGAGCAAAGCATCACTACTAAAAGTGAGGTTACTAAATGCATAGATGGATGCATGGTGAAGATTATACCGAGACGTTTTTTAGGCCTCAGTTTTGATGCTTCCATGGAAATTGAAATATTAGCTAGCATTTATTCTAAGCACTCAAGACTGTTAAAATTAAGGAAGTCCCAGGGATTTTTTTAGGCTTGTAAAACACACAGTTTGCTTATTTTCTATTGCTTACAGTCGTTTGATAGTACAACTCCCAGTTTCCAAGCACAGCTAGGGGGAACAATTACAAGAGTGGAAATTTGTTCAGTCTGTGGCAGACTGCCCAGTAATTAAATACACTTTTTTTTTGTGAATGCATCATCCTCATTTGAATGGCTGTTTCCCTTGGAATTTGGCTGGAAACTGGACATGTTAGACTAGGCTTAAAATACAGAATGATGTTTGCCCACCCAACATGTGGGCAAGGCTTAAATTTGTGCAGGGCTCCAATAAAGGCAGTTATGGCCTTTCAGTATCTGAAGAGAGGCTACAAAAAAGCTGGGGAGGGACTTTTGAGGCTATCAGGGAGTGACAGGACTAGGGGGAATGGAGTGAAGCTGGAGGTGGGTAGGTTCAGGCTGGACATGAGGAGGAAGTTGTTCAGCATGAGTGTGGTGAGAGGCTGGAATGGGTTGCCCAGGAAGGTGGTTGAGGCCCCGTCCCTGGAGGTGTTTAAGGCCAGGCTGGATGAGGCTGTGGCCAGCCTGATGTAGGGTAGGGTGTCCCTGCCCAGGGCAGGGGGGTTGGAACTAGATGATCCTTGTGGTCCCTTCCAACCCTGATTGATTCTATTGCATTCTGAACGCAAATAGCTGAACTGTTTTAACTTTGGTGCCTGTTAGTTTCCCTAGGCAAAAGGCCACTTGCTGGAGGAACTTTCTAAGGGGACACAAGATTTACTAGTGAATAGCTGCCATCAGTAAAAATGCCATTCACTGATTTGGGGAAGATGCATGTTTTTATTTGGGTATTGTCCAACACTGAATCAAAGCAATTTTATGCAGTGCACCAAACAGTCATCAGATGACTGTTGGCTGCTTGCAGCTCGAGCTGGGTTTAGCTGTCAGTTTAGAGGTGGAAGATTTAAATCCTTGCAAATGAATTCTGATATCATTTCTGTGTGGTAGGTAGCAAGTACCTTTAATTTTGGAACAGCTTCAGTGAAACTGCATTCAGATCACCCTGTTACTTTGCTGAGGTAAAACAGCAGAATTGAGAAAGAAACTAAGAGCTTATTTTGGTTTTCTTCATTGTAAAGTTAGGTGTGTGGATAATATCAGAGAGAATAATTACATTGTGGATAATATCAGAGATAATAATTAAATATAGGACAACTATTAGAGTAACTGGAAGGTCCCTCTTAACCTGTTAGGTTTCATTTCCAGGGTATAGTTAATGCTGGTTCATTTGTCTGGTTTAGTTTTCTGTTACAGAAATCACCGAGGCTGGAAAAGACCTCTGAGATGATCAAGTCCAAATTATAACCTAACACCAGGACCTCAGCTAAACCATGCCACCAAGTGCCAAATCCAATCTTTTCTTAAAGGCCTCCACTGATGGTGACTGAACCATCTCCCAGGGCAGTCCATTCCGGTGCCTAATTACCCTTTCTGTGAGGAATCGCTTCCTAATATCCAACCTAAACCTTCATACCCTCTTGTCCTGTCACTAGTTGCCCACTTATGCCCTCTGTGTGGTTGTTAGTAAGCTGTATAACCTACTCCTCTCTAGATTTCAGCTTTGCTCACTATCTAGCATGTTTACACATGTTGACAGAGCACTCTAGCTGTGATAACTTTACACGTGGCAAAAGCAGAGCTTTGCTCATAAAGCCACTTACCTTTGTCAGGTTGTTGGCTAAGCTGAGGAAGAAATCTTTTGTTTGCTGGCATAGCTGTATCCATTCCAGAGATTTTGCCAATTTGTATCAGCCAGGCAGTATGATTTTTGTATTCACAGACACTTTTTCCCAGTGTATCTACGTTGGCAGAACACTGTAATCTCACCTAAGCAGTACATCTGTTCTGTTGTGATGCAGTTGATTCAGATAGCTTGTGATCTATAGCTGACACCTCATAGAGTTTATTCATAGTTCAAGATATATGGGTCTTGCATTCCTTCCACGTGTTCAGTTCTTACTCTCTTGGAGAGCCTCTGGAACAAAGAGTTATCTAATCCTTACTCAGCAATCACAATGACACAGAAAGGAAAAAACCAAACCCACAGCACAACAGAATCTGAAACCTTTAACCTTAGTTGTGCAGGTGATATAGAATTGGGAGTTTCTTTTAGGGACAAGGATTATCTTTTTGTAGATTAATATGTCTGTCATTTCCCTTCCCTTCAGATGTCTCAGTCTAATCCTGATGTTTTCATCCTGGCATGCTGTCAGAAGTGGACTCTCTACTAGTGTGGGTTATTGTAGTTTGGCTGCAAACCTGCCATGTTCTGCTGCAACAGCACTGTCTCAAGACAAAGCAGTTTTAATCTGAGGATGCTAACTTTAGAAGAATTAATCTGCCAGCTGCATGGGCTGATACTTCACCTGCTCAGGCTCGAGCTGTCATCTGCAGGGCCAGGTTTGACCAACATCACCACATCAGTCAGCCAGTACTCTTTTAATGGCCATCAACAATGGGAAAAATGACAGACAAAAGGCAATTACAGTAAAAAAGTGGTGTTTGAAAAATGACCTTTCTACCCTCTGATTCTGTGAACGTGAAAGGATCAGTCTATAGTCTGCTAGGTTTAAGAAATGGAAAGATGTTCTCCTGAAGTCAGCACAAACTTAAAAGGAGACAGAACTGAACAGTCTGTGCTTTCTGTAAGAGACAAGTTGGTCAGCAATCTCTTAGAAATGAGCAAGACAGAGGAAAAGGCACCAAGCAAAATTTGGTGTAGTCACAGGTGATTAAAAGTTATCTACCTGAAGTATTTTTTCAGTCCTATTGTGTCAGTCAGTAATACTGAAAGTAAGGCTTATGAGTACTGGAGCCTAGAGGGGGATGGCTGTGCTAGGTGACACCATGATATAACAACACATGAGAGAGCTTCTCTATCATCAGGGTTGCAGCTCTTCAGTAGCTCAAATTAATGAAGCAAACATCAAAATTCCTGCAAAGCCAAGGAAAGGGGCTGTGCTGGTAGCACTGCAGCAGGAAAAAGTCCTGCCTTCTACCAGTGATTGGAAATACTTTCTTCTTTTGAGTAGCATTCTGCCATGTGTCCTTCTCTTAGCTCATATCACAGCAAGGAGACCAATATTTACTTGTGGTAGAGCAACTACTGGCTTGTAAATCTGAGAGTTTTACCTGCAAGGCTCTTTCATCCCTGCATATCAACAAAACTGACTGCAGCACCACTCACTTAAGAGTGATAAACCCTCTGTCCCTTATCACTGAAAGCATGGTTTGCAGGAGGCAAGGGAGCTCGGAGAGCAAGGAATAACAAACTGAGAATGAGTTAAAAATTGTCCCATCCAATGAAAAGGTTACATGTGTCAGATCTATTTCTGTTAGGCAAGTTTGGCTGTGTTTGCAGCTCTGCTGCAGTCTTCAGTGTGCTCTGAATATAGTAGCAGAGCTAAACCTTGTCACCTTTGAATGACACAGTTCAGCTGAGTGCTTGTAAGGTGAATAGTTCATTGGAGCTCTAATACAACAATCTGATGCTTTTGAGGGAAAGATCAATAATTAATGTTCCTCTGGAGACCTTAATGGCACAATTGCCATGACACATTGTTTTGTCTTATAATGGCATCTCTCATAACACTAATAACTTATAAAAGCACAGTAATGGTAATGCTTGAAGAAAGCAAACAAAAAGCTGGCTCATCCCTCTCCTCCTCTGTTGTCTTTCTCTCCCCAGCGGTGGGTTTAATATTTGTGCTGGGGATGGTAATGCAAAATAAGCTTTTATCCTGGGTTTAGCTGGGCTGGGATTAATGTTCTTTAGCTATTGGGAGGGACCACATCTGCAATAGCCAGCTGAACCAGCCAGAAAAGTACTCGGTACCACAGAACCTCATGTTTGTTGTATAAAGGGAGGGCTGGCTTGGACATGCTGGTGGGTTTCTAGTGTGGTGGTTGGTTTTGGTGCAGGCATGAGGTGAGATATTCATGTTTTACATCACTCTTTTCATGTTTTACTTCACTATTAGGATTACTCCTGTTGCTCCTGCATTCTTTGTATTGTTCTGTTAAACTCTCCTTATCTCAGCTCACAAAGTTGAGATAATTTTGCTTCTCATTTTTCCTTCCTGTCCTCATGAAGGGTAGTGGTGGTGAGAGCAGTTGTGAAGCCATGTGGGTTTTGGCTGCAGCTGTGCCTGAAACCTCAACTTTTTTGGCAGCCAGTGTGGGGCCCAGAGGATTGAGATAAGGACACATTTTGATCAAAGTCTGTTAAAGTGTTGTCATGTACACTTTTTGCACTAGTTGAATAGTCCATGTTCACAATGTGGGTCCATTTGTTTGGCTGATGGCATTGCATAAATCCTTTTGTGCTCTGTGTATTCCCTCTGGTGATGTTTGCCATCTCAGGGAAATGGACAAGGTCCTGTCATATTGCTGTGGTGGATATTGTTGACTTAGGATATGATTATAACACAGGGCATGAGGTTAAGCTGATATTCGTATGCTGTGTGATCATTTGTTGCTAATACCTATTTTATGGTTGTGACAGGGGAGGAGACTTCCTCAGCTTTTGAAAACACTGAATATCCTTGGGATATCCAAGCCAGCATGCTTTTCTTGCTGTGCCTCCTGAATGTGTCTTATGTCTTGCTCAGGGTTACACAATTTTTTTCCCTTCCTAGAATACCACCCAAAGATCTGCCCTGAAGCTGGGGAGTTATGAGTGGCAGGATGTGTGGAAGAGTCTGGGCAAGTGCCTAGGATAGCAGTGACCTCTAGCATTTTGAGATTTCACTCTTGAACAACTACTAACCCCTGATAAACTAGTAAAATGTTTGGAAAAAGCATGTTGTCAGCCCTGCAGTTGCAGTGATCTGTGTCTCAGAAATGTGCTGGGGCCTTGCACATGCCTGATGAGTCCTTTTCAACACTATCCAGTGCCCTCAAGGGAAAGAGAAGGTCTCTGGTCCTAAAGACAAACTGACAGGTGCTGTGGCTGCTAAAAACCCTGCAGCAGGTGCTGCATCTACACAAGAGAACCATCCTGTTCAGAGATCAGTTGCCCCTCTACAGAAAAGACACATGAGAAGATCAGTTTGCATCATGAGGGATGATGATGAACCAGGGTTATCAAGAGAACAGAAAGAAAAGGCAGAGGTAATCAGCTGATCCCAGTTTCTGAGCAAGTTGAAAGATGTGCAAAGGAATTTTGGCTGCCAGCCAGGCAAGCACATTATCACCTGGCTGCTCTGAAGCTGGGATAATAGGACCAAAATCTGGGGATTGGAGGGTAGAGAAGTCAAGAGTCTGGGATTCCTGTCTAGGCAGATGAGCATTGACAAAACAGTTGGGAAACAGACATGGCTCTTCAGCTGTGGAGATGGCTTCTGTCAGGTGTGAAGGAAAGGTACCTTTTCAAGGAAGGTGTTACATGTCATGTAGGGAAGTGCACACCATAGAAACAGGTATCCAGTACTTGAGGAAATTAACTGTGCTGGAGGTGGTTTACATTGATCAGAATGATGAGCACTCACCTATAGATCCAGATGAAGTCCAGTGAGCACCGTTCATGGCAGAGGCTGTTATGAAGTGCACCCCCATTTGCCAGTTCAGTGGCAGTAGGGCCCTGGGAAGTCAGCCCTGAGCAGCAACAAGCCTTTGAATAAATTAAACAGGAGATTGTGCATGCAGTAGCCCTCAGGCTAGTTCAGGCAGGACAAGATGTTAAAATTGGTCTCTACACTGCAGCCAGGAAGAAAAGTCCTACCTGGAGCCTCTGGCAGAAAGCATCTGGGGAGACCCGAGGCAGACCCCTAGGATGTTGGAGCTGGAGATGCAAAGTATCCAAGGCCAAATATGCTCCAACTGAAAAAGAGACACTGGCAGCATATAGAAGAGTTTGAGCTGCCTTAAAGAGGTCAGTACTGAAGCACAGCTCCTTCTGGCACCCTAACTTCTAATGCTGGGCTGAATGTTCAGTGCAGCCCTGGTGCAGTTGATGCCACATGAGGGCTGCACTTATAGCACAGTGGGCTTGAACAGGGAGCCCTATCTGCCTGAATCTTAGCAGTGGTCGCAAACTGGCCAGAGGGCAAAGATTTTGGGATGTCTCCAGAAGAGGAGAAGGTAAGATTTGCTGAAGAAGCCCCACCTTGTAACAAACTGCCAGATAATGAGAAATAATAAGCTCAATTCGCTGATGAAATACTAGGAAAATCTCAGAGGTGAAATGCTGCTGTGTGGAATCCTATAGGAGCTGCTGAAATTGCTGGAAGAAGGCAAATGGAGTCAGTTTTCAGAGGTGAGAGCCAGCCAACTGGTTTTAACTATTACTTAGTGGTAAAAGTGGTTACTGCTCTGTCTCTACACTGACACATGGATGGTGGCAAATGCTCTGTGGAAACGGCTACAACAATAGAAGCAAAGTGGCTGTCAGAACAGAGGTAAACCAATCTGGGCTACTGAGTTATGGCAGGGCATTGCTGCTCGGGTACAGAACCTGGTGTACCCAAGTGTGGGGCCACTAAAGAAACTTCAGCAGTCCATAGATGGATCAGCCTGCTGAGACTGAAGGGACTCAAGTGCATTTGGACTGGCAACACAGGAGTGAGTTAGTTCTGACTCTATGAACCCATGACACCTGAGGTCACCAAGGAGGAGATGCAAAATATAGATGGGCCTGAGGTAAAGGAGTGAACTCGACCATGGGCACTAGGATTCCTCTCTGGTTGGTGAGGGAGACCCTGCTTCAGGGAGCAGATTTGATTACCTGGGCATAGGGCACTGCTCAGAGTAATTTCAAAACAAGCCCTCTAGCAGGTGATTCAGACTAGGATCTAATTTTCACTTTTTCATCCATGCAGCACTAGAACCTATTTTTTTCTGCAAGTATGAAAACCAATTTATTTAATCCTCTTCCTATCAGCATGTGCTGAGGAGAAAATTTCACTGGAATGCTGGAGCCGGATGATCAGAAAGCGAATTCCAGCTCTCAGTTTTGATATGCTCAATCTTTGATTATGAACCCCATTTCTCCTGAAGGGAAGTATGTGTGTGTGTATAGGAATGAATCTACAGTGTTTTCTGTGAAAGATTCTGCCTGGCATGAGGGTGTAAGGACTGTGAAAAATGAACATACCCATTTCTTAGTTTGGACACAGCTAATACATCAAACTAAGGTTTCCAGACAGGCTTCCTGTGTCCTCCGCTTCCCCCCGTTCTCTCTTGTGCATCCAGCCACCAACAGGAATGACTTTGCTTTTGTTGAAAAATGAAAACCATGTTTCTTATGCCAATGTGCTTCTGCAAGGAATGATTTCACTTGTGTACAATTAAACCCAAGTAACTAATGAAACTGTTATTCATTGACTAATCCTGTCAGACCTAATATATTACATAAACCACTTCTTATGATAGGTTAACACCACTTTATCAAGCAATAAATGATCTAGTGAAAAACATCCCAAACCACACTCACTGTGTTTCTCTAAAGAGGAAAATGAATAAGGTAAATTAATTCAGCTGTCAATGATGAAGTCACACATGAAAGGGGTCACCCTGGTTAATATTGCACACTACAAATCAAAAGAAATGCATGGCTAATAACTTCTAGTGCATGTCACTTCATGAGTTTGTTTCATTACAAGAAAGGTTATTTTGTCATTCTTTTCATATAAGTATGGACTTGAAAATATTTTGATGGGATTTTAAAGTCCTGTAAGTCTTGAATCCCACACTTCTGCAGTGTTTGGATGGTGGAACAAGAAATTGCTAGGGCATTCAGCACTGAGACTTAAATTGTGTTTCTCGTAGCATATTGACCAGAGTCAGAATATTGCAATGCTGAGATTTCATGCACTAACAATAAAGGTTTATTGCTGGAGAATAATGTAGCCAATGTACCTTATGTTACAGCATTTGTGTTGGCCCAAAGATAGGAAGATGAGCTGTATTTTAGTTCTATCTTTACACAACTGCATAGTGGTATAAACAATGCAAGTTTTGGCCTGAGGCATTAGAATCATAGAATCAGTCAAGTTGAAAGGGACCACAAGGATCATCTAGTTCCAACTCGCCTGCCATGGGCAGGGACACCCTAGTCTAGATTGAGTGTACAGTTATTATTAAAGGTATGTGAATTAAATGTATGTAAATTAAATATATGCATTATTAAATGCATTAAATGTTGTCTGAGCAGAGCAGAATATAGAGCAGAGCAGCACACGCTGAGGCAGAGCAGTGAGGCAAAGGCAGCACAACTGCTTGTGCCATAGCTCAATTGATATTATTTGCCCCAGTGTAATGGTTTTCCTGCAACATATAAAGGAACTTGTAGATAAAATACAGATTTCTGAAGGAAGCAACAAGATCATGTCTGTCCAGTCTCTGTTAGGTCCAGATATTTCTCCTTTTCCTTAGACCTAATAAAGAAATAGTGCCTCAAACTGTATTGTTTTCTCTAACTGCACTGGTCTGAAAAGAGATTACCTCTCCCTGCTAACTTTGCTTCTCATCTCCTTAGCATCCTAGTGAAAAGAAGATTATAATGAAGACTTTGACAATGCTTCTTATGGAAAACAAAGGTTAATTGACTAAATCTGCAGAATGGAGATAGGTTACACACTAGGATTAACCTTCTAATTGTGAGGGTAGGGAAGACTACATATCTGTATATATGTCAGTATCTAAAGTGTTCTTTAAAATCTCTCTTTATGTATATAGGAGATATAGGTAGGCTTATGCTTTACTGAAAGGAAATGCATAAAATAGCTCTAAAATGTCTTTTCAGCCATGTCTTCATATGATGACTTTTCTGCTTTTTGCTAGGACTGTCCTCTGCAGTAAAGACATATTGAAGTAGCACTTCAGGTCAGTGTCTGTAAGGTAATAAATCACAAAATCACAGAAACATTCAGGCTGAAAAAGACCCTCAGGATCACCAAGTCTAACCAATATCCCTACTCTACAAGGTGCATCCTAAACCATATCCCCAAGCACCACATCCAAACGACTTTTAAACACATCCAGGGTCAGTGACTCAACCACCTCCCTGGGCAGCTCATTCCAATGCCTGACCACTCTTGCTGTGAAAAAATGATTCCTAATGTCCAATCTAAACCTACCCAGTGGCAGCTTGAGGCCATTCCCTCTTGTTCTACCACTAATTACCTGTGAGAAGAGACCAGCCACAGTCTCTCCACTGTGTCCTTTCAGGTAGCTGCAGACAGTGATGAGGTCTCCCCTCAGCCTTCTCTTTTTCAAACTAAACAGCCTCAGCTCCTTCAGTCGCTCCGCATAAGATTTATTCTCCAAGCCTTCGCCAGCTTCACTGCCCTCTTCTGCGCTCAACATGTCTCTTGTACACAACGCTCCATGTTCACTTTAATCCTTTGGATGGCCAACAATTTGATTTTCTATGCCCTGCCCAGTTTACTTTTGACACAGTCTACTAAACCATTTCTTTCAAACCTAGCAGACAGGCTGAGCTTTCTTTTACATGTGAAAATAATGCCACTGCTGTCAGATTTATGTGCATCTCTGGCTGACACAGAATAAACTTGTACACAGAAGAATCCGAGTAGGAAACCAAATACAGAATGTGCTTTCTTTAATTACTGAATTGATATAAATTGTAATCAGCATAATGGTTGTAATGTAATTACACTACCATATAATAATTTATGTTGTGTTTATGTACCATGTCCAATTTGCTTGTGTTAACCTCTAACCTGCGTATTATGACTTGGCATCATGCATTTGTAATAACAGCTGTTCATTGGAGTTTTGTAATTACCTGACTATGAGAATTAGGGTAATTATTTGTGCAACAATCCTAATAACACAGAGTTTCAAAACATTGCTAAAAATATATATATAAATATTAATTTACCAACGTTTCCTATACTAAATGTATCTGCTTTCAGATTTATTTTAATTAACTGTAACCTGCTGTTTGAATAAAAAAACAAAACAGTGGAAGCAAACTGAAATTAGAAGTAAACAGGAATTCCAGCAGAGCCATTTCATGCAAAGAATACCAGAAATATGGAATAAATTGCCAAGAGCACTGATGCAATCAGGATAAATGAATTCACGGAGGAGAAGGGAGAAATTAAAGCTGCAGTGGCAATACAGAAGAGTGAGGAGGAAATAAATTTAGACAGCTTTCATGCTTTAGGTCAAGCAACTTGATTTACTTAAGTAGTTCTTATTGGTGTGCTTTCCTCTCTGGTCTTGTATGCAGATTCACAGCTGTACCATCAAAATAACCTGTTAATATAACAAAAGCTCAGATAGGGTCAAATTCAAGGTCCCAAAGGTCAAGCTGAGGAAGAGGACTTTCGTTCTGGAGGAAGATGGTACAGCAGTTGTTGGGTGATTGGTGATTTGTTTCCTATATATGCTGACCTGGCATTCTCGGTGGCACACTTGGAGATTTGGAAAAGGAAATAATTCAGTTACAGAGTACAACAAGGCTGCCACAGGTCATGGCCATTAGTGGCCTACTAAGCTTTTTATTTGACAGAATCTCACAGAGGAAAATCTTTTTTTTGCTGACAGTGGCAAAAAATAACATTCCATCCACCATGTTTCCTTAAATGAAAGCCCTTCTTTTTCACAGGGAGCTGGCTAACAATTAAGGAAAAAAAATGTTATCTAGGTAATTTAAAAAGTATTCAAGGCTTGGCTGGGATCTTACTATAGCATCTAAATATCTTCATTAATTAAATATTGCTCTCATAGGATGCTTCGTAACATTAATTAGCAAATGTATCAACCGACTACTGCTGGAATGGATTATAGCAACTCCCTTGTCTCTTCTGTATAGAGGACAAAACAGATGCAGCTTGGAGAAGTGAGAAAAAGCTGCAAAGCTGCCCTCTTTCAAAGTGTTCTGGTGATGGGATGCAGGAGGACCGAAAGGTTATCAGAAGGTTGTGTGAAAGTGGGTAGTTTGAAAGGTTATTTGCATTTTAATGGATGCACATGAGAAATCAATGTGCATCCAAGGAACTCTTTTCCCTAATATATTCAGGTTGACACAATGAAACAACTTAAAAGGAGTGAGTGTGTGTGTGTGTGTGTGTATCTCACAGAATCACACAGAATCACAGAATGTTAGAGGTTGGAAGGAACCTCCATAGATTGAATCCCCCCCACCAAACTAGGATCACCCAGGGTAGTCCACACGGGTATGTAGTGAACTAGGTTTGGAAAGCCGGCAGAGAAGGAGACTGCACAAGCTCCCTGGGCAGCCTGTTCCAGTACTCTGTCACTCTCACTGCAAAGAAGTTTCTCCTCGTGTTGAGGTGAAACCTTGTGTTCTAGTTTCACAGATTCACCCAATCACATTGCCTCAGAGATTGGAATGGACCTCTAGATAGCAAGTCCAACCCCCCACCAAGGCAGGATCCCCTATGTAGTTTTGACATCAACACATCCAGGTGGGTTTTGAAAGTCTCCAGAGGAGACTCCACAACCTCTCTGGGCAGCTGGTTCCAGAGCTGTGTCGCCCTCATTTGAAGGAAATTTCTCCTCATATTGATGTGAAACCTTCTATGTTCCAGTTTGTAGCCATTGCTCCTTGCCTTATTGCTGCTGAGCAGCAAAAAGAGACTGGCCCCATCCACTTGACACCCACCCCTCAGATATTTGTATACATTGATCAGATCTCCTCTCAATCTTCTCCAGACTAAACAGCCCCAGGGCTCTCAGCCTCTCTTCACAGGGGAGATGCTCAATTATATATATGTAAATATGTATAATTACTGAAGACTTCAGGAGCTGGACTGACTGAAACATTTCTTTAGCCAAAAAAGTCCTCACTGGCTAAATGACAAGTCACTTTTTTTCCCCTCTATTGTTTTATTCATGGAAACCAATTTGGATTTTTTTTTTTTGTTGTTATTTGGAGCTATGAAAATTTTATGAAAGCAGATGTCTAAATTTTTAGTGAAAAGCAACCTATTAGCATTTTTCTGAGTTCCAGCTACACATCAAAGTGAGGCACATCTCTGTTTTCTTGACATTGGCTAAAAAGCAATCATTTCTCTTTGTGTGAGAAACTGGTACCTAGAGTAGAACCTTATAGGGTGTGATAGTTTGGGTGTTACCCACCCCCCCACACACACACTTTGGAAAAGCACCCAGACTAGACTCAGCAGCTCTGGAAATTGAATGAAGCTTTATGTTTACAGCTTAGCACAATACACAAGCAGATATTTACAGTATATACAGCTATATATAGCAATATACAAGTTAAAAGGTAATAGAAAAAACGCAACAGCCCTCCCAGAAACCTGAGTCCCCAGGAAGGGCTCTCAACCACCCTTCCACCTTCCTCCCACTCCTCTACCTTACCCCAGATCTTGCCTTATGTTTAAGGTAGTTTTGAGGGTGGGCCAGGGGGGTTATGAAGCTGGTGGATTAGTCGCAAAGATGGCAGGCTAGGTTAGAGAGAGAGAAAGAGAGAAGTTCAGCCCAAAGTCCAGACAGCAACTCCCTTACCTATATTTATGTTCTTGTTCTTCTACATCTCAGCAAGCCTATGAGTGCAGTAGACATCACCATTGTTTCTTTTTGCACAGCCTGTAATCTAGTTCTTCTCACCAAAACATTCTAGCCTCAAACTAGCACATAGGGAAAAGTCCTATTTTATCACCTTTACTGAGTACCTCTGCAGGGGTTTTGGAATCTGATAGTCAGGTTAAGCCACTAACAGTTAGTTCTATGTTAGCATATGGGTTGGCATAGCGTATGTGAAGAAAGTGGTTACCTTTTAGCTGTAACTCTCTATTAAAAATAAATACAGAAGCAAGCAAATAAATAAATGTGTACATATATAATTATAATAGATATATGTTAGGAAGGAGTTCTTTACAATGAGGGTGGTGAGACACTGGAACAGGTAGCCCAGGGAGGTTGTGGATTCTCCCTCCTTGGAGGTGTTCAAGGCTATGTTGGATGAGGCCTTGAGCAACCTGTTCTAGTGGGAGGTGTCCCTTCTTATGATGGGGGGTTGGAACTGGATGATCTTTGTGGTCCCTTCCAATCTAAACCATTCTATGATTCTATGTTAACTCATTTTTTAGCTGACATTGTTGAAAACTCTCTTAATCTGGTATATTAAATATATGAGTGTATGTCCATCTTCTGCTGGCTTTGTTATCATCATGTGATGAATTCTTTAACAGTTCACTGCTGTACTGAGATCATAATGGGCAATGTCTGTTAGAATTGATACTGTTTGCATGAAGTTCCATAGGTAGGTCATCATCTTGAGTAACCTCGAGCAATCTTTTCTAGTGGGAGGTGTCCCTGCCTATGGCAGGGGGTTGGAACTGGATGATCTCTGAGGTCCTTTCCAACCTAAATCATTCTACGATTCTATGCTTCTATAATATATACTGAAACATAGAATCATAGAATCAACCAGGTTGGAAGAGACCTCCAAGATCATCTAGGCCAACCTAGCACCCAGCCCTGTCCAATTAACTAGACCATGACACTAAGTGCCTCATCCAGGCTTTTCTTAAACACCTCCAGAGACAGTGACTCAAACACCTCCCTGGGCAGCCCACTCCAATGTCAATCACTCTCTCTGTGAAGAACTTCTTCCTAGCATCCAGCCTAGACCTCTCCCAGCACAACTTGAGACTGTGTCCCCTTCTTCTGTTGCTGGTTGCCTGGGAGAAGAGATCAACCCCCACCTGGCTACAACCTCCCTTCAGGTAGTTGTAGACAGCAATGAGGTCCCCCCCCGAGCCTCCTCTTTTCCAGGCTAAACACCCCCAGCTCCCTCAGTCTATAAATTATATAGATATAATTATGCATATATACACTATGTTTTGAGTGGATTATTTTTGTTGTTGTTTTTTTTAATGTTGTTTTGGGGTTTTGTTGATTTTTTTTAATCAGTGTGGTTTTATTAATAATAATTTAAAAAAATAGAAATCAAACTTAGAATAGAAGCAAAATTTTGGGTACAGAATTTATTGGTTTATACACTTGGTCTTACCCCTCTAGGCTACACACTAACTGTTAACATGACTTAATGGGTACTGTTGCATGAAGTTGATGGTTTAGTCAAATTAGATTAAGCCTTTACTATATTAAATGCTTTGTCTCATAGGAGAATTTGAGTCCTTTATAACTCACAGCAGATGATTGCAGTACAATTTGAGTGACATATATGCCTGTGTGACTTCTAAATTGCTTGAAAAGATGAGCTATTGATAGATAGCTATTAAAAGTCACAGTAAACAGCTTATATTGTCAAACTAGGGAACTGTTTATTGAAAAGAGTAGAGGAAAAAATTCCCTAATGATTCTCCTGCATCAAGAAAAATGATTTGGAACCAGGACAAGACTGCAGCGATGCTTTCTGTCTTGGGATTTCATTGCAAGTCTCACATTTTTCAGTTCATTGTCACAAACCCTTAACTCCTGAAATCAAGAGCTTGTATGAGAATCTACCTGTCATACTGGCAGAAGAATGCTTGGAGATGCAAATTAACTGTGCTATCAAAACTGGAGAACTACAAGACAAGGGGAAACCATGTAAAAGTTTCTGTAAACTTCATGATTACAGTTTATTTTTAAATGAGTTGTGCTGTTTTGAATGCCTGAGGCTGCCAACATACAGAACTGTGTTTCAGGCCACACTTTCACATTCCAGGTTTGTCAGAGAACCCAAAATCTAACCTGTTTCTGACAAAAGGCTTCCCCTTACCTGTTACTTGTTTTCCCAGTTCAGTTTTAAATAAGAGGCTCTTCCATATAGCCAGAATTGTTTATTTGTCCCTGACACACTATTGCCTGCCAATTTGCTTCCTCTTCTTTCATCATTTCTCAAGTTTCAGTTTGTATAATCCAAAAGCAGAAAACAATAGTGCTGAAGGAACAGCTTGCAAACTTGACCACTCAGGAAATTCACAAGTATTTGTGCTTCTGCATTCCTGATTTCTGCCTTTCTCGTCTATAATTCAGCTTTTAGTTATGTGATTATGAGTTGTTTGTTTGTTTGTTTGTTTTCATTAATGTTTGCTTGCTTTATCATATCAGGGAGACCTTCTCAGACTGAGCCTTTATAGTTAAAGAGGTCACTGAAATTTAGAAACATAGAATCATAGAATCAACCAGTTTGGAAGAGACCTCCAAGATCATCTAGTCCAACCTACCCAACCTATCCATCCAGGTCAACTTATCCAACCAAAATCATCCGGTCCATAAGAGCTGATAAAAGAGGACAGAATGTCTTATGAGGAGAGGCTGAGGGACCTGGGGCTGTTTATTCTGCAGAAGAGAAGACCGAGAGGGGATTTGATAGATGTCTATAATTATCTGAGGGCTGGCCAGGAGCGAGGGGGCAGGCTCTGCTCACTTGCTCCCTGTGATAAGACAAGGAGCAATGGGTGTAAACTGCAACAAAAGAGGTTCTGCCTCAACACAAGGGGGTAATTCTTTACTGTGAAGGTCACAGAGCACTGGAACAGGTTCCCCAGAGAGGTTGTGGAGTCTCCTTCCCTGGAGACTTTCAAGGCCCATCTGGATGTGTTCCTCTGTGATCTGTCTTGGATAGTATTGTCCTGCTCTGGCAGGGGGGTTGGACTCGATGATCTCCTTGGGTCCCTTCCGACCCCTAACATCCTGTGAGCCTGTGAAAGATAAAAGTCAAACCCAAACCAAATCAATTTTTAAGCCTGATTCTAAATTCTAAAAGTCTAAAGTGATTCTAAAGTTGATCTTATCAAAGGTATTGTAGATATGTATGTAGAAATAATGAACAGAGTTGGGAAATGGAAATAAACAGCAAAAAAAAGAAACAAAGGTAATTTTTAAAATACTGAAAAAAATCATAGGGAATTATTTCAATTGAGGAAAAAAATAGCCACAGCCAGGTCTAGAGTTTCCAAATGTTCAAAATAGATAGTTACATAGTATTGTCCTGCTCTGGCAGAGGAGCTGGACTTGATGATCTCCTTGGGTCCCTTCCAACCTCTAACATCCTGTGAGCCTGTGAAAATAATATTTCTTTGCAGATAGAGTTTTAAGCCATTTTCAAAACCCCCACTGTTTCAGTCATACAACTGGTATGTTGGTAATAGTAGTAGATAGTCCTGTTGACATTGTTTCCTTATGAAAAAAAAGAAATCAAACCTCATAATTTAATTAATCAGGAGTGTGATATCAGATGTGAAGGCTAGGGTCAAAATCTTTTGGAGGAAGATACTGGCCTGTGAGCTTCAGCTTATGTATTTTAATATGGAATGGAGCAGAGTTTGCAGGAGAGATTTCAGATGCCTTCCCCACCATCTGTTCCTAAATAATCCATGGGCTTTTAAGGATTTTGTAAATTTGTTTGTGGCTTTGCCAAATTGCCCATACTACAAAAAAAAAACCCACTTGTTTTTCCAGATTTGTGGGTGACTTGCTTCCAGGATAACAGAAGGCTCATCCACACCCATTCATGTCTCCTCAAGTATGTAACTGAGTATTGTCTGCAGCTCCAGATTTACTCTGAAGTGTAAGTTCTACAGCATTTCAAAGTATGGATGTGTGTCTTTGCGTGGGAGACTAGGCTTTTTTTTCTCCCTGCTCTCCATCAGCATGCCCATGACTGATATAAGCAAATATTGGCTTAAGACAGTGAAAAAGAACTTTGACTTTTATGTTTCATATTAAATGTCAAGCGTGCTTTGAGACAGAAACAACATCAAACAGGTGGCAGCGAAGGGAGAATCTAAATGGGTATACAGATCACAAGGGAAGTGGTACATTTTCCATCTCATCTATCTGGTTTTGCATATATCCCCTAGTGCTAGGGTAGCTGAGCACAGCATGATCTGTAGGATTGCACATTGCTCAAAATGTATGATCAGATCCCAGAAAACAGCAAGTGCTATCAATAAAACATGAAGCAAAGTTAATTACAGGCTTTCATTCACTCACCCTGCCACTCATGGCCCATAATAATGAATCATTCCTAACGTGCAGGAGAGATTGACAGAGATTTTATAAACTTTTTATCCTCCAAGTTTTCCCTGTGTAATAAGTGCCTGATATACACCAGGAAAGTGATTAAGTATCAATTTCATGCAGAATAAGGAATAAAAGTTTAAAAGACTAATGAGACACTATTTTTACTGCCTAGAGTACTGTGACTAACCAATGAGTCAGACGAATGTCTCTGTCATTGTAATTAGTCATTGGATGGAGCTCTTTTTTTTGGTTTTGTTTTTTTTTTTCTTTCCCATAAATTCTCTCATTTTATTTATTTTTTTTAAGTAACTTTCAAGTTTTTATGAATGCACTTTCTGAGTGATGAGACAAAGATGATACTGGAATGCACATGTATTACATGTTTGCCTAAACCTGTGGGAGTCAGAAAATAAAGTCGTTTTGCCTTGCCAATTCCTTTTGGGTCTGTGGCTGTATGTCACTGTCACATCGAGAAAGGACACATTTACAAACCTAAGTTCAGAGAATCACAGAATGTTAGAGGGATAGAGTCCAACCCCTCCTGCCAAGGCAGGATCCCCTAGGGTAGTTCACGCAGGAATACATCCAGGTAAGTTTTGAAAGTCTCCAGAAAAGGAGACTCCAGAACCTCTCTGGGCAGCCTATTCCAGTGCTCTGTAAAGCCTCACTGTAAAGAAGTCTCTCCTCATGTTGAGGTGAAACCTTCTGTGCTCCAGTTTGTATCTATTGCTCCTTGCCTTATTGCTGCGGATCACTGAGAAGAGCTTGGCCCCATCCACTTGACACCCACCCCTCAGATATTTCTAGGCATCGATCAGATCTCCTCTCAGTCTTCTCCACACTAAACAGTCCCAGGTCTCTCAGACTCTCTTCATAGGGAAGATGCTCAAGTCCCCCAATCATCTTTGTGGCTCTCTGCTGGACTCTTTCTATCACGTCCCTGCCTCTCTTGAACTGGGCATCTGTCTCTGGCGTTTTGTGTCTTACAGATTTAAATATTTAGAAAATAGTGTAGTCTCTTGCAGCTGCTAGCTGAAAACCTGTTATTCTAGCTAAAATTATGCCTTTCATTTTGGTATTTCTACATAAATCTTCATTTTAGGAGGCTATTAGTCATCATTATAGGAGGTAAGCTCCCCTCACATCCTGTGGAGCTCTTGGCTCCGTATGGATTTACCATTGCCTGTTGTTGTGAGCTACACCTTAGCAGCCTGCATTCTTTCCTCTGTAAGTTAAGACAGAGGTGAAGATTTGTGAATAACATGACCTCACTGATACTTGTCTCAGAAGTGCATCTACCCCACTAACTGACTTAAACTGATACATACTTGATAATAATTAAATGTAAATAAATACACCTAATCAATGTATTGTCTTAGACTTCTGATGTGACATTAACACAATGATAGAATCACAGAATCATACAAGCAAGCAGGTTGGAAGAGAGCTCCAAGATCATCCAGTCCAACCTAGCACCCAGCCCTAGCCAATCAACCAGTCCATGGCACTAAGTGCCCCATCCAGTCTTGAACACCTCCAGGGATGATGACTCCACCACCTCCCTGGGCAGTCCATTCCAATGCCAATCACTCTCTCTGTGAAGAACTTCCTCCTAACATCCAGCCTATACTTTCCTTGGCACAACTTGAGACTGTGTCCCCTTGTTCTGTTGCTGGTTGCCTGGGAGAAAAGACCAATCCCGCCTGGCTACAACCTCCCTTCAGGTAGTTGTAGACAGCAATGAGGTCTGCCCTGAGCCTCCTCTTCTCAAAGCCTGAAGAATATCTCTAAAGAGACAATAGAGACTCATATTCTCTTCTGGTACAAGTGTATATGTATGTATTTGTATTTGCCTTTCTATTTATATCCATATGGATTTCTAGCTACCATATCCCAGACCCAACGTATCAAACATCTACCTTGAACAAGTCCGGGCCCCTGTATAAAATTTTGTCTGAATAAATGTTTTCATTACTTTTAATGTCACAGCTCTTAAGAGATAATAAGAGAAAATTTGACATTTATAGTTTGCCAGCAGAAAGGCAGCTGTGGTGTTTGACAAACTTGAGGCTAATAGAAATGCTTGTTTCAGAGCCGGATCAGAAATCAACCATCCTATGTTTTTTCCTTTGCTGCGTTGCATTTCAGAAGCTGGTTTGATTTGGAAGGGTAGTGTTCTGCTGCCTTTAGAAATAGCTGTTAGGAAGCAAAATAAGGTACATTAGACTGCATAAATTAGATTTGTTTTAGAAAGCTAGAAACTAGTTATACCTCAAAGAGTGTTGCTTTTGTCACAGATTTCTAGGAGGTTGTGAGTGAGACAATGTGGCATGCTCAAAGATGTTAATACTTACTGGCCTAGAGGTCTTTATTTTTTTATCACCAAGGAGTGCACACAAACCTGCTTGTTAGGGCAGAAATTTAAAGGTCAGTCCTCAGATGTCATAAATCATAGATCTAGGAAGAAATAGATTAAGGGAGCCCAAAATACTGGGTCAGCATAAGCAACACAGCAGTGGTGCTTTAATTTTGGAACAAAGAACTGATTCTAGTTATTATTCTGTTCCTCAGGAAGTGATTTAATTCTAGTTCAGCTTTTAAGGAAAATATCATATAGGTTTTAAATCTAGAATTTTGTTCAGTTTTGGTTCTCACTCATATGAATTCATGTTAAATGTACTCCTTCTGGTTAAATGCTGTGTTCAGGTGTGGATCTATTGGAGTGTAGGACAGCCCTGCAGAGGGACCTGGACAGGCTGAATGGGTGGGCAGGGGCCAATGGGATGAGATTTAACAAGGCCAAGTGCAGAGTTCTACACTTTGGCCACAACAACCCCAAGCATCACTACAGGCTGGGGACAGAGTGGCTGGAGAGCAGCCAGGCAGAAAAGGACCTGGGGGTACTGGTGGATAGTAGCTGAACATGAGCCAGCAGTGCGCCCAGGTGGGCAGGAGAGCCAATGGCATCCTGGCCTGTATCAGGAACAGTGTGGCCAGTAGGACAAGGGAGGTTATTCTGCCCCTGTACTCAGCACTGGTCAGGCCACACCTTGAGTACGGTGTCCAGTTCTGGGCTCCTCAGTTCAAGAGAGGTGCTGAGATACTGGAATGTGTACAGAGAAAAGTGACAAAGCTGATGAGAGGTCTGGTACACAGCCCTGTGAGGAGAGGCTGAGGGAGCTGGGGGTGTGCAGCCTAGAGAAGAGGAGGCTCAGGGCAGACCTCATTGCTGTCTACAACTACCTGAAGGGAGGCTGTAGCCAGGTGGGGTTGGTCTCTTCTCCAGGCAACCAGCAACAGAACAAGGGGACACAGTCTCAAGTTGTGCTGGGGGAGGTCTAGACTGGATGTTAGGAGGAAGTTGTTGCCAGAGAAAGTGATTGGCATTGGAATGGGCTGCCCAGGGAGGTGGTGGAGTCACTGATTGATTCTATGATTTTTGTCAAGAGGTAAGTTGGTGTTTCTTAATTAATTTTTAAATCAGCCTAGATTAACTTTATTTAAATGCATGTATAATTAATAAATGTCTGTTTATGTAATTTTAATATCATGAGCTCATAAGACTGCATGGATTTTGAGAGGTCATTTAGCTTCTGACCAACAAGTATCCATATTTTTTTTTGTCACTCTTAATATATATTTTCCTGTGTTTTCAGTTTTGGAGATTGACACTTTCCAGAGCAGTCTAATTCAGTGCTTCACTACCTTTGAAAAAGGAAATATTTGGGTTTTTTTTACTACCTAATCTGAATCTTCTTTACTTCAACACAGAAGTGGATATCATCCTGTCTGCATTGGGCATTGTGATGGTTTGGGTGTTCCCTGCCCCCCACACTTTTAGAAATCACCCAGACTAGACTCAGTCGGCTCTGGAAATTTGAATGAAGCTTATATTTACAGCTGGCACAATTTACTAGCAGATATTTACAGTATATACAGTTATAGACAAAATATACAAGGTAAAAAAAGGTAATACAGACACAATTCCCCTCCCAGAAACCTGAGTCCCCAGGAGGGGCTCTCAATCCCACTCACCTTCCCCTACCCCTCTCAACCTTACCCCAGTCCTAAGGAAGAATGGAGGTTCGGCCAAGAGGGTTAAAAGCAAGGTGAAGCAGCCAAGCAAAAGGAGGGTGAGGTTAGAAAGCAAGATGGAGTCCAGCCAGCAGCCTCAGCTTCTCCCCAGCAGGCAAAGCTCCCCAGCGAAGAGAAGAAGCAAGTGCCCTAATCTTTGTTTTGCCTTTCTTCTTTACACATCCCAGCAAGACTGTGAGGGAAGTAGACCTCACCATTGTTTTCATTTTACAGCCTATCATCTAGTTCTTCTCACCAAAACATGCTAGCTAGGCTCAAACTAGCACAGGCATGAAGAGTGACTCTCTTTAGCTAAAACTATTTTTACCTATGTCCTGTGTATATCATGAAAATCATCTTGCAGTTGTCTTTTTAACTGTACTTTCTTCCCATAGAGGCTAAGTAGCCTACCTCACTTGATTGTTCCTGCGAGGACTTGCTAATAGACCTCTCATCATGGGGTACATTAAGAGGAGTGCAGCCAGCAGATGGAGGGAGGTTCTCCTCCCCCTCCACTCTGCCCTGGTGAGATTTGGCCCCGAATATTGTGTTCAGTTTTGGGCTCCCCAGTTCAGGAGGGACAGGGATCTATTTGAGATAGTCCAATGGAGGGTTACAAAGATGATTAAGGAACTGGAGCACTGCCCTATAAGGAGAGACTGAGGGACCTGGGGCTGTTTGGTCTTGTGAGGAGAGAAGACTTAGAGGGGATCTAATCAATGTTTATAAATATCTGAGGGCTGGGAGTCAAGAGGGAAGGGACAAAAGAGGGACCAAACTCTTCTCAGAGTGGTAGGACAAAGGGTAATGGACATAAAGTACAGCACAGGAAGTTCCACCTCAACATGAGTGTTGAGTTGGGCTCAGTTAGGCCGCGCGGGAGCGGGAAAGACACGGGCTCATACCGGTGTGGTACATGGGAGGTCACTCTGCTTACTGAAGTGAAGTGTGGTGCCTGTATCGTGGAGTTCAGTACAGGGGCCTGTGTAACTCTGATAGGCTCACACAGCAGAGTATGGGCTGCCCACAGGCACAGAGGCAGACCTGACCAACTACCGCCCTTAATCCCCCTCTGCGCAGCTGGCCGCAGCCTTTTCCCGTTCCCAGGGCTGACCAGCCTGCCCTCCTCGCACAGCCCAGCTGCAGATAGCAGCTTCTCTGCTGGCCTACCAAGGCCACTTTTCTGCAGCTGTGCCTCCTTATCAGAATGACCTAAGTCTGTTCAGTTACTCAGCCTGCCCAAACCTCGGCACACGAGGAAGAATTTCTTTACTGTAAGGGTCACAGAGCGCTGGAACAGGCTGCCCAGAGAGGTTGTGGAGTCTACTTCTCTGGAGACTCAAAACTTGTCTGGATGCATTCCTGTGTGACCTGAGCTAGATTGTACGGTCCTGCTCTGACAGGAGGGTTAGACTCGATCTATGGAGGTGCCTTCCAACTCCTGACATCCTGTGATCATTCTTTTTGCCTCTTGCTTTGCTGCAGCTCAGAGGGACTTTCTCAAATTCCCTCTCAGAACTGGAGACAAGGTTACAGCTGTAGTCATACAAGGACTAAACAAAGCAGAATCTCTTTAATAGACTGTCAAACCATCTAGTTACGCTCAGCTCTATTCTTGGGCTGATTCCATTTATCAGTGTTGTTTTATTGTCATTCTCTGCAAAGGTTACTTTTTCCTTCCAGCTCTGTTTGAGAAATTTACTTTCCATCTCCTTGTTCCCACTGAGAAAATTCTTGGTTGTTATTCTCATTGATAGGCTCTTCCCAGTCGTGTCTAGTCACAGCACATGTAAAGGGCATAAAGCAACACAAAGGAAGTTCTGTTTGAATATGAGCCCCACGTTTATTATTTTGATTGAATACAGGTTTCCCAGAGTGACTGTGGAGTCTCCATCCCTGGAAACCATTAAAACCCAACTGGATACGGCCCCAGGCAACTTGCTGTAGCTGACCCTGCTTTGAGCAATCTCCAGAAGTCCCTTACAACTGTTCTCCCAAGGAACAAGTGGAAATGGCTCAAGTTATGACAGGAGAGGTTTAGACTGAATATTAGGGAAAAAAAGTCTTCAAAAAAGGGTTGTTAAGCCTTGGGACAGACTGTGCAGGGAAGTGGTGGACTCACTGTCCCTGGAGGTATTTAAAAGATGCGGGGATGTGGTGCTTAGGGACATAGTGTAGTGGTGGGCTTGATGATAGTAGGTTTAGAGTTGGACTCAGTGATCTTAAAGGTCTTTTCCAAACTCCACAAGGAGATTTTCATCTCCCTCTACTCTGCCCTGATGAGGTTGCATCTCAAATATTGTGTCCAATTGTGAGGACCTCAGGGAACTGCTTGGAAGAGTACATCACAGAGCCACGGAAGTGATGGAGTGAAACATCTTCCTTATGAAGAGAGCCTGAGGGAGCTGGAGCTGTGCTGCTTGGAGAGGAGGAGACTGAGAGGTGACCTCATTTGTGTTTAGAAGTATGTAAAGGATGAGTCCAAGAGGATGAAGCCAAGCTCTGCTTGGTGATGTCTAGTGACAAGACAAGGGGCAATGGGTGGAAGCTGAGGCATAGGAAGTCCCATGGAAACAGGAGGAAGAATTTTTTCCCTGTGAGGGTGACTGAGCACTGGAACAGGCTGCCCAGGGGAAGTGTGGACTCTCCTTCTCTGGAGACTTTCAAGACCTGCCTGGATGCATTCCTGTGTGATCTGGTCTACGTGATCCTGCTCTGGCAGGGAGGTTGGACTGGCTGAGCTTTGGAGGTCCCTTGCAACCCTACCATTCTGTGGAAATAGGATTGAATTTCTCATTGGGACAATTCAGATCAAATGCTTAAAAGGAAAAAGCTCAGTTGAAGTGACCTATATGCTGATATGATGAAAAAACATTCTATTTAAAAATACTAAATTTATATTTGATATGTTTCTGCCTTTGGCATTGGTTCAGTGTAATAGAGTAATAGACTCATTTTGTCTTCCTCTAGATGAAGTATGCCACAGAATACTAAACTGAATTACATTTTCTTTTTTTTCTGAACAATCTACAGTGGCAACAAATGAAAACACAATGAGAAAAATGGGAAGGAATCTTCCCACCTTTAGGGATAACTTTTAAAAGGAAGGGCTTTCAAGAAACTTAGTTTCCTGTTGATGAGTTGCTACTCAGCTGCTTAAAAATCAAACTTCTTAATTTTGTCTTTAAAGGGCACAAAGAATTCAAGGCTTATGCTGAGATATGGAGTTATTGAACAGATCAGTGTACTGGAATTGTACTGCTAAGGACACTGAACCAAAACTTGGTATGTGAAGCTCATCTAAATTAGCAATCAGGAACAAATCAACTCTATCTGGTGTTTGTTTAGCTTCCTATGTATCTTTACAGCAGGAGGGTTTGGGTTTGTAGTCAAGAAGCATAGAGCCTGGATAATTTACTCTTAGATTAAATAATCTCTCTTCTAAATCAGCTTTTGAACTGGAGGCTGGAACCATTTTTTATTATTACAGCTCAACTACCAAACTACCACAACAGAATTTGCCCTTTTTTTGTTTTGGGGGATGGGGGGGTTAGGGTGGGAATGAGGACAGAGACAGTGTTTCCAATAAAGGTAGAAGCCGAAGCTGGCAGTGGATATGATGACAGCCTATGACATCAGTCTTTATTACACTGACATCTGTATAAGGTTTCCAGAGCCCATTGATGATGTTATTGTTTTCCTCCAGTCCAGTCCTTGTCTCATGGAAAGCTGGAACTCACTTGTAACCTTTGGATGATTTTCTCATAACTGATGTCTATCTTTCTTCATTTACTGCAAGGCAGAAACTGCTTTTAGTGCCTCTTTTTGGCTGTGTGTATGGTAGATTTTGACCAAAAAACAAAGGGTCTCCCCTGTCTTCTTTCCATAAGAAATCATTCTTGTTTCATTTAGACTTTTGCTCTTCAGCATTTTCTGCTGTAATAAAACCTTGGTTTAATTACTTTTCATTCTAAGGGATGCCAAAACAGTTATCAGTTACTCAGATTCAATGTTCTTAAATCTTGCTGTGTATTATATATAAACTTCTAGTACACACACAATTTTAAGTCACTAGATTTCCTCTTGATTAATTGGTTTCCTTTCTTCCTCCTATTTTCATCCTGTTGAGTATCTCCCCTATGAAGAGACTGAGAAACCTGAGGCTGTTTAGTCTGGAGAAGAGAAGACTGAGAGGAGATCTGATCAATGCCTGTAAGTATCTGAGGGATGGGTGTCAAGTGGATGTGTCCAATCTCTTTTTGGTGGTGCACAGTAATAAGACAAGGATCAGTGGATGCAAACTGAAACATAGAAGGTTTCGCCTCAACATGAGGAGCAACTTTACAGTGATCATGACAGAGCACTGGAACAGGCTGCCCAGACCTCAACACAAGGGGGAACTTCTTTACTGTAAGGGTCACAGATCACTGGAACAGGCTCCCCAGAGAGGTTGTAGAGTCTTCTTCTCTGGAGACTTTCAAGGCCTGTCTGGATGCATTCTTGTGTGACCTGAGATAGATCATATGGTCCTGCTCTGGCAAGGGGATTGGACTTGATGATCTCTTTGAGTCCCTTCCAACCCCTAACAACCTGTGATCCTGTGAGAGGTTGTGGAGCCTCCTTCTCTGGAGACTTTCAAGCCCTGCCTGGATGCATTCCTGTGCAGTCTACCCTAGGAGATCCTGCTTTGGCAGGGGGTTGGGCTCGATGATCTCTGGAGGTCCCTTCCAACCTCTGATGTTCTGTGATTCTGTGTGATTTTCTGATGTTGTTTTAGTACAAGACAAATGTTGTAAAAAATTAAGTAGCTGCAGTACTTCACTGTTTGCACTTGACTGTGCAGTTTTCTTCCACATGTGTACATTTTCTCTTGCTCTCTTTGGAGAAGTCTATTTTTCATAACGCTGTTTTTCAAGCTAAACAAATAATTGATGATGTCTTCTTATTGGCTGGCACAATTAATTTGAGTGAACTCCTCATAAATCAATATATACCTCTTTTGTATTACAAACATGCAGCTTGCTCCTCTCTGGCTGTTGATATTCTCCTGCTCTCGCTGGTTTCGGTGCTCAGTGTTTTCAGACTCTTTGCCAATAATACAGATTTAAAAGTACAGTACACTGCAGCACTTCAGCTGGTGTAGGAACCTACCCAGGCATGGAGGAAATGTGATAAGGAAAAACATCAAAGAGTGTGAGCCACTGTTATGCTGCCCCACAGTACTAACTGGTTTTATGTATCTGTTTTAATGCTAAATGGAGTCATGTAGGAAAGCAGCTGAGGTACGCAGAAATTTTATACTCTTGAGGTTTATCTACATGGAATATGTGAAATTATCTTCTTTCATTTATTACAACACAACTAAATTTTCTCTAGCACAAGCCAGGTAATTCAATTACTTCACTGAGCTTACTGAGAAGGTATGATTAAAAATAAAGAATTTGTTTTTTCCCTCCTTAAAACATGAAGGAAACATTGTAGGTGAAGAATTATTTTAGACTGAAGAAAACAGGTAGAAGTGAGACACTAACAGCTGTGGAAAATGAGGTGCTGTATATGTAAAGAAGCAAACACCACTGGAACAGGCTGCCCAGGGAGGTGATGGAGTCACCATCCCTGGAGGTGTTTAAGAGGAGAGTAGATGTGGCGCTTGGGGCTATGGTCTAGTGATGAAGGATGCTGGGATGAAGGTTGGACTGGATGATCCTGGTGGTCCTTTCCAACCATAGCGATTCACAGTGATGAGGTGTTGTGCTGAGGGATTTGGTTTAGTCAAGGACTTGTCAGTGTGAAACTAATGATTGGAATTGATGTTCTTGAAGGTCTTTTCCAATCTAAGAAATTCTGTCATTCTGTGATTCCATGCTCTAAGCAATGAAGCACCTTTGGTATGAGAGAGAATCACAGAAATATTGAGGTTGGAAAAGCCCCTCAGAATCACCAAGTCCAACTGATATCCCTACTCTACAACATTTACCCTAAAACATATGCCCAAGCACCACATCCAAATGACATTTAAACACATCCAGAGTTGGTGACTTGACCACCTCCCTCGGCAGCCCATTCCAATGCCTGACCACTCTTGCTGGGAAAAAATGTTTCCTAATGTCTAATCTAAACCTACTCAGTCTCAATTTGAGGCCATTCCCCCTTGTTCTGTCTCCAATTACCTGTGAGAAGAGACCAGCAGCAGCCTCTCCACAATGTCCTGTCAGGTAGCTGTAGACAGAAATGAGGTCTCCCCTCAGCCTCCTCTTTTTCAAATTAACCAGCCCCAGCTCCTTCCATCACTCCTCATAAGATTTTTTTTTCTCCAGGCCCTTCACCAGCCTTGTTGCCCTCCTCTGCACTTGCTACAGCACCTCCACATCTCTCTTGTAATGAGATGCCCAAAACTGAACACAATATTCGAGGTGTGGCCTCACCAGAGCAGAGTACAAGGGCACAATCACCTCCCTACTTCTGACAGTGACAATTTTCAAATCACTGCAGGACTCTATGCTCTGCTGAGTGATATTCCAGAGCTACTTCTGTTAACTTTACTTTGTGGGTCATTGAAATACTTATTCGTGGAGTAGCATAGGACAAGTTCTTCAGGATCGTGACTAGGTCATCTGTCCATTGTTGCCATCAGACACTTCTCCAGATCCTATGGGAAACCAAATGCTGCCTGGGCATCTTTATGAGGAATAGAGAGAAGACAGTATTCTGTATGTGTATGTGTATATGCAATACATATTTAAGACATCAAGACAAGAAGATATCATATGTATGGAGTCACAGGCTTGTAAGAAAGAAAATCAGAATCTCCAACACTGCAAAATCACATAATATGCAATTTCTTTAACCTCCCACCTCTAAAAACATGATCAAAGCCTTGCACTTCTAAAGGCTAGATGAGAGAATAATAACACTAACCACCTTCCTTCAGATCTTCTGCCAGGAGCTCTTGTATCTGTTATCTTACTGAGCTAAGCTACTTCTCCAAGTAGCCTAATTATTATCATGCTTCCTCACCGTGAGCCTCTATGCTAGATGCCATGTTGTAAGCCAAGACTTACCAAACTAGCTGAAATTCACTACCTACTTTTTTAATCTAGATGTCTTTGTTTTAGCAGTTCTCATCAGTCTCTGTGTAGCTTTGCTGCTTTGCTGATTCACTTTGTTGCATCTTTGAGAACAGCTGCAGCAATAAAAACTGAAGAAGGATGCTAGGTTTGTTGTTGCTTCCAGCTTATGACAACTGCAGCTGACACTAATTTTGTCAGCTGAGAGAAATGCACACCTGAAATACTTCTGCAGTTTAAGTTACTGAAATGAAGTCATTTTTTGAAATTACATTTTATTAGCTGTAAAAAAAATGGAATAAGATTATCCATGATCATAGTTGATCATAGTATCAACCAGGTTGGAAGAGACCTCCAAGATCATCCAGTCCAACCTAGCACCCAGCCCCAGCCAGTCAACCAGACCATGGCACTAAGTGCCTCATCCAGGCTTTTCTTCAACACCTCCACAGATGGTGACTCCACCACCTCCCTGGGCAGCCCATTCCAATGCCAATCACTCTCTCTGCCAAGAACCTCCTCCTAACATCCAGCCTATATCTCCCCTGGCACAACTTGAGACTGTGTCCCCTTGTTCTATTGCTGGTTTCCTGGGAGAAGAGTCCAACCCCCACCTGGCTACGACCTCCTTTAAGGTAGTTGTAGACAGCAATGAGGTCTGCCCTGAGCCTCCTCTTCTCCAAGCTGCACACCCCCAGCTCCCTCAGCCTCTCCTCATAGGGTTTGTGTTCCAGGCCCCTCACCAGCTTTGTTGCCCTTCTCTGGACACGTTCCAGCACCTCAACCTCTCTCTTGAATTGAGGAGCCCAGAACTGGACACAGTACTCAGTGTGTACACAGTACACAGAATGCCATACATCTCTCTTTAGAGTTATGTAGCCCTGTAAATGGATCATGTTCTGCTAGTTTTCAGAAAAAGCTTAATATAAAAGCAATTGCAATTAGAAGATTTCTTTATGCTTACTTCTCAGTCTTCCTAAGGCATTCAAAGAAGTAGCTGAAAAATAAATCACATGCCTTTAAAGCAGTGAAAGTCCCTTTCTATGGAGAGAAAAGGGGACTGAATAGTTCTTTAACTTTCCTTCTTGACATTACTTTTCACAGTACATTAGATACCATCTCTTTCCTGATATAATCTGTCTTTACACCTAGCCTATAAAATAGATGAAATTTGTTGCAGTGGGATGCTTTTCATTTCTTTGCTGACAGACTTCATGTGACAATTCTTCATCTGCTCCCTCTAGTGAATTTGACTACAGAAGGATGAAACACTGGGACAGAGATGAAAAAAAACAAGCCAAACCACCCAAACCACCAAACTTCAAGGAACTCACAATGCAAGTGGACCATTTTTAGAGTATAGCTAGGTTATTTATAAATGCAGACTTTCTGGCAATGCTTGGTAATATACTGTCAAGCAGCACAGACTGCTTTGCTTTTCTTAGCCTCTCAAGTTCTGACTTTGTTGCATTCACCTTGCACAATCTTTAGAGAAAAAGCATTAAGATGAAGAAAATTTATGGTCAGCCCAAGTCATATTGGAAATCTATATATTTACAATCTATACAGCTATATGCAGAAATATACAAGTTAAAAGTAATACAGAAACACAACAGCCCTCTCAGAAACCAGAGTCCCCAAAAGGGGCTTCCAACCACCCTTCCACTTCCTTTGCCCCTCTCTACCTTATCCCAGACTTTGCCTTATGTTCAAGGTGTGTTTGGAGAATTGGCCAGGAGAGTTAGGAAGCAGATGGATTAGTTAGACAGACAGCAGGTTAAAGAAGGCAGGCAGGCAGAGCCAGAGAGCAGCTGTGTTACCTATGTCTAACATTCTTGTTTTCATACATCTTGGCAAGCCTATGAGTGACCTTCAAGATCGTCGAGTCCAACCTATCACCTAACACCTTCTAATTAACTAAATCATGGCACTAAGTGCCTCATCCACACTCCTTTTAAATGCACTGTCCTATCAGATGTGAGTGTGGAAATTGCTTCTAGCACATCATTGGTGAATATACTAGGCAAAGCAGAGACTAACAAAGTCCTGGCTAGCAAATCAGTCTTCTAGAGTGTTCAAGTGCTGTTTTTTGTGGTAACTCACACGGTTTTAGAATTATAACAGCATAGATAGCAGAGTGTATAAAGGTCAGATAGGAAAGTGTATAAAGGTCTTAGAATCGTAGAGTCATAGAATCAACCAGATTGGAAGAGATCTCCAAGCTCATCCAGTCCAACCTGTCACCCAGCCCTATCCAATCAACTAGATCATGGCACTAAGTGCCTCATCCAGGCTTTTCTTGAACACCTCCAGGGATGGCAACTACATCACCTCCCTGGGCAGCCCATTCCAATGCCAATCACTCTCTCTGCTAACAACTTCCTCCTAACATCCAGCCTATACCTCCCCTGACACAACTTGAGACTGTGTCCCCATGTCCTGTTGCTCGTTGCCTTCTTCAGAAGATATTGTTAGTCAAGAAGAGAAACTCCAGTTTTGCTTTTGAATTGAAATCTGCTTCAGATAGAGTTCTGTGGACATTATATCCATCATAGGTCATTCTGTGGGAGCCAGTATTTGTGGGAGAAGGTAGAAAGCAATCTGAAGAGCAGTGGGAAAGAAGCAATCTCATAAGGGACATGGCATCATATACCATGGATATGTTAAGATTCACCAGCAACTTCAGTCTATTCTGTCTACCTAGCACGTACCAAAGCAACAAGTTTTACCCTGTGGGCTGGAACATTTGCATATAATTTAAATAAATAATTAAAATAACGATAGCAACAATATAGAAAAGGCTTCTCCTTTTTAGATAGAGGGATTATTTACCCTGGATCTGTGTAGAGAAGCTTAATGACATCCTCATGACAAGTATTCATTAAAGAGTTAAGCAAAATTTAAACCACTCTAGGCTTAATTCAAAGACTCTCAGCTCCCAGAGTCAGCTCCTTAGATTCTCATTTGGTCTAAGTTCATATAGCTGTCGATGTAGCTGCGATGTGCTAATTTACTGCAGCTGATGATCTGGCCTACGGTGCTCTACTTTGGATGAAAACAATACCGACTCTGGCACTATCTAGGATTCTTTATTATTCCATTTATGTAAGTTGCTTTCAATTAACCAGAGCAACTTGTCTTGGGGCAACAGAAGTGAAGCTCAGACCCAGGGAAGACGTGTGATTTGCTCCCAGTTCCCCTTCCTGGGATGGCACTGTGGGCTGTAGGCTGTGTTGTCATGGCATGCCTGTCTCTTGCTGTCTGTCTTTATTATGGTCACAGCTGCATGCGCTGTTCGGAGCTGCACACTCAATTACTTGTACAGACAAAAGTAAGTTATGAAGAGGCCTGTTGCCACAGTGTAATTAATCCTCTGGAATCCCATAGGCAACAAGCAACTGCACAAACAGCTGACTAATCTGCCAAAGTACATATACATCTCAGTTTGCAACACAGTCAGTTGTCTGCTGGCATTTATATACCTAATTGTTAATAGTCCTTTGTCATATAGCAGAAGTGAACTGTTCTTAGTCTGGAATATTTTGGAAGCCACTCTTCACTGCCTGCCTGTTTTTACACTGGACTGTCTGTTTCTAGCCTCTGACATAGCATCCTGGCGACCACCAGGAATAGTGTGACCAGTAGAACCAAGGAAGTCCTTCTGCCCCTGTATTCAGAACTGGTTAGGCCACACCTTGAGTACTTTGTCCAGTTCAGGTGCCCTCAATTTAAGAAAGATGTTGAGGTGCTTAAATGTGTCCAGAGAAGGGCAACAAGGCTGGTGAGGGGGCTGGAGCACAGCCCTGTGAGGACCACCTGAAGGGGTTAGAGTTGTTTATCCCAGCTCAGGAGAGACCTTATTGCTCTCTACAACTACCTGAAGGGAGATTGTAGCCAGGTGGGGTTGGTCTCTTCTCCCAGGCACCCAGTGACAGAACAAGAGGACACAATCTCAAGCTGTGCCATGGAAGATTTAGGCTGGATATTAGGAAGAAATTCTTCACAGAAAGAGTGATTCTCATTGCAATGGGCTGCTCAGGGAGGGGATGGAGTCAAGTCCCCATCCCAGGAAGTGCTTAAGAAGAGCCTGGATGAGGCACTTGATGCCATGGCTTAGTTGATTAGGTAATGTTGGGTTGGACTTGATGATCTCAAAGGTCTTTTAGGACGTGATTGATTCTGTGATTCTGTGTGACATGCCTCCTCTCCTCTCTGAACATTGGCAGGGCAATACTCTCACCTCCCGTGAAGAGTGTAACTTTTAAAAAGTATGTTTGCTGTGATGAATAATTACACTGTTGAAGTCCACATTAAACCCATTGGGCTGAAGCAAGTCAAGGACTGAAAAATACGATGAAAAGCAAATAAATTTTCCATTCTCTTGATATAGATCTGACCTTTGGTGTATAATAACCACCTACTGTGACAGATGACCTAAGCTGTAAACTTCTACACATAATAATGATAGATTGTTTTTTTCTGACATTAGGCAAACTTTATAATGATAAATATGCTGTTAATACAGAGGGCATATTTTTACATTTTCTTGAGAAAACATGATTTTTTTTTTCACCTTTCATGTAGCACTAACAAAAATAAATGGCTGTTTTGCGCCCATAGTCATCATTCGTAAATGGGTAGTGCTCTCATTCAAAACAGACAACTATTCTTCTCAATTAAAACACAATAATATTTTTCCCCCCTGAATTTAGTAGAACTTTGTATGAAAATGTGGTGGTTTGAGTGTTACTCCCCTACACACACTTTGGAAATCATCCAGACTAAACTCAACCAGCTCTAGAAACTGAATGAAGCTTTATATTTACAGCTTAGCACAGTATACAAGCAGATATTTACAATAGATACAGTTATAGACAGAAATAGACAAGCTAAAAGGTAATACAGAAACACAACAGCCCTCCCAGAAACCTGAGTCCCCAGGAGGGGCTCCCAGTCACTATTCCACCTTCTCCCACCCCTCAACCTTACCCTAGGCATTGCCTGGTGCCCTGAGGAAGAATGGAGGTCAGCCAAGGGGGTTAGAAAGCAAGTGGATTAATCAGAGAGATGGAGGGTGAGGTTAGAGAGAATCATGGAATCATAGAATGGTTTGGGTTGGAAGGGACCTCAATGATCATCCAGCTCCAACCCCCCGCCATAGGCAGGGACACCTCCCACTAGAGCAGGTTGCCCAACCTGTGGAGGCAGTGAAGGCAGGTCCCTCCCTCCAGAGGCAGGAAAAGCTCTTCCAGGTCTTTTCTGTCTTCTCAGTCTTACCAGCTGCCCCTACACAATAGATATAGAATCATAGAATCATATAGGGCACTGGAAACTGAGGAACAGGTGGAAGAGGAAGAAGGAGAAAGTCCACCTGCTCAGTTGCCCAGTGCAAGTCAGCAAGCACAAAGAATTATGACCAGTGCAACTAAGAAGAGAAATGCCACTCAAAGCCCAGGCTGTGCCTAAACCCCATTATCTGTGTTTATACTCCTGTTCTTATACATCTCAGCAAGCCTATGAGTGAAGTAGACATCACTATTGTTTCTCTTTCACAGCCTGTAATCTAGTTCTTCTCACCTAAACATTCTAGCTAGCTTCAAAGTAGCACAGAAAAGAAATAGGTAGACTTGAGGTTATAGGAGAGATCTCCAGGAAAAGATAGGATCACAGCAATGGTTTATGTGGAGTTGTTATAAGCATTTTGTAAGTGTTTCAATGGCAAAAAGACTTTTGAGTCCACTGAAGTCAGTCAACCAATTATATACAGAGAAAAAAATATAAATACATATGAATATTTGGAATACAACTTCAGAATATACCTCTGGGACAAACAAGTCAGCAAGAACCTGTCCTAGATACAGAAAGAAAAAGGACCTTGGAGGAGACTGAGGCATGACCTCATGAATGTTTATAGATATGTAAAGGGTGAGTGCCAAGAGGATGGAGCCAGGCTCTGCATGCTGATAGCCAATGACAGGACAAGGGGCAATGGGTGGAAGCTGAGGCATAGGAAGCTCCATGGAAACATGAGGAGGAATTTTTTTCCCTGTGAGGGTGACAGAACACTGGAACAGGCTGCTCAGGGGCGTTGTGGAGTGTCGGTCTCTGGAGATAATCAGGACTCACATGGATGTGTTCCAGTGTGGTCTGGTCTAGGTGATTCTGCTCTAGCAGGGGGCTTGGACTGGATGATCTTTCAAGGTCCCTTCCAGACCTTGACATTCTGTGATTCTGTAAAACAGAACAACTGATAAAGTGTGCTGGTTTGAGGCTAATTGGAATATTTTACTGAGAGAAATTGTGAGAGGAAAGAAAAAAAACCCACAGTAACCTCTGTCACTCATTCTTCTGCTGAGAAACACCAGTAGTCAAAATACAGATAAGATACTCCTCACATGCTTCTCAGTTCTCACTTCTCCTTATCTCTGGCAGTCTGTGTGGTTGCCTCTGCTTGAACTCTAATCCAACCTTTATTTCTCCTAACCTTCTTGTTGTCTTTTTTAACATCTCACCTCAGATCTCCCCAGATTTATCATGTGAGATATATGGGGATTGATCTGGTTAATTCTGAAGGGATGAAAATAGGGGGAAGGGAGTAGGAGGTTTGGGTTGGGAGCCTCCTGGCAGTCTGGTTGTTTTGGGAGGGATTTTGTGATTCTGTATTACTTTTAACTTGTATGTAACTGTAAATATTTGTATATATTGTGTATATATCTGCTTGTAAATTGTGATAAGCTGTTAAATAGCTTCATTCCTTAACTTCCAGTCTGAGTCTAGTCTGGGCGAATTCATTGTGTGTGTGTGTGGGTAACTCCCAAACCATCACAGAACTCTACACTGACTTTAATTTTCTTAAGGGTGTGAAAATGAGTAGCACAAAAGAGAAGGGGAACTAAAGCCCAACTAGAGTCCTGATGGTAAAGGTAGAAAGAGATCATAGAATCATTTAGACTGGAAACAAAAAAGTTTCAAACATCAAATCCAGCTGTTAACCTAACATTGCCAAGTCAGCTACCAAACCATGTCCCTGAGTGCTGCACCTGCATGTCTGTTAAATACAACCAGGGAGGGTGATCCTGTCACTTCCCTGGAAAGCCTGTTCCAGTGTTTGGCAACCCCTTTAATGAAGAAATGTTTCCTAATATATAATCTAAACCTAACATATAATCTAAACCTTCCCTAGCACAATTTATGTATGGGTCATCAGTGCTAGATCCTGATGTAAAACTAACCTGCAGATAACTTGATAAAACTGACTAATTAGATAACTAATAGAAGTAGAAGTGTTGACCTTGTCCTCCTGGGATTAGTAACCCTTCACAGTTTTAAGGCTAGTTCTGATTTTTCCAAAGAATTCAACTCGAAAGGATAAACAGATTTAGAGATTGGACACAGAATAGTGCAAGATGAGTTCCTTTAATTCCCTTGGCCTGCTGAATATCTTATATTTTGCAGCACAATCTTGTTTTCTCTCTCTCTGGCTGCCTTCTGCTTGTTTCTGGCTTCTCTGCTCTGCTTGTGACCTCACATGCTGCTTGCCTGATCCGTTTTGTGTTTATGAGGTACAGGGTGCAGAGGTACAGACAGAGGGTCTGGCTGTAATTCAGCCCCTGGTCCTCTTTATGTCCAGGGCAGGAAGAAAGAGCTGAAATACTGTACAAGGGGGTATTGTGTTGTTCTTGAACTGTAAATATATGTGAATACACCTTGTGCATGTTTATTGCCTTTTAGATTTTTATATTTCAGCCTAAGTTTTGTAAATATAATTTCATTTAACTTCCAAATTCTGAGTAAATTTACTCTGGAGGGCAAATTTCCAATTTATTGGGTGACAAATCCAACCCTTGGCAGAACCACAGGACAGCTGGAGGTAGCTCCAAGGAGAACTCTTCAGTTCTTTGACATTGAATAGAAGGTAGCTCCAAGGAGAGCTCTTCAGCTCTTTGACATTGAATAGGAGGTAGCTCCAAGGAGAGCTCTTCAAGTCTTTGACATTGAATAGGAGGTAGCTCCAAGGAGAGCTCTTCAAGTCTTTGACATTGAACACTTGCTTGTTGTGACACAAAGTCATGCTGATGAAATGCTAACACAAAAATTGGAAGCTATTATCAAAGCAGAATATTCTGCAATTCATAAATAAAGGGGGGGAAAAAAAAACCAAACCAAAACAACAGAACCAAACCAAACACAGAACCAAATTAATTGAAAGCCGAAGTAATAACAATAATAATAATAAAAAAGGATGGAAAAAAAAAAGGCACAGAATGCTAAATAGGCCCTTGGTGATCCATAACAGAAAGTTTTCTTTTAGCCTTGGGCATCACAGAATTATAGAATCAGTCAGGGTTGGAAGGGACCACAGGGATCAGCCAGTTCCAACCCCGCTGCCATGCCCTGGGGCACCCTACCCTAGAGCAGGCTGCCCACAGCCTCAGCCAGCCTGGCCTTAAACACCTCCAGCCATGGGGCCTCAACCACCTCCCTGGGCAACCCATTCCAGGCTCTCACCACTCATGCTGAACAACTTCCTCATCACGTCCAGCCTGACTCTCGCCACCTCCAGCTTTGCTCCATTCCCCCCAGTCCTGNGCCCAGGCTCTCATTGGCTTTATGGGCTGAAGTGCACACTGCTGGCTCATGTGGAACTTCTCATCCAGCAGCACCCCCAAGTCCCTTTCCTTAGGGCTGCTCTCCAGCATGTGACAAACAGGACATATTTAAATGTTTTACCTGAGCCACAGGTTTTATGTGAGTTGGAGATGCCAAAGAACTCAGTTATAAAGGCAACATTTCATTCTGCAATTAATTAAAAATGTATAAAAGAAAAAAGTTTAAAAGACAGCAAAAATGTGAAGCAGAAATGCTGCTCTCTGAGAGCTTGGTGAGCCCTCTCCTCTGCAAAATCCTGATGAAACATATTCTGGAAAGATAAACTGAAACTGGAACAGGTTGGGAGAAGGCCTCCTAAGGTGCTTAGGAGAGCCCAGCTTTTAATAGAAGAGCTTAGCTTGCTCAGCCAGGCAGATGAGAAGGCCTATGAGTTTGTTTACAATTATCCAAGAAAGAAGCAATGCTGTTTAAACTAAAGAATCATTCTGGCACAAAAAGTGGATTGGTATAAACTAACTATGACTAAATCCAGGCTGAAAATTAGATTAATGTTGCTGACCAACGGAGCACTCAGATTTTGGATCTGTTCTCCGAGAGTACTGGGATGAAAAAAAAAATTTCAGCTGTTTTGAAACTGAAGATTATAAAATGTGGCATTTGTGATAGCAGGGCTTGATGCCTGCTATGAACTAAGGCTTTTCAGATTTCCTCAGTTCTTAGGAATTTAATTTATACAGCTTAGATCCAACACTCACAGAATCACTAACAATTTTAAACAGAGCACATTTTCCTTCTGGAGCTCTTTTGTAGTTTTAGTGTTACTAATTATACTTTATTTTAAATTGTCAGTAGTCATTAAGCTTTAGATCTGCAAAAAAGACTTAGGTATAGCAAAGGAGAATTTTAAAGTATCCTGCTCTGGGTTTGTAACTTGAAAACCTGTTTTAGTTATCTAAGTAATTATCCTTAAATACTGACTCATTTCCTACATTGCAGTGCTTAAAGCACTGCAGTTCCATTGAAAAGAGAACTGTGGAGGATTCTTGGGTGTTGCTTTTAGGACACTATCACAGAGTCATTCAGGTTGGATAAGACCCCCAAGTCCAATGTTTAACCCTACTCTACAAAGCTCGCTCCTAAACCGTATCCCCAGGTGCCACATTTAAATGTTTAAACACATCCAGGGTTGGTGACTCAACCACCTCCCTGGGCAGCTCATTCCAATGTCTGAACCCTCTTGCTATGAATTTTTTTTTACCATTGTTCCATCTAAACCTACCCAGTAGTAGCTTGAGGCCATTCCCTGTTGTTCTATCACTAATTACCTGTGAGAAGAGACCAGCACCAACCTCTCTGCAATGTCCTATCAGCTGATTTGCCTACTTGTTTTAAAACCAGATACTAGAAACTGTGGTTATGAAAGAAGGCTGCCTTGACTTTTTAATTTACACACACAAAGTTTTGTCTCATCCCAGTGTGGTTGGAGGTCATCTCCCTCAGTACCTCACTCAAATCAAGGTCATCTTCTGGGTTGCAGCTTGTCCTTGGCTCAAACCTTTTCCATCTGAGCTCTGAGACTTGCCTGAAGACAGTAATTCAGCAGCCTCCCTAGTGGTTCTGTGTAACAGGGAACCTGCCATGGTGCTTAAATATCTTTTTGCTGAATCTTTTTTTCTTGTGTCTAATTGTCAGAGTGCCTCATGGACCAGGAATTCCCTGTGGCTGTGGTACCATGTCTCCCCGAGGCCAGGCAGTGTCTGGCAGCCAGGACATCCCACATTCCCAGGCAGGACAGCCAAAGGGCAGCAGGGGCATCTCCTACCTCAGGCATCAGGCACCTTGCCAAAGACAGGTGGAGGCTAGTCTGGTCCACTGGACTGTAAATAGGGTTTAGGATCAGGTCTGGAGAGAGGACCAAAGGTCAGACAGTCCCAGAGTGGACAAGTAAGGCTGTAAGAGTGGCTGGAGGCCAGGATGAGATGTCAGCTTGTAGGTGGGGGTCCTAGTCTTGATAAAGGGGGTTCCTGGAGGAACACAACACAAGCAGAGATACAAACCAGATGCAAAACAGCTGAGTTGGAAGCTGAACAGCAAAAGCCTCCTCTAAAAGTAGATATCAAGTAATGAATGAGCGAGCACTTGCCAAAGATTCTAAGCAGAGCTGTTTGTGGAGGCTCTGCACTTGAGCTCACTTTAGCTTTCCTCATAACAGGTCTTATCAGAAAGCTGGCTTTGAGCCACTCTGAACTTTCACATTCTGAAATATAAACCCATGCCTTCAAAAATTCTCTATGTCTGAATTAAAAACCCTTTCTGCTGAGTTAAAACCAAATAAACAAACTTAGAGAGGCATTACATTGAGAACTTGCATTAACTGCTTACCTGGAATGATTGTTCTTAATTGTTATTACATTAGATACACTTCACTTGTGGAGTTGTGTTGCTTGTTTTTTTGTTTCTTTAAAACAAAACAAATCCAAACCCAAACAAATAAAACCCCACACCTCACAAAAGCCCAAACACAGACACCAGAAAAATTGCAATTCCCTCAATGAAAAAGTCAATACTTGCTTAACTCACATAATCAGTAATATTTGTCCAAGAAAATAGATTGATTTCATAGAGAGCTGTGTGTGTTGTAAACACTATTCTATAAAATTGTTGGAACAGATAGTTCTGGGGAAATTCCACTGAATTCATTAGAGTGAAACAGTTTTCATTTGAAGCTCTGATTTTTTTTTCCCCCTGACTTCAATGGGTGGTATACAGTTGGAAAGGAAAATAGATCACTTTGTGGTTATAAGATATTACTGGTAGTAAATTTAAGAGGGTATCAGACCCATGAGTATGACTAGAACACTTTGTGGTTATGTTACTGATAGTAAATTTAAGAGGGTATTAGACCCATGAGTATGTCTAGATCACTTTTTGGTTCTAAGATGTTACTGGTAGTAAATTTAAGAGGATATCAGACCCAAGAGTATGACTAGATCATTATGTGGTTATAAAATGTTACTGGTAGTCAATTTAAGAGGATATCAGACTTATGAGTATGAGTAGATCACTATGTGGTTATAAGATGTAACTGGTAGTAAATTTAAGAGTGTATCAGACCCCTAAGTATGAGTAGATCACTATGTGGTTATAGATGTTACTGGTAGTAAATTTAAGAGGGTATCAGACTTAATGAGTATGAGTAGATCACTATGTGGTTATAGATGTTACTGGTAGTAAATTTAAGAGGGTATCATACTTACAAGTATGACTCAAGAGACTACTGACAGACATTTGTTTAGAAGCATACCTCAGTTCATTAACTCCTCTACATCTTTTGACTTCTCTTTTCTCTGTCATCGAGTGTCTTTGGTTGGTTATGTTCTGTCAGTCTGCCACTTTGTACCTTGTCATTTGTTCGTATGTCACTTCAAACATTGCCTCAGCGGTTAAACACTTTCTTCCGCTGTACATTTACCTTGTGTTCGTTTCCACGCTTCAGTGTGCGGACCATCAACAACAGTTTGTGCCACTGCTAAACAGAGTCACTTGTGCTTTTATTTATGTTTGCTCTAAGGGGTTATTTACACAGCGAGCTGTAAGCATGATTTACAGTGATCACGTTAATTGACCGCATTTCTCCGTGCACCTCAGCTGCCAGTGATTTGGCCATAAATTTGACAGAATTTGCACTTGCTTTACATCGTGGGAAGCCTGTTGGCCTTTTGTGAAGCTCCATGATCAATCGTGCTCCACTAATTGGCTTGCAGCAATGCTAAAATGGTAGAGCCATTGCTCTCTACTGTAAGGATAAAGAATGTGATCCCACCACTCTGCAAAATTTATATCAGGTACAGAAATCAAAGTTTCCTCTGTTGCAACTGTGACCCACATATCCTTCAAGGAAGCATATGAGGCTTCAGCCTTCTGCACCACTGGTCTCTGGTAAATACATTAAATGAAGTAAAGATTCGACGCAGAAGCATTAAGCAAGTCCACTGAGTTGTGCATTATTCTGAAAGTTGCTGAGCAGCAGAAGGTGAAGTAATCACTCAGTAGAGTCAAGAAGAATAAAATAAAAGGCTATCTCTTGATACAATTGATTTCAATCTGCTGAAATATGCACTGCGCATTTTGATGAGCCGGGTAATGCCGAGTGAGCTCCCGCTAGGAAGGAGAAACCCAACACTTCATTTTAGTTCTTCTGGCTGCCTATCCATTCATCAAAGCTTTCCTCATTTACATTCTATTTCCTTTGATGCAATCAATGTGAACAATAGAGGGTGTTACCTTGCATTTCTGTGCTTTGATCGGATTTGGCATTTGAGATCAACATAGTCTAGCAGCGTTGCAGGTTAGGAAACATTTTGCTGCTGCCATCAATTACATTGTTCAGTGACCTTCCCTCTCCCTGCTGTACTTTGAAAATACACGTATATATTTCAAGATGTCTTTTTTGCCTCCACTATTTGTTTTACAGAGCAGCACTCCCTGTGAAAATGAGAGATGGTAAACAACATCCTTAATGCCTAAGATGAAGAAGCCAGTGGCTACTTATCCACCATTATATTGATGTACAGTTACTATTACAGCGAATATAAATAATAATATTATTAATCCTCCATGATGTAGAGAACTACATGCATAGCCTGCAGCACCATGGTATATGTGACCTGTTCCTGGACTTGCTTTTTTGCTTCTCCAGGAAGATGTGGTTTGTTGATGTGAGCTCCTTCCTTGAAAATATAGCTGTAGTGTAATAAACTTGATAGTGCATTTTGAAACAGCAGTAGTGTCTTTTACTTTTTGTTGTCATTTTGAGTTCTATCAAGTGACAATGAGCAATTAATAGACCTGTACTATTATTTTTGCAATTATTCTTAAAATCGTTTATGCTTTAATCACTGAACATTAGAGGTTGGAAGGTGTGAGGGTCTAAATCCTCTCTCCCTTGCTCATCAACAAAGATAAAGGTTGCCATCATCTCTCTTTTGTTAAAGATTGCCATTGTCTCTCCCTTGTTAATCAACAAAGACAAAGATTGCCTTTGTTACCTTCCCGGACTCAACCCATATTCCTAGCTGAAAGCTCAGGGATGCAAATCAACAGAGGTACAGCAACTTCCTGAACTCAGCCTGGCTTGAATGCCCAGGATGCACACATCTAATATTAGGTACCCCGAAGAGAAAAGGTTTATGTGTATTTAAAGTGTATAGCAAGTTCAGCATGGCACAGCAATGTGCCCTTGTGGCCAAGAAGGCCAATGGGATTCTGAGATGTATTAAGAAGAGTGTGTCCAGCAGATCAAGGCAGGTTCTCCTTCCCCTCTACTCTGCCCTGGTGAGACCCCATCTTGAATACTATGTTCAGTTTTGGGCTCCCCAGTTTAAAAGGGACAGGGATCTGCTGGAGAGAGTCCAGCAGAGAGCTACAAGGATGATTAGGGGACTGGAGGGCATGGCTTATGAGGAGACCTGAGGCTTTTTAGTCTGAAAAAGAGAAGACTTAGAGGGGATTTGATAAATGTTTATAAATATCTGAGGGCTGGCCAGGAGAGGGGGGGGCAGGCTCTGCTCACTTGCTCCCTGTGATAAGACAAGGAGCAATGGGTGTAAAGTTGCAGCAAAAGAGGTTCTGCCTCAACAGAAGGGGGAACTTCTTTGCTATGAGGGTCACAGAGCACTGGAACAGGCTTCCCAGAGAGGTTGTGGAGTCTCCTTCCCTGGAGACTTTCAAGGTCTGTCTGGATGTGTTCCTGTGTGATCTGTGTTAGATAGGATTGTCCTGCTCTGGCAGGGGGATTGGACTCGATGATCTCCTTGGGTGCCCCTTCCAACCCCTAACATTCTGTGAGCCTGTGATCTTGTGAATGCAGATAATAATTAAAGTCATAGATGAGAAGGAAAAAAAGTTCAGATAAGCCACTACTGTCTCTGGAGATATTAGGACAATCTAGATCTGGTAGTACTGTCTTTATCATGAAACAGTCAAAAATATCTTTAACAAATCTGAGATCAGAAGTAAAAGTGATGCTCCAGCCTTCCCAGTCAAATTCCATCTGCAAGGCATTTAATCTTGCAAATTGTGAATTTGCATGTGTACTCTTGCATGCTGACACAAACCAGCTCTATGTTCTACTTCTCACCACCTTCATATTCCTGTATGATTTTCTATCCAAGAAACACCTACTTCTGAGGAACCAGGAAGATCAACCAGTCCTGAAAATCATCTTCTAAGCCTGGAACATCTGTTAGTCCTGTTTCAGGTTGCCTACACTGAGAACCAAGGGGTGGATATCTGTCAGAAAGAAAGTCTTGTTCAAATGAAAGGTAGCAAGCAGAGCAGAAAGAAATGCAGAAGTAGGAAAGAAGAATAAATGTTGAAAAATGAAGTGTTGAAAATGCTGATGGAGAGAAGTATCATGCCTGGAAGACATTGTAACGCTGCTTTCTATATAGTTTACACATTAGTTAACCAGTGAACACCCCCTAGAGAGGCATTTGTCTTATTTGTAAGGCATGCCTAGGTGGTTTATGAGCACATGGGCACACTAATGTGAGTGATACTAGCAAAGTACATTTGCTTTTATTTTTAAAAGGGAATAAACAGGTGAAATTTAATAAAATGCCTATTTTTATGTGTAGACTAAAAAGACTTGAAAATCTAAAGGGAGCAGCTATCAGCTGTGATGGAGAGCAGCAGGGAAAACATAAATTTCTGTAGTGGAGGTTATTTATTCTACTTATAGCAAGCACTTGCTCATAGCTGCTCTGTTCAAGGAGGCTAAGCAGATTTCTTTGCTGCCTCCTGCTTTCCCCCACACTAGCAACTATGGATGAAGTTTTCCATTGTCTTTTTTGAAAGGAGGTAGGTGTCTCATTCTCATTCCTCTACTGATTAACATTTTGGTCCAAATCCTGTCTACTCAGAATTTCACAAACTTTCCAGTGGAGACTCAGAAGGATGATTTGGAAACTTGAGCATCTCCCCTATGGAGAGAGACTGAAAGACGTGGAGCCGTTTAGTCTGGAGAAGAGAAGGCTGTGCTAGTTTGAGCAAGCTGGAATATTTTAGTGAGAAGAATTAGATTATAGGCTGTGAAAAGGACACAGTGGTGATGTCTACTTCACTCAGGCTTGCTGAGATGTATAAAAACAAGAACATAAATATAGATAAGACAGTGTGTGGGGGTCTCTGTCAGAGCCTGTGCTTTATCCCTGGGCTGTTATCTGTGCAACTAATCTTTCTGCTTTCTACCCACCCTGGCCGACCCTCCAAGCTCACCTTGAATGTAAGGCAAACTCTGGGATAAGGTAGAGGGGTGCAAAGAAGGTGGAAGGGTGTTTGGGAGCTCCTCCTGGGGGCTGTGGTTTCTGGGAGGGCTGTTGTGTTTCTGCATTACCTTTAACTCGTCTATTTCTATCTATAGCTGTATATATTGTAAATATCTGCTGTATATTGTGCTAAGCTGTGAATATAAAGCTTCATTCTTTAATTCCAGCTCAGCTGAGTCTAGTCTGGGTGATTTCATAAGAGTGGAGGGGCAGGTAACACCCAAACCATCACAAAGCTGAGAGGAGATCTCATCAACATATAGAAATATCTGAGGGGTGGGTTTCAAGTGGATGTGTGAACACCAAGGTGAGAGCGGAAGGGGAGGGTAAAAGTGTTTCAGCTTCTGGAGCAGAGATTCCCTTGCAGATCATGGAAGACCCCATGCTGAGCAGCTGGGTATATCCTGAGGGAACTCAAGCACATGGAGGGGACCCATGCAGGATCAGAGGAAAGTGAGATGAGGGAGAAGCATTAGAAAAGTGTTGTTATGGGCTGACTTCTACTGCTGTCCCCATCTTCCTATGTGGGTCAGGGCTCCGGGAGAACAATCAGCAATGAAGGAGAGAAGTTGAAACTGGAGGGGAAAAAAAGAGTTCTTTAAATTTTTGTCTTTGTTTCTCACTGTCCAAATCTATTTCATTTGATAATAAATTCAATCATTTTTCTCCAAATGATCTGTTTTGCCCATGATGGCATCTGGCAAGCAATCATCTCTCTCTCTTTAGCTCAACATATTACAATTTTCATCTTCATACCTCCCCTGCTCCTTTTAAGAAGAGGGAGTGAGAGAGTGGTTGGGAGGTTATCTGTCATCTCTCAAAGATCGATCCACCACACTTAGCTTGACTCTTAACTCTTGTAAATTACCTTACATGCAAATTGCAGGTAACTGAGGTGGAAATTATTGACTACTTTGTGTTTGTATCACATTTTTGATGCTAGATCCAGTTTTGAGGAGATATTTATGACATGTTGTGGGGTTCATGGACAGTACAATGTCAGTTCCTGACATCCTGGCCTGTATCAGGAAGTGTGACCAGCAGGACCCTCGACTCAGCAATGGTTAGGTGACACCTTGAGTACTGTGTCCAGTTCTGGGATCCTCAATTTAAGAAAGATACTGAGGTGCTTGGAAATGTCCAGAGGAGGGCAACAAGGTTGATGAGGAGGCTGGAGCACAGCCCTGTGAGGAGCATCTGAAAGAGCTGGGGTTGCTCAGCCTGGGGAAGAGAAGGATCAGGGGAGACCTTGTTGCTGTCTACAACTACCTGAAGGGAGGTTGTAGCCAGGTGGAGGTTGGTCTCTTCTCCCAAGCAACCAGTGACAGAACAAGAGGACACAGTCTCAAGATGCACAAGGTGAGGTTTAGGCTGGATGTTAGGAAGAAGTTCTTCACAGAAATAGTGATTTGCCATTGGAATGGGCTGCCTGGGGAAGTGGTGGAGTCACCATTCCTGGAGGCGTTTAAGAGAAGAGTGGATATGGTACCTAGTGCCATGGCTTAGTTGATTAGATAATGTTGGATGATAGGTTGGACTTGATGATCTCAAAGGTCTTTTCCAACCTGGTTAATTCCATGATTCTGTGATAACATCTATATAAAATCATGGAGAAATAAATGTTATTAAAACCATAGTGAAGTTACTTGGAAATCAGGGGTTTGTGGAAAATTCAACCCCTTCTTATATGAAAGAATCAATCTGAACTGCAATATTCCGTACAAAGCATAAGCTTGAAAAAGACTAAAAGCAATCAAGACTTTGAGGTGATTGAGGGCAGTAGATCATAGATGAACTTGGTCATTCCATCAGGGGAGAATGGCAAGTGGGATTTTTTTGCCTGCTTACACTAAAGTATGAAGTCATGCAGAAATGAAGGGATAATCTTTGCATAGCTCTTACAAGATTTTGTGAGGAATTCTGTGCTCAATTCCAGACACCTCAACACCTGAAGTATATGGACAGGTCTGGGAGGATTTCTAGACAGATAGTTCAGAGAGAGTAGTACTAAAATGGTTGCAAACCAGGCAGGATGGATTTCTGAGAAGAGAAAACATCCTAAGAGCTAAGTAGGCTGCATACCTAAAGTGGCCACAATAAGTATGGCTGTAAGGGTGCAGATTTCATAGGGGAGAAATCATTACCAAGGGAATTGAGAAAGGACACAATTCAATTGATCCTATTGATAAATGGTGCTAAAGGTACTAAAGGTGGGTAAAAGTTACATCAACAATGAGGCAAATGCTGAGTGAGAGAACTGAAGTAAATAACATTAGAAGTTGTGTATAAATGAGGTTATGCATTTGCAAGTGTGGAAATCAAGCAGCATGTGTATTTCGAAGAGGTATCTGAAACCTTGACATGTATTCTGCATCAGTCAGGTACAGATTTGTTGCTACAGGGATGCAGCTTCATCACTTTTAGGGGTCACATTCCACGCTCATTGTTTTGGTTTGCTTGTAAAGGGACAAGTTTGTTAGTTTGGGTTTTTTTTTAACCTTGGGTTGTATTTTGCATTTACTTAAGCAAAAGGTGATCCAGCTATCTGTGATAGAAAAAAGATAAACCTTTTGGAGGAGGCTGAGTGCACTCTCAGTAAGTTTGCAGGCAACACCGCATTGGGTGGCAGGAATATTGATCTGCTTGAAGGTAGGAAGGCTCTCCAGAGAGATCTGGTGAAGCTGGATCACTGGGCTGAGGCCAATTATGTGACATTCAATGAGGCCAAGTGCTGGCTCCTGCCCTTGGGTCACAACAACTCCACAAACCATTACAGGTTAGGGGCAAGAGTGGCTGGAAATCTGTCCAGCAGGAAAAGACCTGGAGGCGTTGGTTGAGAGCCATCTGAAGGTGAGCCATCAGAGTGCTCAGGTGGCCAAGAAGGCTAACAGCATCCTAGTGCATATCAGTAATGGTGTGGCCAGCAGGAGTAGGGAAGTGACTGTCCCTGCACTCAGCACTGGTGAGACCTCGTCTGAAGTACTAGGCTCATTTTTGGACCCCTCACTACAAGAAGGACATTGAATTGCTGGAGCTTGTCCAGAGAAGGACAACAAAGCTGATGAAGGGTGGAGAAAAAGTCTTATAAGGTGCAGATAAAGGAACTGGAATCACTTATCCTGAAGAGGAGACTGAAGGGAGAACTTACTACTTTCTGCAACTACCTGTAAAGAGCTTGTAGTAAGGTAGATGTTGTTTTCTTTTCCTTAGTATAGAGTAACAGAATGAAAGGAAAATACCTCAAGTTGCACCAGAAGTTGAGATTGGCTATTAAGGAAAGTTTCTTTACTGAAAGGGTGATCAGACATTGGAACAGATTGCCCAGGCTGGTGATGGAGTCACAGTCCCTGGAGGTGTTCAAAAAGCATGTAAACAAGCCTCTCTGGGTCATGGTTTAATGGCTATGGTGGTGATAAGCCAATGGTTGGACTCAGTGGGGCATGGTTTAAAGGCCATGGTGGTAATAAGTCAATGGTTCAACTTGATGATGTTAGAGGCTTTTTTTAACCAAAACAATTCTATGTTTCAGCTGTCAGGACAAATGCTGGGCAGTGACTCGACTTTTAGAACAACTTCAAGTCTAGTTGCATACATTACATCTTCTGGAATTTGCACTGTAAGTGGAACTGCTAATCTCTGGATGAGGGCAGAACCCCTGTGGTCAGTAAGACTTTCATAGAATCATAGAATCAGTCAGGGTTGGAAGGGACCACAGGGATCAGCCAGTTCCAACCCCCCTGCCACGCCCAGGGCACCCTACCCTAGAGCAGGCTGCCCACAGCCTCATCCAGCCTGGCCTTAAACACCTCCAGCCATGGGGCCTCAACCACCTCCCTGGGCAACCCATTCCAGGCTCTCATGGTGAAGAACTTCCTCCTCATGTCCAGTCTGAACCTCCCCACCTCCAGCTTTGCTCCATTCCCCCCCAGTCCTGTCACTCCCTGATAGCCTAAAAAGTCCTTCCCCAGCTTTTTTGTAGGCCCCCTTCAGATACTGGAAGGCCACAAGAAGGTCACCTGGGAGCCTCCTCTTCTCCAGACTGAACAGCCCCAACTCTTTCAGTCTGTCCTCATAGCAGAGCTGCTCCAGACCTCTGATCATTCCAGTGGCCCTTCTTTGGACATGCTCCAGCATCTCCACATTGTTCTTTTAATGGGGGCTCCAGAACTGGATGCAGTACTCCAGGTGGGGTCTCACCAGAGCAGAGTAGAGGAGGAGAATCACTTCCCTCAACCTGCTGGCCACACTTCTCCTGATGCAGCCCAGGATCTGGTTTGCCCTCCTGGCTGCAAGTGCACACTGCTGGCTCATGTTGAGCTTCTTGTCCAGCAGCACTCCAAATCCCTCTCCTCAGAGCTGCTCTCCAGCCAGTCACTGCCCAGCCTGGATCTGTGCTTGGGATTGCCTCGACCCAAATGCAGGACCTTGCACTTGGTCTTGTTGAACCTCCTGAGGTTGTCTTTTGCCCACCTCTCCAGCCTGTCCAGGTCCCTCTGGATGGATCCCTTCTGTCCAGCATGTCTGCTGCACCACACAGCTTGGTGTCATCAGCAAACTTTATACCAATATGCAAGTGCTCCTTGCATCTTTTGCTTCTCTACCTCCTGAGCATAAAATATGAAAACCAGATTGAAAAAAAGGAACATCTCAGAAAGGTGAACAAGACTAAAAAAGGAATCCAAAGAAAACCTTTGCAACAGAAATACTAACACTGCTTAATCTCTGCATCTATTTATAGCTTCAGTTGAACTTCTTTTGCAGTTTGATATTCATATTGTCCACCTCACTCAAAATAAGTAACAGAGAACTGGAGTCTGAGAGCAGTACCACCTATCAGACCCCAGGATAAAAAAAAGAAGAGCTTCACTAGGAAGAAGGAACAATAGCACCTTGATTCCTCATGTGAGCATCTGCCTGCTGTTATTTTTCTGCACGAGTTCAAAAAGGTGTCTTTGGTGAAGCAGCATTGCAAAAGATGAACAACAGGCATCTATGGATTCATTAGGCTGAAAGTAGGCCAGCTTTGGTATATTCATCAGCATGCACGCTGTTCCTCTTGATGGCAGGTGAAACAATAATAAATAATGCACAAAGGAAGTTAATCTGTTTCCAGAGTGTTTTAATAAATAAAATGTACAAAGCCATTCAGGCCTTGGGCTTCTTGCCAGAGCCTGATGTGAGAGAAATACCAAAAGCATGCAGAAGTCTTCTGAAAGCTGTTAAGTTGCTTGTTCCGATTTCGAGTTGGTATTTAGTTTTCCTTCTCACACACTATGATTAGAGTTCATACAGTAATCTCATTAATAATATAATAACTTTGTAAGAAGTGAGAAAGAGGAACATCTCTACCAAGGAGAATTATTATTGCATCAGTTTCTAATGATTCCTCCTATACTCATTTTATATGTCCATCTAGTGTGAAGAAAAACAGACAAGCAGCTATCACTCTGTCAAGAGTTCATGTTGGAATGGATGCAACACAGAAAGGCAGCTGAAGATGCATGCAGTAATAGCTGTAAAATCAAGCTGTAAAAGCTTGGCAGAGGAGGCTGGACTTGATGATTTCTGGAGGTCCCTTCCAACTTCTAAGATGCTATGATTCTGTGATATTCTGCTGGCCAGAAAGGAGGTTCTGAAAAAGGATGGACAATGTTTCCTTCCAGTAGCATGAAGTTCCTTTTGGCCACTCCTTTCACCTGGCTTGAATAGTGTGGCCAGCAGGACCAGGAAAGTCCGTCTGCCCCTGTACTCAGCAATGGTTAGGCCACATCTTGAGTGTTATGTCCAATTCTGAGGTCCTCAACTTAAGAAAGATGTTGAGGTGCTTGAAAATGTCCAGAGAAGGGCAACAAGGCTATGAGGAGGCTGGAGCACAGCCCTGTGAGTAGCGTCTGAAAGATCTGGGGTTGTTCAGCCTGGAGAAGAGGAGGCTCAGGGGGTACCTCATTGCTGTCTACAACTACCTGAAGGAAGGTTGTAGCAAGGTGGGGCTTGGTCTCTTCTCCCAGGCACCTGGTGACAGAACAAGAGGACACAGTCTGAAACTGCACCAGGGCAGGTTTAGGCTGGATGTTAGGAAGAAGTTCTTCACAGAAAAAGTGATTGACATTGGAATGGGCTGCCAGGGGAGGTGGTGGAGTCATCATAGAATCACAGAATCAGTCAGGGTTGGAAGGGACCACAAGGATCATCTAATTCCAACCCCCTTGCCATGGGCAGGGACACCCCACCCTAGATCAGGCTGCCCACAGCCTCATCCAGCCTGGCCTTAAACACCTCCAGGGATGAGGCCTCAACCACCTCCCTGGGCAACCCATTCCAGCCTCTCACCACTCTCATGCTGAAGAACTTCCTTCTCATGTCCAGTCTGAATTTCCCCACCTCCAGCTTTGCTCCATTCCCCCTAGTCCTGTCACTACCTGATCCCCTAAAAAGTCATCCCTGAAGGTGTTCAAGAAAAGAGTGGATGAGGCACTTAGTGCCATGGTTTAGCTAATGAGAAGGTGTTAGGTGATAGGTTGGACTGGTTGGACTATATGATCTGGAAGGTCTTTTCCAACCTGTTAATTTCTGTGATTCTCTGTATTTCCTAGTCAATCCATCTCTTATGCCATTGTGGGCATCTGGAGCTGTCATCATTCTCTATACTCATTTAGTATCACCAGGGAAGGACAGATGCTTGTGAAAGGACTGCAGGAAATACATTTCTTTCGTATTCTCTCCTCCCCTAAAGATTCATACTGTCAGCCACAGTAGAAGGGATAGAGTATGCCAGCACCCACAGCTTAGATAGCCTTTATATAGACACAGGAGAAGAAGAATGTGTGTTGCATAGTTCAGAGGTTGATTAATTAAAAAAAAAAAAAGATAATGCCTAATTATAGTCTCATAATCAAGACTAAATACCGATGATGGTGAAAATATTATGACGCATGATTTTGCATACATGGAGGAAGTCACTACTGAGAAGTCTGAAAGAATGCACAGCAAAGGGATGTAAGATATTCCTTGTACTCTGCATTTTTGACTGAAAGAGGGAGGATGGGAGTCTCTATGAAGCTGCTGCTGAATATGAATTGCAGAAATCAAAATGTAGTTAAGAATGTCTAAAAACATTGCACTCTGCTTTGGAAAAATGTTAGAAGCAGATACAGTCAGTTACAGAATCACAGAACATTAGAGGTTGGAAAGAACCTCCAGAGATCATTGAGTCCAATCCTCTGCTAAAGTAGTTTAGTCTGGAGAAGACTGAGAGGAGATCTGATCAATGTACAGAAATATCAGGAGTGGGTGTCAAGTGGATGGGACCAATCACTTTTTGCCGGTCAGCTTCAATATGACAAGGAGCAATGGCTACAAATTGAAACATAGAAGGTTTCACCTCAACATGAGGGGAAACTTCTTTAGAGTGAGGGCGGTGGAGCACCGGAACAGGCTGCCCTAGGGCGTTGTGGAGTCTCCTTCTCTGGAGACTTTCAAAACCCTCCTGCATGCATTCCTCTGTGAACTACCCTGAGTGATCCTGCTTTGGAAGTGGGGGTTGGACTCAATGATCTCTGGAGGTCCTTTCCAACCTCTAATGTCCTGTGATTTCATGATTCCTTTCAGAAAATCCTATACCAAAGGGTTCATCCAAGAGCATTTGCAGGCATTAGTTTAACTACATTTTTGTGTATATACCGAGATTTAAAAATGCTACTGTGAGCAACAGTTGAGGTCAGACCTGCCTTCTTTTCTCAGAGTGAAAAACAATTAAATTTTTGTTTCTGTCAGCTCTAATGGCAGTCAGATCTCAGCCTTAGAGCTTGGAGGATGACTGACATGGGCAAAATCATTATTTACAAGTAGAAAAGTCAAAATTGGTAGTGAAAGAAAATGTGTCTCCTGCCTTCTGCAGGGCATTGTAAGCAATGAAGAGGAAACAAAACAAGACAGGACACAGCACTTGACTGCAATTTTAATGAGTTCCAATTCTGTAAGGCATTTTGCAGTTTGTTTGACTAATGCAATACTTTAAAAAGGGTTTTTAATGAAAGGCAGTTTTCCAACCATCTCTGTCTTAGCAACCATGACATGCTAGTGATGAGTGAGGAAACAGTTCTCTTAACAAGTGCTTCGAAAGATCAGTTGTAAGCAGTTCTCATTACAAATATAATTCTTTTTTATTAAGTAGAGGTGACAAATAGATCACAATTTACTTTTAATACATCAATAAATTCTCACTGTACAATTTAGTCAACTAATATTTCAGCTGTGGGCTACATCATTTGTATTTCTTACTAGGTGGCTGATGGCTAGTTACCTATATCATATCTTCGCCTCCAATGATAAACTGGGACCAGTGCTCTTTAACATCTTTGTCAGTGATATGGACAGAGGAATTGAGTGCACCCTCAGCAAGTTTGCAGATGACACCAAGGTGTGTGGCGCAGCTGACTTGCTAGAGGGCAGGGATGCCATCCAGAGGGACCTGGACAGGCTGCAGAGGTGGGCCCAGGCCAACCTCATGACGTTTAACAAGGCCAAGTGTAAGGTCCTGCACCTGGGTCGGTGCAATCCCAGGCACAGATACAGGCTGGGTGATGAATGGCTGGAGAGCAGCCCTGAGGAGAAGGACCTGGGGGTCTGGGTCGACGAGAAGCTCAACATGAGCCGGCAGTGTGCACATGCAGCCCAGACAGCCAACCGAGTGCTGGGCTGCATCAAGAGAAGTGTGGCCAGCAGGGCAAGGGAGGTGATTCTCCCCCTTTACTCTGCTCTCGTCAGACCCCACCTGGAGTACTGTGTGCAGTTCTGGAGCCCCCAATACAAGAAGGACATGGAACTGCTGGAGCGGGTCCAAAGGAGAGCCACGAAGATGATCAGAGGGCTGGAGCACCTCTGCTATGAGGACAGGCTGAGAGAGTTGGGGCTCTTCAGCCTGGAGAGGAGAAGGCTTCGAGGAGACCTTATAGTGGCCTTCCAGTATTTGAAGGGAGCCTACAGGAAAGCTGGGGAGGGACTATTTACACGGTCTAGTAATGTTAGGACGAGGGGGAATGGGTTTAAGCTGGAAGAGGGGAGATTTAGACTGGATGTTAGGAGGAAGTTCTTTACAGTGAGGGTGGTAAGGCACTGGAACGGGTTGCCCAGGGAGGTTGTGGATGCTTCCTCCCTGGAGGTGTTTAAAGCCAGGCTGGATGAGGCCTTGAGCAACCTGCTCTAGTGGGAGGTGTCCCTGCCTATGGCGGGGGGTTGGAGCTGGATGATCCTTGAGGTCCCTTCCAACCTAAACCATTCTATGATTCTATGATTCTATGTACATTGCAGCACAGCAAGCATCAGGCAATGTATATAGCTGATGAACAGTTTGCGCAGGCCTTCTTTGAATCCTTTTGAGCAACATTCCTCACTGTTTAGATAACAAACCTGAAGGTACCATGCTGTGGATAATGCAAATGGAACCTAATCTTTTCTTTCACAGGATAACAAAATTCAAGGGCCCTCAGTTGCGAAAAGAAACATACTACAGTTCAAATTCTCATCTGACTTCTATTCTTCTAGAAATAGATGTGTCTTGAACCTTGAAGGTTTCAAGGTTTACTCTTCTATTTTGACATTTCTGATACAAAATGATTTTTTTTGTTGTTGTTTTGTTGTTTTTTTTTTTAATGTGCTTCTGTTCATGTGTATATATTGCATGGCTGCTGAGACACTGAATAGTTGTAGCTTTCTATCAGGATACAAGGTGGTGCTGTTTCTTTTTCAAACTGGAACAAACACGTTGTAAGATCCTGCAGAAAGCATTAGTAAGGACAAAATATCTCACGGAGTGTTTTTAAGAAGCCAACTGCTCTATCTCCAATGATTGTTATGCAGTTAAGTGAGGTTTATATACATATGTATGTTCATATGTGCACATATATCACAGATATATGCACATATATATCCCAATAAGGAGCTTTAAATCAGTACCAGGCTTCAGCCTGGTACATAATGCTGAATTTGAATATTTACATGCAGGGTCAGTATCTCACATTAAAATTGTGTTGTAGAACTACAGTGCTGGCAACTTCTTGAAGAGTGAATGAAGGATATTGGAGCGTTTGAAACTCTGGTAGTTTTATATAGATATTACATTTCTGTGATCTTTTCACTTATGCTTTTGTCCTTTATATAAATTAGGTCACTGTAAAATAATGACAGAGCTTTTATTTTAAACTAAAAATTAGACATGTGACCCACCAGAAAGAAAACAAACTGCCAAACCAAGTTATTCCACTTTTTGCACCCAAATCCTTCCCTTCTTCACAGTGCTCACTCTTAGCAATATAAATGTTGTCCCATGGATTGCAAGAGTCATTTTATGAGCTCTCTGCTGACTGGCATTGTCTTTTTTAGACTTTTTTCCCCAAGATTCACTCTGCAGCCAGATGCTGATAGTCTTTCTGAGTAACAGAAGAAATTTGGTATTTTGAAAGGTGCCCAAAATGACCATAGCCCTTCTAAAAGCTCACATTTTGTGAAAGAATTCAAGGAACTGTGGATTTATCTATGGGACAACAATGTGCCCTTGTGGAGAAGAGAGCCAGTGACATTCTGGGGTGCATCAAGAAAAGTGTGGCCAGCAGGTCTAATGAGGTTCTTCTTCCCGTCTATTCTGCTCTAGTGAGACAACATCTGGAATACTGTGCCCAGTTTTGGGCTCCCCAGTTCAGGAGAGACACCAACCTGCTGGAAAGAGTCCAGTGGAGAGCCACAAGGATGATTGAGGGACTTGAGTATCTCTCCTACAAAGAGAGACTGAGAGAACTGGGGCTGTTTAGTCTGAAGAAGAGAAGACTGAGAGTATACCAATCTTTGAAGGGTGGGTGTCAAGTGGATGAGGCTAATCTCTTTTTGATGGTTAACAGCAGCAAGACAAGAGCAACAGGTAGAAACTGGAACATAGAAGGTTTCATCTCAACATGAGGAGAAAATTCTTTAGAGTGAGGGTGGTGGAGCACTGGAACAGGGTGCCCTGGGAGGTTGTGGAATCTCCTTTTCTGGAGACTTTCAAAACCTGCCTGGATGCATACCTGTGAAAACTACCCTGAGTGCTCCTGCTTTGCAAGGGGGTTGGACTTGGGACCTCTGGAGGTGCCTTCTGACCTCTAAGTTTCTGTGATTCTGATTCTATGATTAATGAAATAGGCCAAATAAACAACAAGAAACCATTAAAATATACTAATATCATAAATGCCTTGCATTCTTACAGGTTTTTCAGAGTACCCATCTTGTTAAAGATGCACTGCCTTTAGAAGCCCTTACACTGTGCATATGTGCAGTTTCATTGAAGCTGATGGGTTTGCTTACATAAGAGACACTCATGGCTAAGACTTTGCTGAACTGCAGACCCTAATTTCTGTAGGTAGTGCCAAAATAGACTGCTCATCTTGCCAACAGATTCTTATATAATCAGGCAAAAATGTAGCCCTTTCAAACACCTCCACAACATGCACAAATTACTGCTTGCTGAATATCCTAGACAGTACCAACCAGGACTAAAATACTTTGTGTTAAAAGGAATATTAAAATATACTGAGATCAACAGGTTTGTTTTTTGCTGAAATGTAGCCCAGCTAAAAGATTTACTGGTCTGTCTCCACAGTTACATAAAATTAGTTTGTACACAGTTGTACAAAGCCACAGAGCTGTCTGTGATCACAGAATCATAGAATGTCAGGGGCTGGAAGGGACCTCGAAAGATCATTAAGTCCAACACCTCTGCCAGAGCAGGATCACCTAGACCATATCACACAGGAATGCATCCAGGCAGGTCTTAAATATCTCCAGAGAGACTCCACAACCTCCCTAGGGCAGCCTGTTCCAGTGTTCTGTCACACTCACAGAGAAAATAAACTCCCTACGCCTCAACTCCCACCCCTTATTCTGTTGTTGCACTCAGCACAGCCTGGGTCCATTCTCCTGGCACTCATTCTTTATAAGCATTCATGAGATCATCCCTCAGTCTCTTCTTCTCCAAACTACATGCTTGGGCAACCTGTTGCAGTATTTTAGTACTCTGATTGTAAAGAATTTCCTCATTATATCTGACCCAAACCTACCCTGTTTCAGTTTAAAAACATTGGCCCTGGTTCTAACCCCTCTTCTATACAGTCCTTCTCCACCCTTATGCGCTTCCCCTTCAGATACTGTAATGTAGCTATAAAGTCTCCCCAAAGCCTTCTTTTCTCCAGGCTGGACACCCCTTATTCTTTCAGCCTGTCTTTGTAGGAGAGTTGCTCCATCCTTCTGATCACCTTTGTGGCCCTGCTCTGGACCCCCTCCAGCAGGTCTCATAGCTAGACACAATACTGTAGATGAGGTCTCAGCAGAGCAGAGTAGAAGGTGAGAATCACCTCTCTTGATCCGCTGCTGGCCATGCTTCTTTTGAGGCAGCCCAGGTTGTGATTCGCCTTCTGGGCTGCAAGTGCTCATTGTTGGCTCATGTCCAGCTTCTCATCCACCAGTACTCCCAAGTCCTTTTCTGCAGGGTCTGCTCTTAATTTCATCATCTCCCAGCCTATATTGATATTGAGGATCTCTCTTTCTTCTGACGGCATGACTGATACTTCCCAATATTTATAGTTGATAATATAATCATTGGGTAAAGAAAAGGAAATTGAATAGCAGCATACTTAGCTAATCCTCTGTAAAAATTTTCACTTCACAGGTCTAGAACCTATTTGGAATTATAGCTTGTCTCTAGGACAGGAATAACTGCTTCTGGATTTTAATGCCACCTGTTGTGAATTAGCCTGTCAATACAGCTACAAATTAGCAAAGACCAAGTACTAATTTTAGAGATTTTGAAGCAAACATGATAAAATGTACCTTTTGGAATATATCTCTCTTTTCCAATCCTCTCTTTTAGCCTGGGAATTTTATCCCTTTTTATGCAGGTCATCTAAATGGGAAGATCTATTTAAAGAGTAGTACAGAATGGCCCAAAATTATGATAAAAGTATAATTATCTACTAGGTAAAGGTCAATAAACTGAAGTCATAAAGCTAAATGACTAAACTACATGACTAAAGTCAGATGAATTTAACAAGCACTAACAAATATCTACTCCATGAAATGTAGGAATCTAAGTGAAAAAAGAAACAATAATCAAATGAGAAATGTATACTACAAGACTATCATATCTTACATAAAAATACAGCAGCAGGGATAACAATGGTTATGGGGAAAATTACCCTACCAACATGGATAAAGTTGTCTCTAGATGATGATGAAGTCTAGACAAAATCATGAATCTGACAGCTTCTGAGTCCTAAGGGAAGAGTTTGAGGTAATGGAAAAGGTTTTATCTTTATCAGGAGAGAAGCACAACGCAAATCTCCACTGAGTACTATAGATATTTAAAGTGAAGAGGGGAAATAATAGATTTACAAATTCTAGAAGTTGTTATTTGGAGCATGGGTATATATTTTAATGTAAAATTCACAGATTTTAAGTCTATATGGAATCACATGCTAGGGCATTAACTGTGAAACATTGCTACTTTCCCCATATGAACTGATGATTGACTGACAAAGGGGAAATTTGAGTTTTTGGGCTATAAACTGCAATGCATAATATGTTATAGTTCCCAGTTATGCCTATCACCTAGTGGAAGGTCATCAGCAAGTATATCACTGACATTAGCTGATTTTTCTTCTCCCTACCTTCATTATCACATTTTGCACGGTAGCTTTCACCATGTATTCATGAGATGCAGGCTTATTTTTGTTCTGATTCTTAATGATTATTCCTCATATCAAAAGGTGTGATCCAAATATCAATGAAGACAAGGAAATCCATCCAGAGATTTCAATGGGCTTTGAATTAGATCTAAGTTTGAAGCTTTGATCAGTTTTATGATGATTACAGCAATGATTAGAACATCTTAAGCACTGAAAGCAACCTGGCATTTAAATATGGGAGTAGAAATAAGTATTATGTTTATTGGCAGTTAGGAGAAAGTTAAAGAATTTTATTTTACTTTCTAGAAACCTCTTTAATAGATTTGAGAAACTGTTCATGGCTCAGTCATTGAGAATTAAATTGAAGTCACTGGAATTTCTGCTGGCTACCCAGGAGAAAATTAATTGCATCATGTCAATAGATTTGGGGTATCTTCAAATGTGCATGAAGCAGGCATTCACAACAGACATAAATGACCACATGAAATAAGGTTCATTACCCAGAAGCCCTTTCTTGGCTCCCCTGAGCCAGTCAAAAATATGAGTATAGACAGATGTCAAATGTTGTTTTCTGTGGAAGGTCGCCAAGATAAGGGAAAGGACAATGGCCAGTTTTAGTGTAATATGCAAGCAGAGTATGCTTGGGAGAAGAGAGACTTGAATTCAAGTTTACCACTAATGGCAGAGCTTCCAAGTCTCCAGCTTTTATCAGACAAATGCCTTAAGCAATATTGCAACCATCTGGCCCTGGAGTTCCAGTTAAACTCTAAAGCCAGGAAGAATGATCTTTAACACCAGAGAGTGGAAAAGTTAAAGCAAATAATTAAATGCTGCTCTGTGCTGCACTAAGTGCTGAATGTTGGGAGTTTGGTTTGTTTGCTTGGTTTTTTGTTGGCTTATTGCTGTTGTTTCATTTAAAAAAATCTATTTTTTAACAAAAATATCTCTATTACATATATAAGTAGCCCTGCCTGATAAAAATTCATTCTACTGATTTTCTGAAACAAAAAGATTCCAACATCTTTTATTAGATGTGTCATTTCATACAGCCATGCTTCTTTACAAATGTTAATTAATCAGTACAAAAAAGAACTTATACTTTGCCATTTGGTATAGCCTCAGTTTTCTCCTCAGTTTGAGGGGATTCAAATGCACATCTCCCAGGAGCATATCCAGGGATAAATTAAGCTTACACATCTCCTACTGTGCTGCTGTTGAACTATGGAGGAGGATGAATTAATGATCAATTCAAGTAGAACAGGATTGGAACAGAATTGGAACCTCACCTGAGTTCTCATGTCTCTGCTACTACCCTTTTCCTTTCTGCTTACTTGCTTGAGCTGCATCTTCAGAAGAGGATGGAGGAAGTTGGTTCTGCTGTGATGATGCTGACCAGGTCAGTGGGTTTATGTATTACTCTTCTTATTTCCTTGTCTCAGTGGGGTTTGACAAAGACTTGAAAACAGGTTTAAATACTTCCAGATATATGCACAATGAAGAACTGTGGATGTTTCAGACATTGCTCACTAGGTTATGCAATTAGATTTGTGGTGGTGCTAGATTGAGGTACTCTAGACCGTAGAAGTTTCCATGTTACTTACAGGATCACAGGATGTTAGGGGTTGGAAGGGACCCAAAATGATCATGGAGTCCAAACCCTCTGCCAGAGAAGGATCATAAAATCTAGCTCAGGTCACAGAGAAACACATCCAGATGGGCCTTGAAAGCCTCCCCAGAATGAGTCTTCACAGCCTCTCTGGGGAGCCTGTTCCAGCACTCTGTGATTGTTCAGGCTTTGTCTGAACAATTTTGTTGTGGGAACTAAGACCCTTTTGGCTTAGTCTCTAAGTAACTTATAGCAATTCACTTTTTAAGTCTGTGATGAAGCCAGGAATTCAACAAAAGCTGCAGAAATCTTTTACTAATACTGTAACAATTCTTGCCTCCTACAGAAGCTTGTGCAGATTCTTACAGGCAGCACTTATGCACACTGTAGTCATATTCACAAACTCTTAAATATGGTAGAATTAGCAGGAGATTAAATATAGCCAAAGGCAGAATCCAGCCTTCCTCTTTATTGAAAGAGGCCATTTCCCCTCCTTATACAAAAAGCAATAACTCTGTTCTCCCAGTAAAACTGACTATGATACAATATTATTTTAGCTAGTGGATATAAATTAACTGAATCTTGAGACGTCCGTGGTATGGAAGCAGCAATATACCCATTTGATACTGAGAAGATGCTTCAAGAAACTAAACACTGCAGTAATTAATGGCTTTTATTTGTAAACAGGTGATATTGCTATGCTTAATGATATCTGGAGTCTGCATTACCACTATGCAGGCACTTATCCAAGTAAGTATCATTAAAACAAATATCTGTGCTACAAAGAGGACTTTGCTGTTACAAAAAATGCAAGACTGGAAAAACCTGAGAGAAAAAGCAGCTTCAAGAGATGCATTGTTGCTTAAGCACAATTTGAATAAAATAAATCTGTGTTGCACTGAGACTGTGAGAATATTTACATGCAAAGTTGTAAACACTCTCAGGGCTTTTAAGTGGAAGAGGACTGTGGGCTTTGCAAAGGCAGAGATGTGATTTTAGTCTAGCTAAAACAGAACCAAAGGTGAAAGAAACCAACTGTAGGTTGAATAAGTAATAACTAGCAAATATGTCCTCAGTGTTGCTTAAGTCTGGAGCACGTACCAGAGTTCATGCATCTAATTCAAAGCCATCAGCAGGTTCTTCTGAAAGCAGGCTGGGTTTCCTCTAACAGTTCAGATTCAAAGAATTCACTTTGAAATTTAATAGAGTTCTATTCGCTCAAGTAAGCATTTTGATCACAGTGGGCACAGATGTGCCTATAAAAATGTGGGGTTTGGTGTGGTTTTTGTAATTTTTTTTTTCTTTTAAGTCTCCCAACACTCTCAAAGACTAACTACTATAGCATATCATGCCAGATTAACCACTTAGACATATATTCCAACGGTAGGTAGACACTCTCATGTAGACACAAAGCTCTTCAAGTAAGACATCTATCTGAAGTGTGTCATTACATGATATACAATGACAAAGTTTATGTGATGTAACACTTCTCCTCAGTTGACAAGGGAATCACACAATCACAGCATCCCAGAATGTTAGGGGCTGGAAGGCACCTCAAAGGATCATCCAGTCCAACCCCCCTGTGAGAGTAGTATGACCTAGGCCAGATCATGCAGAAAAGCATCCAGGCAGGTCTTGAATATCTTCAGAGAGAGAGACACTCCACAACTGTCCTGGGATAGCCTGTTCCAGTGTCTGTCACTCTCACAGTGCAAAAGGGAAACAGGAAGACATTACTATTTCTTTCTTATGAAGAATCAAAAACTTCACATTCATTGGTTTAAACAGTAATCCACATCCAGCTGGGAGCAAGAACATATTCAGAATCACAGAGGTACACCTTTAGAGATGTGACATTTTGCAGTGTCCACCTGGATGCGTTCCTGTGTGATCTGGTCTAGGTGATCCTGCTCTGGCAGGGGGATTGGACTAGATGATCTTTCAGGGACCCTTCCAGCCTCTGACATTCTGTGATTCTTATGTTCCACAAGCAGCAGACATCAATGCATAGTTTAGCCTTTATGTGAGGAAGGAAAAAGTTGCATGGGTTTGTTACTGACTTGCAGTGCATATTGTAAATATCTGCAGCTGCACTATTTTTTAAAGCTTGGCTTATTTTTTGCAGCTAAGTGAAAGATGCTGCTTGGTTTACAATGCATAGCAAATCCAATTAAAGAAATGGAGCTGCTGAAATTCTTTTCACATTGAAATGAAAACCAGATTTGTTAAACCATGTAATTTTTTTTCCAGCAAGCATAGAACAGAGACACTTACATGCATTAGAAGAGGTTTCTCCATGCAATAGATGTTACACATTAGCTCTCATCTTCTGTTTGTGATCTGTTTGTCATTCATATGGAAGATCTGAATAATTGTATAGTGAATGAAGCTCAAGAACAGCATCAATCACAGGTATTGAAGGAAATGAAAGATTGGAATTAGGAATAGCATCTCGCTTACATAACGTCTCTGTATGTAGCATTTGCATTGTCTCTGAATGTGTCTGCAATTTATCCATACAGAAATTCTCTGGACTGTGATTGCTGTAATGGCAACAGTTTCAATTAGTTTCTTACACAGTAAATTTGGTAGTGATATTTCCTTTCTCTTCAGTGAAAGGAAAAAAAAAATGTGAGCTGTACCTTAGTGCATGGAAAAGAAGCACAGCAAATGTGACATGCTTCTTGTGTGCCTGAGGATTTCAGCTTGGCATTTGGGTTGGGTGACATGGAAAGGTAGGCAGAATGAGAGATAGCATATCTAAACTTGCTTGCATAATGTGAAATCCCTTCTGCATTCTATCTCCGAGCAACAACAGCCAAATATCTTGAGTTAATGTACCAAGTAATAAACCACAGTAGAACTTTCCCCAAGAATTAATAAAAAATAACCTTTACAAGAGAAATGCAGAAGGTGAGGAAGGAAAGATAAAGAGATCTCCTTCTGTTAGTTTAATACGTTTGTGATTCTCTTCTATATCACAGGGACAATCTTGATTTAGAAGTGTGGATGATAAGAAGCAGATGCTAAACAAGGTATGCTTTCCTCAGATGAATCAAGGTGAATTTTCTGCTATGAAATCCAGCATAAATGAAAGATATTAGATTAAAAACAACTCCAGGAACTCTTGGGAGTGTTAGCAAGTGTGTCAGCAAGGGGCAAGGAACTATTGGCATCATGCTTCCTTGGGAATATTGCTGCTAGCAGAGAGGAAAGGGAGACTGATGTGCGTTTCTAATGAGCTTCAGATTATTTCTGAAGCTTCTGCAAACTCTTTAAAGTGGAATGGAGATTAGGGAAGTGAAAATAGTTTTGAAATGACTATTTAATTCTATCTTTTCTCCCCAAGTCTCCTTATCTCAAAAGGAAAAAAAAAAAAAAAAAGGGAAAACCATTTTATTCTATGGAAATGCAGCATCAGTTAGGTCCATAAATACTGCTGTATTTATGAATTAAGCCATTTGTTTAGATGAAAATCTGTTAAAGTAGTTTAGGAAAAGATTAATATTGTTAGTTTTCGTAAGAGCAGAGAGGACTACACTAAATTGCTTTCACAAATCCTTCCTTCTCTAGTGGCTGTACTCTGATCCCTACATAATTCCAAGTCAGAGAATAACTTAATGTCAGGTAGTGTTTGTTAAGTGATAAGAAGCTCATCTGCACACACAAAGAAAGAACAGAAAAACAATGACAAGAGTAACTCAGTAGTCTGTGCTGGCTGCTTCCAGGCCACCAGCAACAAAAGAGCCATCAACTCGGAAGACCAGAACACCACGGGGGCACAAAAACAGGCACAAAGCCAAATCAAGGGCTCTGGAAGAATGTTCACCTTGCCCAGACCCCTCCTGAGGCTGTCCCAGCAGTTGTCCGTGTGAGAGACCCATCACAATGACCTATCAGGTCTCTGAACCACCTTCAGACTGAAGGAATTATCTGTCTAGAGGTGTGGGATACATCATGAGATGAAAGGATGAGTGTTTTGGGGGTTGTGCAGGGCTTGTTATACGATGCTTAGAGGAAGAACCAGAGGCACAAGAAGGAATGGGTTTAATTGATATGGGTAGGAAATAAAGATGTATCATGGGAAATAAAAGGATAAGGAAATAAATGCTTCCATTGTCACATAAATAGTTTGTTGATTCATACACTTCTCTGTGCATACTCTGCCTGATTATCATAGTTTGTCCTTATTAAACTCCACTGTCAACAGTTCTCTATGAGGGTCTTTATTTTGTGTGTATCTGGAGCAAGTGCAGATGTGCAAGTGTGTATGAGTGGGTCTATGTGGCAGATACAGCTGTCCTGACAGAAACACAAAAGCCTGACAGACACCTGACAAAAGACAGAAGCTTGCTGGAGGCTGATAAAGATCATCTTGCTGCCTCTCAGATGTTAATTTGTGCCTCCAGGCCCAGGATTTTACCCTGCTTTTGTGGGGGCTCAGCCCTCTGACTAATTAGAAATGACCACAGTGGGTCCTCAATTTAGAATATAGATGGAGTGGCCACCTTGAGTTGGTCTCCTTGCAGCAGTGACCTGTAGTTTAGAATGAGATACCATCTAAGTTTACTTCTGCAGATTGAACGAGTCCTTTCCCCTAATTTGGCAAGTGTATGCTTTGGATATCCTTGAGTGAGAAGTTTCCCCTTTGTGAGTGAGTGTGTGCACATTTTGTTTTCTCTTTCTAGGAAGGATTTTCCTTAAAGCTTAAGCTTAAAGCCTAATTGGTTGTGCAGTGTTGTATTCTTGACAGACATCCAAACTTGTAATTTAATTATCAGGAGTTCAGGGAAATAAGTTTACAACTGTATTGGTTTAAGCTGAGGGGTGGTTGTAGCCAGGAGGAGGTTGCTCTCTTCTCTCAGGTGGCCAGCGCCAGAACGAGAGGGCACAGCCTCAGGCTGCACCGGGGGAAGTTTAGGCTCGAGGTGAGGAGAAAATTCTTCACTGAGAGAGTCATTGGCCACTGGAATGGGCTGCCCAGGGAGGTGGTGGAGTCGCCGTCCCTGGAGCTGTTCAAGACAAGGTTGGACGTGGCACTTGGTGCCATGGTCTAGCCTTGAGCTCTGTGGTAAAGGGTTGGACTTGATGATCTGTGAGGTCTCTTCCAACCTTGGTGATACTGTGATAGTGTGATACTGTGAGAGACCCCACTAGAAGGGAGGAGGCATAGGGGATGGGTCTAACCGCCCCCCTCTGCAGTGGCACGGTGCAAACTGAGTCATTATTCTATACCATGTTAACCTCATGCTCAGTTCAGGACAGAAATGGGTTGGCCTGGGCTTATGAGACTTGAACTACTATTTTATAGCTTGTAAAGTTTTCTATTTCCAGGTTTTCAGTGTGTTTTTTAACTTGCCTTTTTCTGGTCCTTCAGTTTCATGGGTGCAGGCAGATTTTTCTGTTCCCCTGCTGCTGCATTAACCAGTATCTCTGTTTTGTGCAATCTGATATCCCTGCAACACAGCAGTAAATTGCTCTCATCTCAACTAAGATCTCTGTCTTCTCACATTCTTTTCACAGAATCACAGAATCAATCAGGTTGGAAAAAGACCTTTGAGATCAAGTCCAGTCTATTACCCAACACCATCTCATCAACTAAACCATTACATCAAGTATCACATCCAGTCTTCTTTTAAACACCTCCAGGGATGATGACTCCACCACCTTCCTGGGCATCCCATTCCAATGTCAAACACTCTTTTTGTGAAGAACTTCTTTCTAACATCCAGCCTAAACCTCCTGTGATGCAGTTTCAGACTGTGTCCTCTCATTCTGTCACTGATTGCCTGGGAGAAGAGACTAACCCTCACCTGGCTACAACTTCCCACCTGCCCACCTCCCTGGGCAGTCCATTCCAATGGCAAATTACTCTCTCTGGGAAGAACTTCCTTCTAACATCCAGCCTAGACCTCTCCCAGCACAACTGGAGACTGTGTCCACTTGTTCTGTTGCTGGTTGCCTAGGAAAAGAGATCAACCTCCACCTGGCTGTGGCCTCCCTTCAGGTAGTTGTAGACAGCAATGAGGTCACCCCTGAGGCTCCTCTTCTCCAGGCTAAACAACCCCAGCTCCCTCAGCCTCTCCTCACAGGGCTGTGCTCCAGGCCTCTCAGCAGCTTTGTTGCCCTTCTCTGGACATGTTCCAGTATCTCAACATCTCTCTTGAATTGAGGGGCCCAGAAATGGACACAGCACTCAAGGTGTGGCCTTAATCTTAATGGAATTAAAAAATCTTTTTCTCTGGCTGAAAATGTTATGATTTTTATTGGTTTGTCTTTTATTGCAAAACCAGACAAAACCTATAATGTTGAAAAAGGAGTAGGAGTGTAGAATTTCTTTCTATTTTTGGCAGCCTTTCTACCTTAATCCTTTTTTTTGCTTAAGGTATGTCTTTAAATCCTTTTATCATGCTACTTTTCTGAAAGAAGGTCATTGTGCCTAACAAAAATGGCCGAGAAATAAAAAATATATCATTACCTTCATTTTACAAACAGGGTAAAACAAATGAGAGAGTTCCAAAGCATGAAATGAGACTTGCTGCCTCACAAAGAAGTTCTGGTTTACTTTTAGTGGCTTATGACCTTTACAGTGGGATATTGTGTGCTCCCTACAAACACATATACATCTTAGAATTTTCGACTTCATGCCAGGCAGCACTGAGGTCAAGTATAAAGGAGGCAGCACATCTGTAAGCTTCCAAATCCTTCTATCATATCTTTGAGGCTGCTATATCTGTCTTTTTCTAGGGAGATATTCAAAACTGAGCCTACCTACCCACCAAAGGATATGAAGGCTTGTACTGTGTGAAAAGCAGACACCTCAGCAGGCATTGACAAGGGAGTTGTTATAGGAAATTTGAATTGTGTGGTCCTAAATTTAATCTCGCCTAGCTCCCCACTCAGAGCACTATCAATTATATCTCTTCCATTGTTGACAGACCTTTGCTTTCCCTGTTTGCTGTTTGTAAAGCCATCTGATATCAGTGATGGTCCTGCCTGCTCTGCCTTTCTCTTCTGGTCTGCATGGGTCTGACTTTCTATTTCAAAGCCTTGGTGCTTTTTCCCCAGGGATTCCCTTGACTCTTGCTGAAGTTTCTTCCTTCTCATATACCAAATGCAAAAAGTATAAAGATGGTTTTTTCATCTGTAACAGCTGCTTTTGTACTTGAACATTATTATCCTTCCTCCCTTTTCTTGGGCTAAACAAGATTATATACTTTATATAAATTGTATATAATGATTGCCTCTCACTTCTGTTAGAGCATCCTGACAGTGAAGGCTCTTGCCCTTAAGACTGCTCTTGAGCTGCTCCTCACCCAGCCTGTATTTGTGCTTGGGATTGCCACAACACAGGTGTAGGACTTGGCACTTAGCCTTGGTGAACTTCATGAGGTTGAGCCCACCTCTCAACCCAGGAACCATTTACATGAAGTAGTTTTTGTGCAGTCACTCTGTTCTGGAGAAAAAGAGAGTAACTTGGAGAGATACTGACAGTTTTGTGCCAGCTGGTCTTACTAAATAAAACCATTTCCTGTTATATATGCAGTTACTGAGTTGCCACACTGAAAGATGGCTAAATTTGGAATTGCACTTGATTAATTGTTAGACGTCGCTTACTCTGATATTCATGACACCTCTTTCAGGAATGCTGGGAGGAAATTCCTTCCTTTCATAGTATAGAAATGTTGGATGCCTAAATGTCCAGGGATGGATCACAGAATCACAGAATGTTAGAGGTTGGAAGGCACCTCCAGAGATCATCGAGTCCAATCCTCCTGCCAAAAGAAGGATTTTTTAGGGTAGTTCACACAGGAATGCATCCAAATGGGTTTTGAAAGTCCAGAGAAGACTCCACAACCACCCTGGGCAGCCCATTCCAGTGCTCTGTCCTTCTTGCTGTAAAGAAGCTTCTCCTCATGTTGAGGTGAAACCTTTTATGTTTAAGTTTGTATCCGCAGTTCCTTGTCTTATTGCTGCTGACCACTGAAAAAAGATCGGCCCCATCCACTTGATACCCACACCACAAATATTTATAGACGTTGATAAGATCTCCTTCCTCTTTGTCTTTTCTTCTCCAGGCTAAACAGCTCCAGGTCTCTCAGTCTCTCTCCATAGGGCAGATGCTCAAATCCCATAATCATCCTTGTGGCTCTTCATTGGACTCTCCCTAGCAGATCCAGCAGACTGCAACATGTAGCAAAACAACTCTGGTACCATCGCTTAACAGTTCTATGTTCTGTAGTGCAAAATTGGCACAGAAGCTTACTGAGCTTCCAGCTTGATGCACTAGATAAATCTGTCATTTGCCTCCCAAACTCTGATCTCTTCTATGAACACAATGTGATGGAAAAAAAAAGTTACAATAAGCTTTATATTGCAGGTTTTCTGTTGCTTTTATGGCTTCATTGTTGTGTTTGACATATTGCTAGTCTTCAGCTAACAGCTTTGTATCTTTGTATATAATTAATTGAACGTCAGAAAATATCATCAATCAGAAATTCTTCCTCACTTCTAGTAAGAAAATAAAACAGTAAAACCATTTTATGGCCATAAAAATTGATCTGCCTCAGGCTTCTGAGTGCGGCTTTCTTTATAGACTCTGTTTGCTAAGGAAAAATAAGTAAAGCTACAGAGTAAGTTTGCATTTCACACAGTAAAATGCATTTCCACAATATTAAGCATGTTTCGATGTTTGTTCGAGTCACTTGTGCTGACTGGAGAATTCCAGAACTGATTATTTTTCATGTAGAACACCAGAAGGATAAAAAAAAACCCTCCTAATAGACCTGCTGAGCCAACAGTCTTGATTCAGCAGAGTATGTTAACTTAAAAATAGCAACTGGGCTGCTGTGATTAAGGAATGCTACATTCTCTAGACAGTGTGTGGAATAAAGTGAGATAATTAATAGTGTGTCCAGTAGTTTTGACTCTCCAGACGAAATGACTGAAACATATTTATAGCTGTTTTAACTGGGAGCAGCTCTCACCCTGGTTCCAGAGGGAAACTCAGGCTGAAACCTTTGGAAATAGAGTGAGATAGCAGAGTTTTCCACTATTAGACCATTCCTGCAGAAGCCCTTGATGACTACATTCACATTTACATTAAGCCTGTTTCTAAATACCTTAGTGATAAAGGGCCACAATAGTTACAAACCGGAGCTACCAACAGCCCTGTTCCTCACAGTAGTGATGAAGTGGAGCTACCAACAGCCCTGTTCCTCACAATAGTCACAAACCAGAGCTACCAATAGCCCTGTTCCTCACAATAGTCACAAACCAGAGCTACCAACAGCCCTGTTCGTCACAGTAGTGATGAAGTGGAGCTATCAACAGCCCTGTTCCTCACAATAGTGATGAAGTGGAGCTACCAACAGCCCTGTTCCTCACAGACTGTAAATAGCCAAAAATGATTGCCAGGAGGGATTATTTCAGCTACCTGTGGGCCTTGACATAAGTTAAACAGTACCAGAGCTGTAATCAAGGTTGGGTTTCAAACATAAGAGTTGTTTCGTGTTTCTGGAAAATATTACTTTTTGTTATGAAGCTGTGGTAGCTTCAGGGGTCCTGGGTTCCCTTAAGAAAACTACAGAGATGTAGTCCCATCCCAGGGGATGGACCCGATCGTCCCAGGATGTTGTAATATCACAGTCTCACAGTATTACCAAGGTTGGAGGAGACCTCATAGATCATCAAGTCCAACTCATTACCACAGAGCTCAAGGCTAGACCATGGCACCAAGTGCCACGTCCAATCCTGCCTTGAACAGCCCCAGGGACGGCGACTCCACCACCTCCCTGGGCAGCCCATTCCAGTAGCCAATGACTCTCTCAGTGAAGAACTTTCTCCTCACCTCAAGCCTAAATTTCCCCTGGCACAGCTTGAGGCTGTGTCCTCTTGTTCTGGTGCTGGCTGCCTGAGAGAAGAGAGCAACCTCCTCCTGGCCACAACCACCCCTCAGGTAGCTGTAGACAGCAATAAGGTCTCCCCTGAGCCTCCTCTTCTCCAGGCTAAACAATCCCAGCTCCCTCAGCCTCTCCTCGTAGGGCTGTGCTCAAGGCCTCTCACCATGGTTATTTTATTCCACTTTCTGGTATCACAGTTTATAAGGCAGTGCCTGGCAGATATTGGCTTCCTCTTCCCCCTCTCCTTCCCTTCTTTTCTCCTGATATTGGCCTCCCCTTCCCTTCTTTTCTCTGGGCAGAGTGGTGTCCCTGCTTATCTCCTAGTTTGTGTGTGGAGATGGCTCCCAGCTGGCAGGGAATTTTGAGCCTGCTGAGGCCTTGTAGGTCTAGGCTGGGGAGGGTAGTTCTTGGCCTACTCTCAGGCCTACTGAGAGTGGAAGGGGTGCAGTACTCTAGGTGGTCTTTGTCCAATAGATGTGGCCTAGCTTGTGGATGCATTGGTTCTACCTGATTGCCTTTTACATAAATGCACCAGTAAATAGAATCTCCCTTTAAACTTCCAACCAGTGTGCAGCATCTCCATACTTACTCTTCAAAAGGAGTAAGAGTCACTTCTCTGCTCCAGTCCCACATACCTCATGGCCTTAAACTGGGGCAGAATCAAATATGATTCTTAAAGTAGAAAGTATTGAAATGAGGAGATTTTTAAATGCAGATAGAATTTAGGCAGAATGATGAAGTTTAAAAACCAGGTTTAAAAACCTCCTCAATAACAAGCATTTATTAAACTGAGTCAACATCTGAACCTTGATCTTTGAACAATGGTATTAGATGACTTTGGCAGAAGAAGATGTAATGAGCTTGTGAAATCTGGTGCTGACAAAAAGGCCTTTTGACAGTGATGATGATGAAAATGTTATACAGGAAAAGTGACTGCATGTCACTTGCTCAGGAGTAAATGGGAAAATCCAGAATAAACTTGGGCAGAGTAGATGAAATGACAGAGGAAGAAAAGGATCCGTCCATTCTGATTAATCAAAGGACATCTCTGAGCTTCAAAATGATGAAAACTTTTCAGTGTAATAATTATGCATGCAGCATGGCTACAGAGAAGGTTATCTCTGAGCATAACATATCAGGGGTTTCTAAAAGATTACAGGATATATGTGCTGGCCATAAGCCTATTTGGGCTACAAGGTCTTGTAATGACAGGATGAGGCATAACGGGTTTAAACTGGAAGAGGGGAGATTCAAACTAGATATTAGGAAGAAGTTCTTTCCAGTGAGGGTGGTGAGACACTGGAAGAGGTTGCCCAGGGAGGTTGTGGATGCTCTCTTCCTGAAGGTGTTCAAGGCCACGTTGTATGAAGCCTTGAGTGACCTGTTCTAGTGGGAGATGTCCCTACCTATGGTGGGGGATTTGAACTGGATGATATTTGAGGACCCTTCCAACTTAAACTGTTCTATGGTTCCAGAAATTCAAAGAAATTCTCAGGTTATAAAGCAATTGGGAACATCCTTCCAAATGGTGGCAGTGGTAGAGAATTAACCATGATTGTGGATGGAACTGGAAAAATCTACCTACAATGACAGAACACAACATCTGATGATGTAAAAGGTTATTTCCAGTATTGTTATGGTAAGAATCTGGTTTTCAAAGAGTATATTTGCTTGAGGTAGAAATAAAAAGACATTATATCGTTCCTCTTATTGCTGTACTGAGGTCTAGTTGCAGAGACTTCTCAATATACTGTTTACAAATAATTTCCTTCTGTCAGAGGCTATCGAAGTAAATTAACAGTTTCTTTATGAAGCCTCCATTTTGAAGTGCATATGAGGGCTTTATTTCTGAGTTGAAAGAACTGTTAAGCTGTTAGCACTGAAACTAGGAGACTTATGATAAGGCTGAATTACTGATGTTTGGAAGCCATCTGCAAGAAAAAAAAAAGAGCTGGGCTGGAAGGGAGTGTAGTAAAGACACCAAAAAGGGTTTTACTTCTGGCTGGTGCTTTAATTTGTTTTGGAATGGGAAAGTCTAGTCTGCCTTTAAAAGAAAAAAAGGTAAAGCAACTGTTTTGTTGCTATTTTTCCAGCAGACATCACTATTTTGTAGCAAGATGATTATTTCTAGTTTACACCAGTATTCCAGCTTTTCACTTAAAAATAATCACAAATCTAGAAACAACTTTGAGGCCTGAAATAAAGTTTTTTTTATTTGTTTTCCAAAAGATTTCACTCATTTTGAAATGTGAATAAAATCAAGGTTTTGGTATATCTCAGAGAATGTAAAAATACAAAGTAGTAGAGCAGAAGGGAAAGAAGGGATCACAGGATGTTAAGGGTTGGAAGGGAACCAAGGAGATCATTGAGTTCAACCCCCCTGCCAGAGCAGGACAATACTATCTAACACAGATCACAGAGGAACATATCTAGACAAGCCTTGAAAGTTTACAGAGAAGGAGACCCCATAACCTCTCTGGGGAGCCTGTTCCAGTGCTCTGTGACCCTTACAGTAAAGAAGTTCCCCCTTGTGTTGAGGCAGAACCTCTTTTCCTGCAACTTGCACCCATTGCTCCTTGTCTTATCACAGGGAGCAAGTGAAAAGAGTCTGTTCCCTCCCCACCAGCCTTCAGATACTCACAAACATTTATCAACCCCCCCTCTCATTCTTCTCCAGAATAAAAAGCCCCAGGTCCCTCAGCCTCTCCTCATAAGCCATGCCCTCCAGTCCCCTAATCATCTTAATAGCCCTCCCCTGGACCCTCTCCAGCAGATCCCTGTCTCTTTTCAACTGGAGAGCCCAAAACTGAACACACAGATCAAGGGCATTTTAAAATTTTCATGAATCTAAAAGCTCTTTCCGCTTATATAAATGTTGAGTTTCAGGCAGAGCAATTTATATGTAATCTTATTTACCTGTCAGAGCAATGATTGCTGTGGGTATCTAATTCTAAGGAATGGCTGTTTCTGATTTTTCATGCAAAAATTTACAAATTACTACAACCAGTCATAATTTATTTTTGAATGCTAACATTTACAGTTCCATGTACTTGGTGATTTTTAAGCCCACTTTTAATACACACAAAGTTAAGTACATTTGTATGTTCCATGACCTTGTTTCCTGATGATTTGAGGACTGTAATTGCTTTTCTTACCATGCATCTAAGTTGTACTTTGGCTATGAAGTTCTTCACAGAGAGAGTGATTTGCCATTGGAATGGACTGCCCAGGGAGTTAGTGGAGTCATCATCCTTGGAGGTGTTCAAGAAAAGCATGGATGAGGCACTTAGTGCCATGGTCTAGTTGATTGGCTAGGGCTGGGTGATAGGTTGGACTGGATGATCTCGGGGGCCTCTTCTAAGCTGGTTGATTTTATGATTCTATTTAAAGTATGACTAAATAGTAATAAATGTGATGCTTCAGGCATCACAACGGGCTGCCCAGGGAGTTGGTTGAGTCAGAAACCCTGGATGTGTTTAAAAGTCATTTAGATGTGGTGCTTGGGGATACGGGTTTGGGTGCAGCTTGTAGAGGAGGGATATTGGTTGGACTTGGTGATCCTGAGGGGCATTTCCAACCTGAAAGTGTCTGTGATTCTTTGTGGGACAGTGGAGGAGAAAGTAAGAAATGCAATCAGTCCTAAAAACCATTACAGATTCATGAATACTCATCAATTAAACTTACATTTTTGTTTCAAAGTAATTACTAACTGATGTTACAAAGGGGAAATTAATTAACACAAGATTATTGTTTCCAAAATTAATATTGTTTATTAATTTTGATATTCAGAACTCTCACCACCCCCATCCACTAATTTAAATAATATTTAGTTTCTTACACAGTCATGGAAAAGTTCTATGAATAATATCTAGATATAGTAATAACCAGAAAAATATATATACATTAATTGAACTGAAGAGAAGATTCCCACAGCCAAACACTGCTTTCAGTCAACATACTGCTTGCCCACTAGAGGGACTCAAGGAGCTCTTTCTGCTCATGGCAGAAAGCAATGGAGAATTACAAAGAGGCTTTTAAGCACTTACAAATTATTATTACCCAAATCACAGGGGCAAGCCAGAGTCCAGACAGCACCCAAACGCTTTCAGGGAACTCTGTTTTGTCAGCCGTTGAGACTTGATTCTTCCCAAGCTTCTGGGGAAAGCAGGCAGACAATCTCTGACCTTGTCTCCTGGCTCCTCTGGACAAGGACTTGTAGTCTCAGCAGAAGACTTTCAGGTGTCTTGCAATGCGCAGTCTCAGCATGATGTCATGCCAGCCAGCCCGATCACACGGAAGCATTCAAAGCCTGTTCCTGGTAAACTTGCCACAGTGGAGTTCCCAGGCAAACAATAAGGCAGTAAACAATTACAGCAGGCAATGGCAGAGAGCACATTGTTTACCTGTGTATGTCCTTTTATCCATGTGGGCAGAGAGCCAAACAGAATAGCAGTTAGCCAAACCTTACCACATTATGCAAAGCCATAGGCTCACTTTACCCAAATTTGGGAAAAGCACAGGTGTTGCACAAGGCAGGCACAAGCTAAATGTGTGTACCTTGTTTACCACAGGACCCTGGGCAGGCCAGAGTCCTTAGACTTACTGAGACAGGGTTCTTTTGTGTTCTTTTCCTGCACTTGCTTCTCTGGTGGAGCAGAAAAGCATGCCTGGGCAAGCCAGGATATGTATTAAGTCTATTTTGGGCCTATCAGGTCTACCACAACACTAAGTAAAACATTAGATGCAGCTAATGACACTTAAATCTATATTTTCACTCCCCTTACAAAACACTGAATTGTTTTTTCTCTAACAACATAGAAATAATTTTAAGCTTCATCATTCCTATGTGGTAGTTAAGCTTATCCATTTCTTTTCAAAGTTCTTGCCATTACAAGAAAATGCTGTTAATATTGTTAAATATAGGCAGGAAACTGAAACTAAACAAACTACAGGTGATTCTTGTAGGTTCTGCTTCCAACTTAGCTTTTTGGTTTGTTGAAGAGAAGACTTAGAGTGGACCTAATCAATGCTTGTAAATATCTGAGGACTGGGTGTCAAGAGAGAGGGGACAAACTCTTCTCAGCTGCACCCTGTGATAAGACAAGGGGGATTGGATGTAAACTACAGTTCAGGAGGTTCCACCTCAACATGAGAAAGAACTTCCTTACTGTAAGGGTCACAAAGTACTGGAACAGGCTCCCCAGAGAGGTTGGGTGGAGCACTGGAACTGGGTGCCCTGGCAGGTTGTGGAGTCTCCTCTGGAGACTTTCAAGACCTGTCTGGATGCATACCTGTGTGACCTGCACTACATTATGGTCCTGTTCTGGCAGGGGGGTTGGTCCCTTCCAATACCTAACATCCTGTGGTCACTGTTTCATTACATGTATTCTAGAAATAAAAATGGCACAGTTATTCATTATGAATGAAAGTGCTATGCCTATGTACTACACAACTTGGAAATGCTTTGAAGACTTTGAGGAAACATACCATGTAATAACGATAGGCTTATATCTTTTACAGCTGAAATGAGAGCCTAGATATTCAGGAGGGCATATTTTAGATGTGAGGAGAGTAGGGTTGTAGAAAGAAGACACTCTTAAGTTTCTTGTGCAGTGATTCCCAACTAGCAATCAGTCAGCACCATCAGTACAAGCATACTTTTCTATTTCTGTTAATTGGGATATGGAGATGCATATCTATGTCTAGATCTCTTTCTCTCTCACACACATGTATGTTTTTTTTTGGTTGGGATAGCTTTTCTTCCCCTATTCTGCTGAAGAGTGAAATTGAGAGTGTGGCTAAGTGGGCTTTTGACTCTTAGCAAAGGTTAAGAGACAACATGGATTTTTAAAATTTTGATTCAAAACAGTGCTCATTTTCTAAGCCTTCAAATCATCTTCAGAGGCCTCACACTAAGAAAAAGTTTGCATAGACATTTGGATCCTTTGGTTCCTGATGTAGCTTTATATAGCTAGAAGCAGTGACAATTGGAAAAGTAGAAGCAGAGGAAGAAAAAAACATAGCAATTAATAAATCTTATTACCTGCATAGGAAATTATGTCCCAGCTGTCAGCATGGGGGAAAAAAAAAATGTAGTTGTCTATTGCTTCAAATTGAACATGCATTGCTGTCTTTGGGAATGAGAGAAGATAAAGTGGGTGATGTTTACAGTGCACAGTCAGTCTTCAACCTGCTCTAGTGGGGGGTGTCCCTGCCTATGGCAGGGGGTTGGAGCTGGATGATCCTTGAGGTCCCTTCCAACCTAAACCATTCTATGATTCATTCTGCTATTCTATGATTCAATATTTTCTCCTTTTGGAAGATGGGTATGATCGGTGAGTTGAATAATAGACTGCAAAGCATTTCACATCTCAGGTGTTTGAACATGACTTATTTTATGATGAACTATTTTATAGTAGCTTGTGGCACTTATTTTACATTTGCAAGGTGACTATTTAAAGAGCAAGAGGCAGACAGGGTAAGCTACGTATATGTAAAGGTCTAAGGTTGTGTCTGTATTGTAGCAACCAATTTTTTCTGTATCTCAATATATACCTCTATTGGCACTGGATATTTTGCAGTTGCAGACTGTGTCATGAAATGTCTTATTTCCTCCACAGGTCAACATAAAAGCAAAAAAATATCACTTGAAGTCATCATGAAAAATATTAAAGAAATCAAAGGTTGCAAAAGGTTTTAGAGAAAATATCTCCTATACTGGCCCCAGCAAAGCCTTGAGGGCTAGGGGGCTTAGCACCATGTCTCAGGTGTCTTGTGCTGCCCTCAGTGTGCCTGCATGGTCAAGTGAGGCATGAAGCTTTGAATTCACTGGCCAGAACAATGGTGCTGGTGCCTATTGGCCAGTTTGAGTTTCAAAATGAAGTATTTAAAAGGGATTGATTTAGAAAACCATGCCTTTCTGCCTCTCATTGTTTGCAGCTCATTAAAGCCAGCCACATGTATGCAGCTCACACCTGCCAGCTTAGCAGCAACTCAGAACTCCTTCTCTCTGCCTGGAGTATTTTGTATTTTACCCCAAGATCATTATCACGAGTTTGAAAGCATTTTTAATACAGGAGACTTACTCAGGGACCAAAAGTGTCCTGAGTACATATGCTGGAGTGAATGCCAAGACTCCATAAGCATAGTTAGAATTTTTCCTGGTTTTGCATTACTATTTTCCAAGTTCTGATTGTTTAAACTGTTTGATTCTGTGCAACTACTTTCTGTCAACAAAAAAAAAATTCCAAAAAATCTCAGGGAATTTTCCCAATTAAAACAATTAATATTCATAATTATTATTTCCAATACAAATATGCAATACATTAAAAAAAATCAAGTATTACTTTTGTTTCATTTTTTATTCCTGTCAAATGACCACTAAATTCAGAAGTTGCAGTTCCTTGTACACTCCAACTTCACTTCCAAAGTGAATTGAACTAACGCTCTGAATATAGGCAGTTACACAGGCTACTGCAATGGATTTCAGTGTGACATTTCACCACTGTGTTTGATATATACCATCTAGTTTTTATAGGTCTCTCATAGTTAACTCGGTTTTATGACCATGAAAATGGCTACCTACATAACATTAACTCTGAAAAATAACTTGTATGAAATATGAACCTTACACATGGTGCTTACAGTAGTAAATATAATCTCTTTGTTACAAGCTGCTTGTCACAGCAAAATGCAACTGGGAAATTATAGGTGAGTAAGATAAAAGTATTAAGGACAAACTGCTCTTACATTCTGGAGAAGAGGCTGAGAGGAGACCTTGTTGCTCTCTACAACTACCTGAAGGGAGGTTGGAGCAAGGAGGGGGCCAGCATCTTCTCCTTGATAGCAACTCACAGAGATAGTGGCAATGTTTCCAAGCTGTGCCAGGGGAGGTTGAGGCTGGATATTAGGAAATATTTTTCACTGAAAGGGTTATCTGACATTAGAATGGCCTGCCCAGGGCAGTAGTGGAGTCACCATCCATGGAGGTGTTCAAGCATCATGTGGTCTACAGACCCAATTTCAGTTGGTGCCACCTAGGGCTCATGTCCTCCTTGCCACTTGGTATGGTTTGAAGTTTGCTGGCGACTACATGCATACACAGCACAAACACAGTGGAGAGCATACTTACACAGCCAACAGTCAGGAATAAAGCTTAATGAGGCTGGACTACAGTCAGGAGCAGGTTCAGCCATATAAGAATAGTGAGAGTTTACTTACATGTGGGCATCTTTTTTATCCATGTTCCTCTCCATTTTCTGCACTTGCTCTTCTACAAATCACCTGCACTTCTTTCTTTTTACTTATTTTACTTCTTTGGTTCTTCTCACACATGTCTCATAGTAAATGTTTATTTAATCTCACATAACACCACAATTATAATAAAACAAATCTTTTTCCCCATGAGACTAACAATGATGTTGTTTCTCCCTTAACAGCTGGAAAGTTCAAATTGAACTTCCTCAAGGCTTTAAGTGATTCCTTCAACAGCCTATCAATCAGGAACCTGAGTCCTAATCTTTAATGTTGTCTATGCTATCCCTCTGCTCTGATCAGACCTTGCATGGAATATGGTTTCCAGCTTTGGGGCCCTCAACACAAGGAGGACATGGACCCAATGGATAGGCTCTGGAGGAGGGCCACAAAATTGATCAGAGGACTGGACTACCTCTCTTATGAAGACAGGCTGAGAGAGCTGGGGTTCAGCCTGGAGATGACAAAGCTCCAGAGAAACCTTATAGCAACCTTCCAGTACCTGAAGGGAGCCTAGAAGAAAGCTGCAAGGGCCTGTTGCACTAGGACAAAGGCCAATGGTTTTAAACTACAGAAGGTTAGATTTAAATTGACCATTAGGAAGCAGTTCTTTACTACAAGTGTGGTGAAACACCCAAAGAGGTTGCTCATGTGGAAGCCTCACTCCTGAAGACATACAAAGTCAGGCTTGATGGGGCTCCGAGCAACCCAACCCAGGTGGGGATGTCCTGCTTAGCGCAAGGGGTTTGGACTAGGTGATCTTTAAAGGTTCCTTCCAACCCAATGCATTCTATAATTCTACAATTATATAATTTTTTTTTGGTTATTTGGTCTTCTCCTGTGTCTCATTAGACTCTTATGCTGAATATGCATTAGATACTCTCACAAATCAGACATCATTCCATTAACATGATCTCTCACAGTAAGTGTACATATTACATCTTCAGGCAAAGGACATAAAAGTCTTCCTCAGTTCTCATTAATATTCTTAAGCTTGGAAAAGAGTCCCAGGGTCTAATTACACATCATGTGAAGAAGTGGTTCTTTTTCTACTGTTTTTTTTTTTTAAACCCTTGTTTCCTTTATTACCATTGTGCTGTCTTTGTAATTGTGGTGTAAGACAGGAAGAACAGACATTTATCTTCCGTAGGCCAATATTTGGTCTACATTCATCAAGAGCTCATTACATAAAGGCTTCTTTTCTCCTTATAGTTTTATGAAGTAACCGACAGTAATAATGCAGCATCTCAGAACAGGAAGCAGGAAATTTAGGCAGTATTCACCTTTGTCCCAATTGTCTTATTCTGATGTTGGCAGACTGTTTCCTTCAGCCTGGTAGAAACTGGAATAATACAAAGAAGCTAGGATCTTGTCCATAATCTGTCTCTCAGCATCATGCCATAGCGAATGCAGTGTTCCAGAGGATGTCAAAATATTGATTTATATAAAAGAACTTGGAAACTCTGTGCTATTCATCATCTTACTTCTTATGTGGCTTAATGTTTTGTTTGCCTTATGACTGGAGTTGTAAATTAAACAAATATCTCTCAATTACTGCCAATGACTAATGGCCTCTTTCTTGAGACAGAAGCAAGCAATCAGCTTAAGATTTTTTTTTCGCCATGTATAAAGTGCTTTGTGTGCACTTATTCTGAATATCATTTCCCCCTTCGGTTTGTTTAGCTAGTTCTCTGTAACACTTTACTTAATCCTAGGGTTTGGATTAACTCAAATAATTCTGTAAACTTCAGATTTTGCCATTGCTTTGCTTATCGCTTATTAAATATAATAAGCACCGCGGGATTTAAAATGAAAATGAACGACTTGATAGCAGCCACCACATTAATACTCTGTTTAGCTGTGCATATCAAATTTTGGGGGAACATGTTTGCCTAGCAGAATAGATTTGTAACAGCATGAAATACGCATAAGAGAATTACAAAGCCTAATTATCATTATTGTAATGTCATTTGCATTCCTGAGTTGTCCACTGTAGAAAGTGCACAGTTTTTCAAAGTTTTGTTAAATAAACATAGTTATTCACTTTTAATGAACTGCTTTGGCCAAGGGCTTCACAATTCTTCAGCCTGGAGAAGAGAGGGCTTCGAGGAGACCTTAGAGTGGCTTTGCAGTATCTGAAGGGAGCCTACAGGAAGGCTGGGGAGGGACTATTGACAAGGTCTGGTAATGTCAGGATGAGGGGGAATGGGTTTAAACTGGAAGAGGGGAGATTTAGACTAGATGTTAGGAGGAAGTTCTTTACAGTGAGGGTGGTCAGACACTAGCACAGGTTGCCCAGGGAGGTTGTGGATTCTTCCTCCCTGGAGGTGTTTAAGGCCAGGCTGGATGAGGCCTTGAGCAACCTGCTCTAGTGGGAGGTGTCCCTGCCTATGGCAGGGGGTTGGAGCTGGATGGTCCTTGAGGTCCTTTCCAACCTAAACCATTCTATGATTCTGTGATCCATTCTATAATTTTGCTGATGTTACTCTTAATTTTGTTTACAAGAAAACCTCCCATCCCTAAAGGTCTTTAAGGCCTCTGCTGGGGGCAAGGTGGTTGGAACAACATGATTCTTGAGGTCTCTTCCAGCCCTGATAATTCTTTGAAGCTACAATTCATTCATGATAATTCAATGCATCTCAAAAGGTTTCACAACCAACAACCATAGGTGACGGTATTCGATGGTAATCATAGAGTCCCTATCCTGTCAAACCGGGGGGCCAACCAGGCCCCCCGGCCTTTAGATCCCCTCCTCCATTCACCCAGTGTGCACCATGGGTACTCACCAGCAACAATGAGAGGAGGATCCCTCTGCCCAGTTGGGCATAGCTTAGGGCTCTGCCTTTCCTGGGGCTGATTAAATAGGGGAGTGGGCAGGGTGGGTGAAGTGGTCACACCTGGTGTGGGAGGAGACTACAATAGAACTCAGGTGTTCTGGGTTTGGTGGAAAAGAGGTAAAGGTGGGGTGGGAAAAGGTCAGATACAGTGGAAAAGGGAAAGTGGAGCTGAGAAGAAAGAGATGGAGAGGAAAGAAGATGGGGGGAAGAGAGGAGATGGAGAGGAAAGGAGGGATATGGGGGGAGAAGGGAGATAAAAACAAAGTCATAAAACTGAAAATTAGATTGTAGTGTTTGCACTGAAACNGGGGGGCCAACCAGGCCCCCCGGCCTTTAGATCCCCTCCACCATTCACCCAGTGTGCACCATGGGTACTCACCAGCAACGATGAGAGGAGGACCCCTCTGCCCAGTTGGGCATAGCTTAGGGCTCTGCCTTTCCTGGGGCTGATTAAATAGGGGAGTGGGCAGGGTGGGTGAAGTGGTCACACCTGGTGTGGGAGGAGACTACAATAGAACTCAGGTGTTCTGGGGTTGGTGGAAAAGAGGTAAAGGTGGGGTGGGAAAAGGTCAGATACAGTGGAAAAGGGAAAGTGGAGCTGAGAAGAAAGAGATGGAGAGGAAAGAAGATGGGGGGAAGAGAGGAGATGGAGAGGAAAGGAGGGATATGGGGGGAGAAGGGAGATAAAAACAAAGTCATAAAACTGAAAATTAGATTGTAGTGTTTGCACTGAAACCAGCCTTTGCACAACCAAACTTTTCTCATTTCTGCTTGGAGTAGTAACCAGACACCTCCACCAGCTCACTATGTTGGCTGAAGAAGAGCAAGTCACACCTGCCTAAGAGGAAAAAATGAGGAAATAAAGAGGAAAACTAAGAAATAAAAATGAAAAAGAAAAACAAGTACAAATTACAATTATTTATATGCAAAGCACGAGGTCTTTCAGCAAGTTCTGCATGGGCCAGCAATGTGCCCTTGTGGTCAAGAGGGCCAATAGTATCCTGGGGTGCATCAGGAAAATTGTGTCCTGCAGGTCTAGGGAGGTTCTTCTTCCCCTCTACTCTGCCCTGGTGAACCCACACCTGGAATACTATGTCCAGGTTTGGGCTCCCCAGTTCAAGAGAGACAGGGACCTGCTGGAGAGAATCCAATCGATTCTTGTGGGGACTACCCTAGGGGATCCTGCTTTGGCAGAGGTATTGGACTTGATGCTCTCTCGAGGTCCCTTCCAACCTCTAATGTGCTATGACTCTTATAGAGAAGGGATATTTTTATAGGAAAGGACTCTCTGCTCACCCAATGGAAGAGACTCACACCCCAAAGCCTGGAAACACAGCAACAGAAACAGAAGGCCTCTCGTATTACAATCTGAACCTCAAACCCATAATACTTTGTTCCAGCCTGCACTTTCTTTTTTGAACCTGGTGTGACAGCAGCATGGTATTGAATGCCAGGAGCATTGATTACCAGCAACAGATTCAACTCAACCCACAACACAACTGTAAATTAATAATCCCTGATTTAGCATAGGTCATCTGTCCTCATTCTCTTAGCTGCCTCCCTTTTTCTTGTACTAAAATCTTCTGTTCTTGTGGATCTGATGTTGATAAAATAACTTTGGAAGCTGTTCCTGGCACTGAACTTCTAGACCATTGTAACCAATAGTCAAAGACACATAAATTAAATCCATACTTTCAAGACTTGACATCTCTTGTTAGAAATAATCAATGCTATCTAATATCCTTTTGTAGTAAGTTCTGTCTTACAAGTGATGTTTGATACAGGTGCTGTACATGTGTTCTGGATGCCTGCATTTGTTCTTCTGCTTTAATCAGAGTGAGAGAGACTCTTGCTTGGGCTAACTTTGACTGATAGTAGATGGGATGACTTTTTAACCTACTGAGATAGGATAGATTAGATGAGATCTTACTTCTTATTACCTATTTATATAGAGAAGGAAGCCACAATCATCTAACCATTAAATATGGTATTAAAAGATCTGATTTTAATTTAGGAAACAACTCACTTTTTTTTTTTGGTAGTATAATGCAAGCAAACAAACAAACAGGCTTGTGAAAAAAACAAACAAACATGCAAACTACTGAAATTAAAAGCAGCTTAGCAATAAGTGACTGTTTTTTGTTTTGTTTTGTTTTCCTGTTCATACTAAAGAGCAGTGACAGATGCTCTACCATATATTCAATCTGTTTCAGTAAACTCCATCACAGCAAAGAGATGAGATTTCCCCCCACCCTGCCCCCAATTAAAAAAACAAAGAGAGGAAAATAGCTTTTTCTAAGACCTTCAAATCCTTCAAGCCACATTTTCACTTAAAAACTTATTTTTCTTCTAATTGCTTGGTTTAATGCTGAATTGTTCAATCACAGCGAGTCTGCTAAAGCAGAAGGTATCCATTTGCACACATTTTGGGAAGTAACATCCTTTAACCAGCACAAAAGGAAAGAACTCTAATACTATTCCTTGAGAAACTACCCAAATAGACAGATTTTTGCTTCTGAATCCTCTACTGGCACAGATAATAACCAAGTTTCTCAAAGAAAGTTCAATAACACAGTCCTTCACAGGGCACAAATAACCAGAGACTACACAGCAGAACTGTTTGGTAAAACACAGGCAGAGCAATGCACAGCTCTTAGCCCTGTTGTTGCTGCCCTTTGCTTTCGTTACACTGTCAACAACCAATAACATTTACAAGCAAAAGGATCTGAGAGCAAAGTAAGAGATTTGGAAATTTCTTTAGTTCAGTTTGGTAGATGTAAAGCTAATACTAAAAAATGTTATTTTTCATATCCTAAAATACTTTCTTGTTTTTCAAGTGGCAGCACACTGCACAGGTAGGAGAATAATGGTAGAATGCTCTCAGGCTGTTGATAGATGCAGTGCTGCTTTGGGCCAGCTCACTTATTCTTCCTGCTCCATAGCACAAGAAAGAGGAGTCTGAGTGGCCTCTATTGCTTTGCTCATCCCACAGATCTGCCACTTTGGCTTGGCTGTTCAATTTTATGTTTGGACACCAGAGCATATCACAGTATCACCAAGGTCGGAAGAGACCTCATAGATCATCAAGTCCAACCTGTTACCACAGTGCTCAAGGCTAGACCATGGCACCAAGTGCCACGTCCAATCCTGCCTTGAACAGCTCCAGGGACGGCGACTCCACCACCTCCCTGGGCAGCCCATTCCAGTAGCCAATGACTCTCTCAGTGAAGAACTTTCTCCTCACCTCAAGCCTAAATTTCCCCTGGCGTGGCTTGAGGCTGTGTCCTCTTGTTCTGGTGCTGGCTGCCTGAGAGAAGATAACAACCTCCTCCTGGCTACAGCCACCCCTCAGATAGTTGTAGACATCAATAAGGTCTCTCCTGAGCCCCCTCTTCTCCAGGCTAAACAATCCCAGCTCCCTCAGCCTCTTCTCGTAGGGCTGTGCTCGAGGCCTCTCACCAGCCTCGTTGCCCTTCTCTGGACACGTTCAAGCATCTCAACGTCCCTCTTAAATCTGCTCTCCTGTCTTCTGAAGCAGTAGTAATTTGGCACCCAGAGAGCAGACACTGGATTTTATGCATTACTTAATTTGATATTCTAAAGTTTATAAACTTGATTTGCATACAATTTTACAACAGGATTGTGCTGCGCATTTTATTAGGTTTCCCTCTGATATACACCAGTGAAAATGAGTTTCCAAATCATATTAATTGGCCATATTGAGTAGAGTGTGTATAGGAAAATCATGAGCAGCTCTTCTTCAGAGAAAAGAGCTACAGGCTGGGGACAGAGTGGCTGGAGAGCAGCCAGGAAGAAAGGGACCTGGGGGTACTGGTAGATAGTAGCTGAAGACGAGCCAGCAGTGTGCCCAAGAGGAGAGCAGAGCCAATGGTATCCTGGCCTGGATCAGGAACAGTGTGGCCAGTAGGACAAGGGAGGTTATTCCTCCCCTATACTCAACACTGATCAGGCCACACCTTGAGTCCTGTGTCCAATTCTGGGCTCCTCAATTTGAGAGAGATGTTGAGATACTGGAACATGTCCAGAGAAGGGCGACAAAGCTGGCAAGGGGCCTGGAACACAATCCTATGAGGAGAGGCTGAGGGAGCTGGGGGTGTTTAGCCTGGAGAAGAGAAAGCTCAGGGGTGATCTCATTGCGGTGGTCTTGGTGGTTTCTTCCAACCTGTTTGATTCCATGATTCTATGAAAAAACAGTTCTGAATTTCAGAGTAATGTTATTTCAGTGGGAAAGAGATACTCTGTGCACCTGCTTAAGTATTGCAAAAGCATTTATTTTATTGTCATAAAATTCCCTTTATTTGTTGAAATTTTACAGGAAAAGAAAGCTTAGTGAAAGCAGTGAGAATATTAAATATAAGACCCTGCTGTCCAGGAAATAAATAAATAAGTCAGTATCTAAATTAATTTAGTTGGCCAAATAAAACGATTGCTGTAGAATGAATGATACATGAGCACAAACGCTTAGATATGCTTATCGAATGGTATTTAATGCACTCAGAGTAAGATTTCGGTGCTTTGCTCTGCCAGGGCAATAATGCAGATTTCAAATTAAGTTAAATTTCTTTAACAAGAATAATAAACAATAATGATCTTTCCTAAGTTGCCTTCAGCTCACCAGTGTGATTCAATTTGCCGTACAATTACACGGTCTAAAGTGAACATAATGAACATATTTAGAGAATGAAGAGTTTCAAAGTTGTTCTTGCATATAGATGTACTTTGTGAGATGCTCATTAGTCAGTGTATTGCCTTGCTCTTTCTAGATACACGTCCTTTTAAAGCATTTTATGTTCTACATTTCCATGAAGGTGAACCAAAGGGAAAAAAAAATAACAAACAGGAAAGAAATCAAAGCAAACAACCATAAAAAAAGGTAAACCCTCTCCTCTGCAGAAGCTAATAATTCCAGATTTCTCTGCAGTCAGCACTTAATATGATTTCTAATCTTTTGATGAGGTGTATTTCTAGGAAAAATAAAAGAGTATATAATTCTTTTGTAGCTATTGTTTGTTTCTTTTATAGTTCATGCATGGAGAGAAAATAAAGCAAAAAAAAACCCAGCACAATTCTCCTTGCTGGTACTGCGTCTGCTTTAGAGAAGCAGTGGGGAAAGAGCAAAAGGATTTCATATCTTACTGACTGAGCAAAGCTATGTGGCTTATTAGGCAAATTAGCATGTAGGCACTGGCAATATCAGAAAAAAACGGGTCAGACTCCAGTTGTTGTAAGATGATATAGGTTTGTTGAAGAAAAGAACACAGATCAGTCTAACTCAGCCAAATATCTGGTCTACACCTCTAACAAGAAGCTAGAATCAATTAGTCAGTTACTGTATGTGACAGATTGAGCCTAACTGTGAAAAGACACTATTGTATTGCTGCCTTTTTCACTGCTGAGAGTAGACTTCACAGAATAGCCTATTCCACCCTTAATTAGGACATTCAATTTTTTAATAAGCTTACTAGACTTGCTGCATTTTTCTGGCTGGTCTGTTGACCTGTTAGCACAGACTGGAGAGGCAGTAAAAAAAAATGTCCAGACTCTTTTGACTGTGATTTTAATTTGAGTAAGTAAACACTGTATGTTTTAACTTCAGAATATGCTCCGGGTCCATTTGGCTACTGTAAAACCAAGAAGGCAGTATCAAAAAAGCAACACATTTGTTTTTGGAGGTCTGACTTAGGGTCTTCTGAGGCCAAATAAAGATTCTTGATGCCTTTAACAGGTTTTGGATGAAGATTTCTATCTGAGAATAAAATAAATTTACAACATTGTGATTAAAGCACTACATATATCTGGTGGGTTTAAATCCCACCTTGTAACTGGCAATATGATGCAGCACTATATCGGCTCTGACAAGGTTCCCTACAATGGGGATACTTCAGCATATGTCAAGTCACAGCCTGGCAGGATGCAGCATAACAGTATTGCCAAAGAGAAATTTTATGAGGACAGTGGGAGAGTGAATGCTGTTAATTGTTTGTATCTGAAAATAAAACTACTTTTGGGATAGTCTCTATCTGCCAGACTGCACCTTCTTTACCAGCACATTCAAATGGTCATGCTAATGAAAGAAAGAAAAACTAAGATTTCAGATTATACTACAGGCTTCTTGTAGGGAGGTTTACACCACAAAACATTTTTTCCACTGTTCAGACTTCTGAGATGTGAGGTAACACTGCCACATGCTAAAACACCCAGGTGTTTGCATAACCTCCAGCACAGTGTGAATGAAAGGTGCATATCTGTGTTAATGCCACGATACACATGACTAAGGTGACGTAGTTCACAAAAGGCCGTTGTGATGTGGTGTTACTGTTCTGTGAGGTTAACAAGAACTTAGACATTTGCCAGAAATTCTGTTAATGCAGGAACGAGAATTACATCATTTACCTGGGCCTGAGCAAAGCCTTCAACGCTGTCCTGCACAATGTCCTGGTCTCCAAACTGGTAAAATATGGATTTGGTGGATGGACAACTCAGTGGATAAAGAACTGGTTAGGTGACCATATCCAAAGAGTGGCTGTCAATGGGTCCATGTTCAAGTGGAGGTCAGTGACAAGTAGAGTACCTCAAGGACCAGTACTGGCACCAGTCTTGTTTAACATCTTGGTCAGTGACATGGACAGTGGCACTGAGTGCACTCTCAGCAAGTTTGTGAAGACACCAAGCTGTATGGTGCTGCTGACACACAGGAGGGAAGGGATCCATCCAGAGGGACCTCAACAGGCTGGAGAGGTGGGCCCATGCCAACTTCGTGAGGTTCAACAAGATCAAGTACAAGGTCCTGCACTTTTGGGGGACAATCCTAAGCACTGATATAGTCTGGGTAGTGACTGGATTGAGAGCAACCTTGAAAGAAGGGACTGAGGGATGCTGGTGGATGAGAAGCTCAACATGAGCTGCCAGTGTGCAGTTACAGCCCAGAGAGCCAACCAGGTCTTGGGCTGCATAAAGAGAAGTGTGGCCAGCAGGTCAAGGGAGGTGATTCTCTCTCTCTACTCCACTCTGGTGAGACCTGCCTTGAGCACTGCATTCGATTCTGGAACCTTTATTACAGGAAAGATCTGGACATGCTGGAGCACGTCCAGAGAAGGGCCATGAGGATGATCAAAAGCTCAACATGACCTGGCAGTGTGCATGTGCAGCCCAGACAGCAATCATGTGCTGGGCTGCAGCAAGAGCAGTGTGGCCAGCAGGACAAGGGAGAGGATTTCCCCCCTTTACTATGCTCTCGTCAGACCCCACCTGGAGTACTGTGTGCAGTTCTGGGGCCCTCAGTACATGAAGGACATTGAACTGTTGAAGCGAGTCCAGAGGAGGCCATAAAGATGCTCAGAGGGCTGCAGCACCTCTGCTTTGAGGACAGACTACAAGAACTGGGACTCTTCAGCCTGGAGACGAAAAGGCTTTGAGGAGACCTTGTAGTGGCCTTCCAATATCTGAAGGCAGCCTACAGGAGGGCTGAGGAGAGACTATTGACAAGGTCTTGTAATGACAGGATGAGGAGGAATGGGTTTAAACTGGCAGAGGGGAGATTCAAACTAGATGTTAGGAAGAAGTTCTTTCCAGTGAGGGTGGTGAGACACTGGCACAGGTTGCCCAGGGAGGTTGTGGATGCTCCCTTTCTGGAGGTGTTCAAGGCCAGGTTGGATGAGGCCTTCAGTAACCTGTTCTAGAGGGAGGTGTCCCTGCCCATGGCGGAGGGGTTAGAACTCAATGATCTTTGAGGTCCCTTCCAACCTAAATCCTTCTATTATTCTGTACTAAATCTGTTGAATACTATTTTAAGCACAGACTGGGATTGAATACTTGACAATGAAATATTCTTTGGACTAAAGTTTTTTGTTGTTGTTGTTTTTAACTTTGAGGTTAACTGACATTAATATTAGCTATGTAAAAAGACAGAAGTATAGTCTCACAGGACTGTCCAGGCTCCCTCCCTGTGCAGTTGGAAAGAATAAGTTCATCTGAATAATTTAACCCAGTATAATACTGTAGGGTGATCATCTCTTTGAGTAGCCCTCCTTTTCAGTGAGTAGTAGCAGGAGCCCTGATAATTAGCTTAGTAAAGTAGCCTAGATTTTAGATGACTAAGTTAGCTGAGATGAATCCCACCATGAGAATGTCACATTTATATTCTGTCTTTTGATCTCTTGCTTTTTAAGGCCTGGGAATTGTTTAGCCCCAGTGACATACTCTGTAGAGGGGCAGTTTTTCATAGTGTGCTTCTCCTGCTGCTTTTCATATATTAATCAGCAATTTGAAACTCTCCATCATCTTCCAGACTCCTGTATTAATTTCTGGTTTGTGACTTTAATTATAGTTTAAATCACTCCCTAGATATAAGACTATATGCTTTGCCTACATCCTCATTTTCCACTGTAACTCAATTTCTGCTGATGTTTTAGTTAACATAGTACATGTCATTGCTCTAATTCTGTTTATGCTAATAGATGAATTCTACTACCTTAACCTGTTATTTAGAATAGAACACAGTAGAGTTAATTATATTCTGTGTGTAATGTAATTCTAAACTCCATGGGATGGAAACAGTATTTGAATTTTCTGTCTTTGCTGTCTTATTACTTCTGAGGTTTAAATAGATTCGGTTCAAGCAACCTAATGCTCAGAGATCTTATAAGTCGACTGTAGACATCATCTTCATACAGACTTACTTACGACTAAGCTTTCAGTCATAAAATGGCAATGAGATCTTATGTCACTTGAGAAGGAAAAAAAGCAAAATTGCAAGCCCTCCAAAACTTCACATGTATGAGAACCAATTTGCTACCATCAGAGTCATATAGTAGCTTTATTTTTTCCCCCTTTATTTCTTTATTTATATTTTTTGGTTATTTTTTACACAATCAAGGAAACATTTTCAGCACAGAGGAAATGCATGGACTTAATGCAACTTTTTAATTGCTGCCCTTTTTGATTTGTTGTATTTTATGAAGCTAATGGTAGAAACCCTCATCATTTTCAGTTATAGATTCTATTGCATTACTCTGGCAGTACCTTATGACCCAGGCAAAATTCTTTTGGGTCAGGTTTTCAGATGCTGCTGCAGCATTTTTACAGACAATTTTCAAACCAGATTTTTGTGACTATGAAAATCATTGGAAGAGAAACTTTCCCATTGGTCTTGCAATTCTTTGTAGATGAAATAAGCCAATTTATTCTAAAATAATAGGCCACAATTTAGCCAGAGCCTTTTAGGAAAAGTGATTAATCTTTACTCAGAGACAGGCATTCATTTTTACTGTGTTCTAGGTTTATAGGCTATGTGGGCTTATAGATTATATATTGGATATCCATGCAATGAAACTGTCCTTGTTATATTTTTTAAATTCATCTGAAAACAATATTAAATTGTTTGAAATAAAAAAGAATAAAGGAACAATTCCACTATGATAACAACAACAACAAAATGGAGCATTTTTGTCCTCCCTAGTATGGGACAGGAGGGGTAAGAGTGTGTGAGATGAAATCCTTAGATCGAAGTATATATGCTTCCTCATACTCACCTGAGGGATCTTAAATAAACCTTATACTGGGTTATTGCAAATGTGATTTTCCTTATTTTCATGTGCTGCATCCCTTCTTGAAACAGAATAAGAACTTTGATAGATCATATTGTTTTCTTCCATAAGAAGTGCAGTATGTTATTGTAGCTCTGGCTGTCCCACAGAGCTGTAAATTGCTTTCATTAGTTTCCCTGCTTTTTACTTTTGTTGTCTTGGCAACAAACCAAAATTTGTTCTTACATATGTATTATAATCAAACTCTATAGGTAAAGGTTGTAAAATTTCTTTCAGTACTAAACTTGGATGTTTAAATGTTAAATTCCTGGAGAAATCTGACTTGAAGTTAAAACTCTCTTGGCTGAAGTTTATGACAAATGCACTTTAAAAGTTAATAGAAAATAATTTGCTTCAGTTGAATGATGCACCATGGCAAAAAAAAATTCCCAAGGGAAATGAAAATATTAATAAATATTGAATACATCTCTCCTAATTTTAGACATCTGCCTCTAATTTAGGAAACAGAAAGTTATACATGCCTAATAGTCTAATAGTTAAAAGGTCCCTTCCAGTGGCAAGAAATAGACACCTCCAGAGATCTATTAATTTCATTCCAAACCAGGGTTTTAATGTAAGGGAAAGTTGGAAACTGAACTGCCCTTAAGAGATACTTATTTCTCTTCCTTAATTATAAAGAAAACCTCGTGAGATTACCTGAAATTCACCTGGCTAATTTTTAAATGCCTAAACTGGGGCAAACAAATCCCATTCAATCCAATTGTGCTCTTAGTAAGGGTAGCTTAACAAAATGTGGTCTTAGAAACGTCCTCTTTTGTATATGACTAGTCCTAAACAAAGCAGTTTTTTTCTCAATAAACATGATTTCAAACAGTTAGGAAACCATTCATTAATGTACAGATTCTATGAAGCAAGAGAAGTCAGACATCCTTGGCTATGCACACTATAGGGCTTCAGACAACTGTTTTACTCAGAGAAGGTTGAGTGTCAACCATTTCAGCCTTTCTATCAAAATCATCTAATGATTTGTAGTGATTACTGGTTACTTTTCACATTTGGTTGTGACCAATATAGAAAATGATCCAAGAGATGGAAAAGGTTTAGTTGAATTCTAGGCCACAGAGTAGTCAGTGGTCTTTGGGTAGTAATTGAGTCTATCCTTCTCTGTTAAATGGATCATAATACTGAAGGCATCACATCGATTACTTTTTAAACTGTTTGCTCTTTCTTCTTCTAATTAATATCCCTTTAGGATATAAACTGTCTTCTGTCTGCTTCTGTACATCACTGTACAGAAGTGATATTCTGGTCTTCTTCAAAATATTTAATAAGAATTTCAGCTTATAATTTATTTAGAGACATTATCTTCACAGATTTCTACTCTTTGCACAATAACAGTATCACAGTCTCACAGTATTACCAAGGTTGGAAGAGACCTCATAGATCATCAAGTCCAACCTGTTACCACAGAGCTCAAGGCTAGACCATGGCACCAAGTGCCACGTCCAATCCTGCCTTGAACAGCTCCAGGGATGGAGATTCCACCACCTCCCTGGGCAGCCCATTCCAGTAGCCAATGACTCTCTCAGTGAAGAACTTTCTCCTCACCTCAAGCCTAAATTTCCCCTGGCGTAGCTTGAGGCTGTGTCCTCTTGTTCTGGTGCTGGCTGCCTGAGAGAAGAGAGCAACCTCCTCTTGGCTACAACCACCCCTCAGGTAGTTGTAGACAGCAATAAGGTCTCCCCTGAGCCTCCTCTTCTCCAGGTATATGAATTGGATTGTAGGCTAATAATGCATAAAACCTTACGATAGACATCCTACATCTTGCTCAGGACAAGTTATGTGTTTCCTGGATAGAGATGTCAGAAATATTTTATTCTAAGCTTTGGCTGAATGCCAACTCTGGTCCCAGAGGGAAAAAGTCCATTTTATTCTTTGGTTTTGTCAATTTCTTTGTAGAAAAATCTGGGATCATGAGTCTGTAAAGGTAATTTTGTGTCCTTTATACAGTTTTCTATTTAAAAAAGTATATTTTATTCTTTATGCAATATTCTTTGGAAGACATGAAACCTACCCTCTCTTGATGATCTTCTCTACTCTTTTTAAAGACCTCTTAACAGCTACCCTTTTTGATACAGAATCATAGAATCATAGAACTGTCAAGGCTGGAAGGCACCTCAAGGAGCATACACATTCCTGGACAATCATCAACATCTTACAATAGGCTTTACACATTTTCAGAGCCTCTTTTTCCTTCCATTATGTTGCAGTCTTCAAAATAACTGTTCTTTCTCTGTCAAATAATTATGCAATAGCAATTTCCTGTCTCCAAACTCTGCCAAAACACACACATTCTATATGTCTTAATGACAGTTTAATTATAACATGCCAACAGTTATCTGTTATTTGGAAAGAATAAACAAATAAACAAACCAACAAAAAATCCAGACTGAATGGATTTACTTTCTCTTTTCTGTTCCTTTAAATAAAGAAAGGAAAAACAATCACAGAATCACAGAATTGTCAGAGTTGGAAGGGACATCAAGGATCATCCAGTCCCAACCCTTTCTGCCATGAGCAGGGCCACCTCACACTAGGTCAGGTTGCTCAGAGCCCCATCCAGTCTGGCTTTAAAAACTTCCATGAAGTTCTTTCCTTAAAGGCTTCAAATCTCTCTAGAGGTTTACACGGCCACACAATGATATTTTCTGTTTTGTTCCTTTCTCCCTCTGTAATTATTTTCAAAATGCACTATGTTAAAATTAGTCATTAGTCACTGAGCTGGGAACTTTATGAATCTGTCCACAGCTACTCCAAGCTCTCCTTTCAGAGTGACAAGAACCACCTGTAAGACTTATGGGTAACGTGGTGGCTGGAAGCCAGCTTGCCTGTAGCAATCACAAAATGATAAGCCTTTTCCACTCTTGAAGAGCTTGGACTTGTAGAGGGCAGACTTTGGCCTGTTTGGGAGCCTGGTTGACAGAGTCACTTGAGTGGCAGTCCTTAAGGACAGAGAAGTCCAGGAAAACTGGGCATTCTTCAGGAAAGAACACCTAAAGTTACAGGAGCAGGTGCCTCAAAAGACAATCCAGCAAGGGAGATCACCAGCCTGGCTGAAGAGATCTTGTCACAGGATCACAGGATGTTAGGGGTTGGAAGGGACCCAAGGAGATCCTTGAGTCCAATCTGCCTGCTAGATCAGGTCCATGCAATTTAGCACAGATCACAGAGGAATGCATCCAGACAGGCCTTGAAAGTCTCCAGGGAAGGAGACTCCACAACCTCTCTGGGGAGCCTGTTCCAGTGCTCTGTGACCCTTACAGTAAAGAAGTTCTCCCTTGTGTTGAGGTGGAACCTCTTGTGCTGCAAGCAAAAAAAGTGTCCAAAAAACATGTCCAAAGAAACTAGTGAAGGGTTTAGAGAACAAGGCTCATGAGGAGTGGCTAAGAGAACTGGAGTTGTTAGCCTGGAGAAATGGAGGCTCAAAGAAGACTTACTGCTCTCTACAACAGCCTGAAAGGAGGTTGTAGCAAGATGGGAATAGGTCTCTTCTGAGTAGGACAAGAGGTAATAGCCTCAAATTGCACCAGAGGACGTTTAGAATCAATGTTTAGAATCAAAAATTTGGAACAGGCTGCTCCTGCACAGGAAGCAGTGAAGTCACCACCCTTGGAGATATTCAAGAGATGTGACACTTAGGGATGTGATTTAGTAGTGGACTTCTCAGTATTAGGTTAACTGTGGGACTAGATGATCTTAGAGCCCATGACTGCACATCAATAGCTAATATTGTGTTACCCACGAGCTTTTACATTACAATAATTTCTGATTTTATTACCCAGACTTCCCATACTGAGATCTCTCTGCATCTGTCTGCAATCAAATTTAATTTTTACCATGCTGCATAATTATGCATAATCAGCAAACTTTTTTTCTGCTGATATTTTGTTATCAACAGTTTTGGAAGTTCAGTGTGTTTAACAAACTGATCATCACTCTGCAAGCCTGCAGACTGATTCAGAGAACTCCAACTCTCTCTACAAAAGTTGAGTTGGTTCTTTCTGTGTGTTAGCTTATGTGATGGTTTGGGTGTTACTCACCCCCCCCACACTTAAGAAAATCACCCAGACTAGACTCAGACACTGGAAATTTCAGAATGAAGCTCTATTTTTACAGCTTAGAACAATATACCAGCAGATATTTACAATATGTGCAGCAATATACCAGTTAAAAAGTAATACAGAAACACAGCAGCCCTCCCAGAAACCAGAGTCCCCAGCAAGGGGTCCCAACTACCCTTCCACCTTCTTCCCACCCCTCTACTTTGCCCCAGACTTTGCCTTTTGCTGGTGAGGCCACATCTTGAGTATTGTGTTCAGTTTTGGGCACCTCATTGCAAGAAGGATGTGGAGGTGCTGGAGCCAGTGCAGAGGAGAACAATGAAGCTGGGAAACGACCTGGAGGATAAATCTTATGAGGAGTGACTGAAGGAGTTTGAAGAAGAGGAGGCTGAGGGGAGCTGTCTACAGCTACCTGAAAGGATATTGTGGAGAGGTTGCTTCCGGTCTCTTCTCAGAGTGATAGAACAAGAAGGAATGGTCTCATGCTGTGACTGGGTAGGCTTAGACTAGATATTAGGAAAAAACTTTCCCAGCAAGAGTGGTCAGGCATTGGAATGGGCTGCTTAGGGAGGTGGTGGAGTCACCACCTCTGGATGTGTTTAAAAGTCATTTGGATGTGGTGCTTGGGGCACCATAAGTTTAGGGTGAACTTTGTAGAGTAGGGATACCAGTTGGACTTGGTGATCTTGCAGGTCTTTTCCAACCTGAATATTCCCATGATTCTGTGATTCTTTATTTCTGTTATCCATGTTATTTTTACTGTTTAACTATTATTGTTCTCTACTACTGTTCTTTAACCAAAGTGAATTTATTGTTACTTTGTCTCTAAAAAGGTATCTTGAAGGAAGCTCCATACTGTCTACAGAAGTTTTATTATTCTTTGGTTGGTTCTTTTAGTTTACCTTTAGCAAGTTCTTTATTTTTACATAATTTCCCTTTTTGAAAGTGAGAAATTTGTTTTGTGTATGTTTCACTGCTGCTGTAACTGAAGGATATACTTAGAAGGGCTCTTAGAACAAGAACTGTTTACTCGCAAGAGTAGGCTTTATGAATAGCTGCTTCGAGGAGAAGCCAAAGTCTAACAAAGTAGCTTCCATCATCTGAAGTTTGATCTGCTACTACTTGTTGAGATGTTTATCCAAATTCTCCTGGCAATAAATACAGTTTCCCATCATTAATATTGCACTTGCAGCTTTTCTGGTCTCTCTTAGCCATACTTCATATCCAAAAATTGGTGTGGGAGTTGAAATATCATCCTCTTCCCACTTAATTCCCCCCATCCTGCCATATGCCTTATTCTTTTATTTGCTATAGCCAAAACCTTTGCCTGATCTGCTTAAGTAATTTGTAACCTAGCTTGGCATGCTTGAAAGATTAGCTTCCTTCCCTCAAATTCATAAGTCTGTTAAGTTACTCTCCTTGTCAAAAGTCAGGCAATCCACTTCAAACATTTAAAATGCTGAATATGTCCATTTCCTCTTGGGGTAATTGTCTCCTTATATATTCTTTCCTTAAAATGAGTTTCATTTGCTGAGAATGAACTTGGCTTTCTAATTCCTCATTGTCTTACAAGATTCTCATTTCTCTTTACTTGTCTGATCTGTCTCTTATTATTATTCACTTTTTTTGCTAGAACCCGTGGAGGAGGAACAAGGTATTCCTCTCTATTTAGTCAGATCATGTCTGCTGAATATTTCCATCTTTTATACACTCATAGAATCATAGAATGATTGAGAGGGACCTCTGAAGATCTTCAGGTCCAAACACCCCTGCAAAAACAGGATCACCTAAGCAAGTCACACAGGAATTCATCCAGGCAGGTCACGAAAGTCTCCACAGAGGGAGACTCCACAACCTCTCTGGGCAGCCTCTTCCAGTGCTCTATCACACTTACAATAAAGGTGTTTTTCCTTATGTTCAGGCAGAACTTCCTGTCTTCTATGTCCTATCCATTGTCACTTGTCCTATCACAGGACACCACTGGAAAGAGATTTTTCTTGACACTCACCCCTCAGATATTTATAAAAATGAGTAAGATCCCCTCTCAGTCTTTTCCAGACTAAATAACCTCAGATCTTTCAGCCTTTCCCCGTAAGAATCACAGAATCCTTGAAGAGTCAAGGTAGTAAGAGACCTCTGGAAGTTCTGGGCACCAATCCCTTGCTCAGAGCACACTCAGCTAGCAGGTTGTCCAGTATCCTGTCCAGTCAACTTTTGAATGTCTCACAGCATTGAGCTTCCAAAATGCTTCTAAGCAACCTCCTCTAGTGCTCAGTTGCTCTCAGAGTAAAAAAGCTGTTCTGTTCAAATGGATGTTCCTGTCTTTCAGCTTGTGGCCAGTACCTCCTGTCTGCTCATTGAGTGCCATCAAGAGGAGCCTAGCTCTCTTCTATACCTTATGCTCATCAGGTATTTATATATACATTGATCAGATCCCCCTGAGCCTTCTTCAGGTTGAGCACCTCCAGCTCTCTAAGCCTCTTCTTGCACATCCATCAACTTCCTGGTCCTCTGCTGAACTCACTGGAGTTTATCCATGTCTCTCATGTACTGGGAAACCTAGATGTGAACTGCCAAGACTGCATTCCAGATGCATCTCACCAGTGCTGAGTAGAAAGAAAAGATAACCTCCCTCAACCTGCTGGCAATGCTTTTTCCTGAATGAACTACACCTACTTTTGGCCTACTTTGCTGCAGAAGCACATCACTGGTTCATGCTTAACTTGTCATCCTCCCTGACCCCAAGTTTCTTTTCTGCAAACCTGCCTTTCAGCTCCTCGACTGCTCAGCATGTAGTGGTGCATGGACTTACTGCTTTCCAAGGTCACAGCATAGTGTTTCCCTTTGTTGGACTCAGTATTTTCCTGACAGAATATGGTTTCCCCCAGTTGATCTCTCTGTGATTAATAGTGCCACATTTAATTTATGTCACTTATATGGTTTTTTTTTTAACCTGTTGGTCTGTGAATGTCAGGAGGAAGTTCTTCACAGAGAGAGTGATTTGCCATTGGAATGGGCTGCCCAGGGAGGTGGTGGAGTCACTGTCCCTGGAGGTGTTCAAGAAAAGCCTGGATGAGGCACTTAGTGCCATGGTCTGGTTGATTGGATAGGGCTGGCTGCTAGGTTGGACTGGATGATCTTGGAGGTCTCTTCCAACCTGTTTGATTCTATTCTATTCTATTCTATTCTATTCTGTTCTATTCTATTCTACATCACTATGCTTATTTCTAGGTTGTGGCTGCTCCCTCACTGGAGGAGTTCAAGGCCAGGTTGGATGAGGCCTTGAGTGACCTGCTCTAGTGGGAGGTGTCCCTGCCTACGGCAGGGGGTTGGAACTAAATGATCCTTGAGGTTTTTTCCAACCTAAATCATTCTATGATGCTATGATTCTGAATTTATATTTGGCTTTCTGTACCTATGCTTCTCAGCTATGTGCTGCCTTGGCTGTATCATAGTAAGCCAAATGACTCTGGTTCAGATATTTTTAACATTTCTAATGATCCTGATTGAACCTATACCATGCATTAGCAGAAGAGAAAGACTGAAAAAATACCCCACCAAAACAACAGAGAAAAAAGTGATTTTTCCGAACCTTCCCCAAGGTTCAAGTTCAATGATCCTGATTGAACCTATACCATGCATTAGCATATGTTGGCAGGTGTTGCTGTCCAGGGTCTTATGATTCCTTTCTAGCCATTTATGCTAAAAGAAGTAAAATCCAGTGAATTCTTCCTTAAAACACACCAACATTTTTCTCTGGTGAGCAAAATCCATAGATTTCTTAAGGTTTGCATTTTTTTCTCCCTTTTTTTCCTTTTACATCCCCTGCTGTGGCTATTCCTGAACACTGATAGTCTTGCCACCACAGAGTACTGCTTAACAGAGCTTGAAATTAGCAAGAGGAGCACAGGCTGTCTGACAGCTAGTCCTACCACTGCCGCCAAGTCTGAACAAACAGCAGCAGCTATTTTGCCCACAGGGGAAATAAGGTTAGTGAAAATATTAAAGAAAAGTGAATGTCATTGCTGGCATGGCAACACTTTGCAGTAATTGGCTCTCGTGATTCATGCTGGCCTGACTGAGAGCTGCAGATGGGAAGCTTAGAAGGTTTAGTTTGGAAGCTCCAGTTTGGAGCACGAGAGCTCTTCTTAAGAAATGGCAAACAGATGAAAAGGTCATTGAAGTAAGTGGAATTATGTAAATTCCCAGAGCATTTCTTGCTAATTTACTTTTCTGTAAGAAAATTCATCTATTTGAACACGTAGGATAACAATCACTGTAACCATCAAGTTGCAGGTGTTATTTTCCATTAAAAAAGTGCTACTGTTGATCTCTTCCAGAACTAAACTCTAACTCATTAATCAATACCTAGCACTGTCCAATTTTTCTCATTATCATTCTTGAAAGCAGGTTTGTATAGCCAGAAAATAGGATTAATTTTGAAAGATGTTGTGAGTGTCTTCCTGACAATTTGGTATAAATATTATTAAAGTGACTAATAAAGAAGCAAACTTGTGTTGTTCAGAGGTTAAGTACAAAACAAAACAGAAAAAATCATTAACTGACAGAAATGGTGAATATAAGTTGAAAAAAAAAATTACACTTCCTGCTCACATATCTCTGTTGTTGAATGCAAATATCAACTAAATCTGAGCTGTCCAACTTTGCAAATCAAAAGAGACTTCTCAAATCAGTTGATTAGACTCCTAGTAATGTTCTGCCTGTGTACTCTGCTCTAGTGAGGCCACACCTTGAGTATCATGTTCAGTTTTGGGCACCTCATTGCAAGAAGGATGTGGAGGTGCTGGAGCAAGTGCAGAGGAGGGCAACAAAGCTGGGGAAGGGCCTGGAGAATAAATCTAATGCAGAGTGACTGAAGGTGCTTGGGCTGTTTAGTGTGAAAAAGAGGAGGCTGAGGGGAGACCTCATTGCTGTCTACAGCTACCTGAAAGGATGTTTTGGAGAGGTTGTTGCTGGTCTCTTCTCACAGGTAATTAGTGATAAAACAAGAGGGAATGGCCTCAAGTTGTGACTGGATAGGTTTAGACTGGATATTAGGAAGAATTTTTTTCCCAGCAAGAGTGGTCAGGAGTTGGAATGGGCTGCCCAGGGAGGTGGTGGAGTCGCTAACCCTGAATGTGTTTAAAAGTCTTTTGGGTGTGGTGCTTGGGGATATGGTTTAGGGTGCACCTTGTGGAGTAGGGATATCAGTTTGACTTGTTGATCCTAAGGGTTTTTTCCAACCTGAATGTTTCTGTGGTTCTGTGATTCTGTTGAGGAGATTGCTGATTTTGTAATACTCTATCGCTTTGCCTGAAGGGTGAGTTGAAGGAGTTTATGTTTCTGTTCCTAGTTCTGCCTGAAACTGTAAAACAGATGAGAAAGACTGAAAAAATACCCCACCAAAACAAGAGAAAAAAAGTGAATTTTCCAAACCTTCCCCAAGGTTCAAGTTTAAATATGGGGATATTGCAGATGTGTTTGAGTGAATTCAGTTCTGTCATTTACAGAAGATAAATCCTGCTTCCTTGAGCTGATCAAACTTCTACTGATTGACAAACACGATAATACTGCAGCTCAATAATGATATTACTATGTTGTCCAGAGAAGCTGTGGAGTCTTCATTCTAGGAGATATTCAAAGCCCAATTGGACACATCACTGAGCAACCTGCCTTAGTTGATCCTGGTCTGGGTGGAAAGGATAAACTGGGTAATCTCCAGAGATCCCTTCCAAGCTCAGACATTCTGTAGTAATATAAACATAATCTCTACAGAAGAGCTTGATGAATTTAATGGCTGCCACACTTTTCCTGGTACACTTTTTTCTTGCCATATTACATGATCCTCTGTTTTCTGAATCTGCATGGGGTCCCAACATGCAGACAGACATTTATATAAAGCATTTTCATTCACTTCCAATTTGCTTACATGCAAAAAGATGTAATTAATCTGCAGTTGAGTATACAGCAATATGTCAAGAGAAAGAATACTTTAAAGAATATTTCCCTCTCAAAACCACTGATGCTAATCAGGAAATGTAAATGTAATGCTGCTTTTAGAGAAAGCACTCACTGTGAATTATGCAGCATGAAACAGCCACCTTTGTAATCCTAACAATTCAAAAGGAATATAGAGAAAGAACAGAGGGAAGCTCTGTGTTTCAGTCCTGTATCAGGTAAATGCAACACCACCCATGTGAATGGCAGCTACTGAGCCATAAAATGAAGCTTTACCATGAGTGAAACATTAGATCCCACACGAGTCTATTTTCCAGTCTAAATGGTTAGTAGCTTTAGTGGCATTTCATTAAGGCTACTCACATCATCACATCCCAATGATCTCGTTCCACTTTTGCTCTGACATCAGCTACCCACAAAATTCTGATATCCTATGTTTTGATTACCTGCAGTATGAAAATACATTCAAAGATGACCTTTTAGTGAGTTATTTGATACATGTGGAGGGCAGTTCTGTTTTGACAGCTGAATTAAACAAAATATAGAGAATATAGCTAGTTGTGGTTTCAAGCATATTGTTTCTAGCACAGTAAGTACAAACAAACTGCTTTAATCCTCCACAACTCATTTAACCTTGGAATTAAATATGCATATAAATGTGATGGTTGCATGTAACTGTGATGATCCTGCACCTCAGCCACTATCACAGAATCACAGAATGTCAGAGGCAGGAAGGGACCTCGAAAGCTCATCCTGTCCAACCCCCTTCAGAGCAGGATCACCTAGACCAGATCACACAGGAACAAGTCCAGGTGGGTTTTGAATATTTCCAGAGAGGGAGATTCCACAACCCCCATAGGCAGCCTGTCCCTGTGTTCTGTCACCCTCACTGGTTAAAAATTCCTCTTCATGTCTACATGAAATTTCCTATGCCTCAACTTCCACCCCTTGCCTCTTGTCCTGTCATTGGGCATCACCCAGCAGAGCCTGGATCCATTCTCTTGGCTCTCACCCTTTATATATTTATAAACGTTAATAGTATCACCCCCCAGTTTCCTCTTCATCAAGCTAAAGAGCTGCAGCTCTTTCAGTCTCTCCTCATAAGGAAGATGTTCCACTCCCTTAATCATCTTCGTGGCTCTCACTATCCACTAGATTATTTGTGTTTTCACATGTCTTAGAAATTCAGGTTGCCAGCTCAATTCCTTAAAGGCTTCTCATGCCTTCCCAGCAAAGTAGTGTTATGGATGTTTGATTAATGTCTTGATATTCCACTCAAATTAGTAGTACCATTTCAAAGTATTTCATCTCCTGAAGGGAAATTGTAGCCTAGTATTCAAGAGATTAAGCTGCAGATAAAACAATTATCTTTTAATGGCATTTCTCCTCCTCATTTTCATATTTTCTGTTTGTTGCAAGCCAATAATACAATTTATAAACAGGAGAGCAGCTATGTAGCCTAACATATTTAGAGATGTTGCAGTTAACAGACTGTGGTGTTTGTCTTAGCAATCAAAGGAAAGAAAATGAAACAACTCTAAACCAAAATGAAACAACTAAAAAGAAAATGCAACTACACTTCTGCAAAACTAACTTTTATTAGGACTGCAGAAACTCAGCAGAAGTCTTCCTCTTTTTAGAGAGCCTTTGTCTTATTTTATGACTTGAAAACCAGACATATTCATGATATACTCTGGCTAATGAGAAGCAAATATCTTGTTTAAAGCAAATAGCCTGGCTAAGCTCTCTTAAATAGGCCAGGGCTAGAAATAACACGCTTTTATTATGCTTAAAAGTGACAGTATCAGACAGAGGAATAAAATTAATGGGGAAAAAAAAAAACCATCTGAAGAGCATACTCAAAGGAAGAAAATTAGTAGAAACTCAAGATGTGTTTTAGCAGTCCAAAAACATTGATAAAACACAGCCACCAGTTTTATTCAGAGTTGCATTGACCAGAATAAGTAAATAACTTACATTTTCATCTCCAGTCAATTATTGTGGGATGACTACATGTTGTGACTGAAGGGAGAGCAGTGAATGTTGTCTGCCTTGACTTTGGCAAGACTTTTGATATTATCTCCCATAATGTCCTCATAAGTAAGGTCAGGATGTGTGGATTAGATGAGTGTACTGTAAGCTGGATTGAGAACTGGTAAAACAGGAGAGCTCAGAGAGCTCTGATCGACATTGTGGAGTGATTCTGCTCTGGCAGGGGGGCTGGACCAGATGATCTTTTGAGGTCCTTTCCAGCCCCTGACATTCTGTGATTCTGTGATCTTCTGTCAAACACAGGCCAGCCTCACCACTGACTAAAAGGCCTCTTCTGAGCTCTCTGTTAATTGATTTCTGTTACAATAAATAAAAGACTGTCTCCGGAGGGTGTTTCATTAATTCTTCTTTCCCTTTACTTCCATTTCTCCTGCTTCAAAATTTTTCAGGACTGGCTTGTGACTTGAGCTGCTGTTTCTGGCTATGGAATAATGGAAATGGCACAATGAGAGATGCATTTATTCTAAAATTTCACAATGTTTTATTATGAAGCAGACAGCTCTAAAATCTTTGCACAACCCACTTGCTATGAAATAGATTTGCATGCAATATGCTGAGTTTTATTCTGCGCAGTTCTTTGAAGACCACTTTTTAAACTCACAAGACAGAATATTCAGTGCTTTAAACAGGGCACTATGAATATCAGTGGAGCTTTTCCTTCTTGTTGATACATGTATGCATAAAGGAAAAATGGACTCACATCAAAGTTTGCAGTAAATAAACTTTAGAGTACATTCTGAGTAAAGCAATCAGTGCATGGCAATTTCAATTAAAAATGACAGATATCTTTTGGGAAAATACTACTGTTCTTGGTTGGATGTATTTTAGTATTGCATTAGTAGCACGTTACAGAATCACAAAATGCCATGTTGGAAGGGTCAGAGTGGCTGGAGAGCAGCCAGGAAGAAAGGAACGTGGGCGTACGGGTAGATAGTAGCTGAAGATGAGCCAGCAATGTGCCCAGGTGGTCAAGAGAGCCAATGGCATCCTGGCCTGTATCAGGAACAGTGTGGCAAGTAGGGCAAGAGAGGTTATTCTTCCTCTGTACTCAGCACTGGTCAGGCCACACCTTGAATACTGTGTCTAGTTCTGGGCCCTTCAGTTCAAGAGAGAGGTTGAGATAATGGAACATGTCCAGAGAAGCTGGTGAGATGCCTGGAGCATAGCACAGCACAAATACACAGCACAGACACAAACACAAGCATGTATATATGCACACAATCACATACACAAAGATGAGACATTAGCAAACATACGGCAGAGTCAGTTACTGCAGAGTGTGGAAATGTCAAATAGTTTCTTTCACCTTCCTGCTTTCATCCTTTGTAGTGAAGAGTACCTAGGAAACTTTTGCAAGCTTTGTTTTTCTTCTTCCCAAGCCCACAGCAGTCTGGATTTTCATCCACAGAAAAGACACATCTCAGACACAAAGATATCTCCATCAGTCAGCAACACGTACACTGTCACCCTAAAATAAGAACTGCTAAACGTTCTCAAGAAAAGTCTGCCAGAGTATTTTTAACATGGGCAAAGAAAATACTTTTATTTTACTTGTTCTTAGAAATGTCTGAATTAGATTGGCCAAAGCTTTCTAGTTGTTTCTTCAGTGACAGATGGACTACAGATATGACAGATGAGCTAAACTTTTTACTAGAGAAGAGAATTCTTTTGGTTGTACCTGTAGGGCATTCAATCTGTCTGCATCAGAAGTTAGATCTTCCTCGTCTTCCATGTATTTCTCATCCAAGGATGTGACATTTTTTGTTCTTGAATTATTAATTTATTTCTTTTTACTCTTCTTTTTGTCTGCAAGTCATTAGGTAGTTCATTTCCTCTAGTGTTACAACTACCCTTTCCAGAGCTGTCTCCTTTTCTTAGATTATCACAGTATCACACAGTATTACCAAGGCTGGAAGAGACCTTACAGATCATCAAGTCCAACCCATTACCACAGAGCTCAAGGCTAGACCATGGCACCAAGTGCCACGTCCAATCCTGCCTTGAACAGCTCCAGGGACGGCGACTCCACCACCTCCCTGGGCAGCCCATTCCAGTAGCCAATGACTCTCTCAGTGAAGAACTTTCTCCTCACCTCAAGCCTAAATTTCCCCTGGCGCAGCTTGAGGCTGTGTCCTCTTGTTCTGGTGCTGGCTGCCTGAGAGAAGAGAGCAACCTCCTCCTGGCTACAACCACCCTTTGGGTAGTTGTAGACACCGATAAGGTCTCCCCTGAGCCTCCTCTTCTCCAGGCTAAACAATCCCAGCTCCCTCAGCCTCTCCTCGTAGGGCTGTGCTCGAGGCCTCTCACCAGCCTCGTTGCCCTTCTCTGGACACGTTCAAGCATCTCAGTGTCCAATAACAGGTCCCAGTGTCCAATAACAGGTCTCAATGTCCATTATAACAGGTCCACAAATAATTTTTTTTCACATAAAGATATTTTGTAACATAATAGTTGTTAAAAAGAAATGGAATTGAGGAATGAGTTTTATGGCTTATTGATTTAGTACATGGAGTATGTCGGTGGTACTCAGGATTATTGCATTGAATCCTGCTCAGGTGCAAATTCCATGTGTAACCTTGGCTTCTTTCCTGCTCAGTTCATGTGTATAAGTTGGCAATGCTGTTTCTCTGGTGTAACTAGTTAATTAGAGAAAGAAACACACCTGGAGGCCATTTCATCCTATTTTGAAACAGTTGTTTAAAACAGAGGAGATAAATCGGGAGAGGAAGTGACTGCCTGCCTCCCTTGCCTTAGAGGGAATTGGAAGAAGTAGCTTAGATTGGATACTAAATTTATGGATAGCTAAAAGCAAATGAGCTATACCACAGTACTGAGTAACAAAACACTTTTGCTGCTTAAAGAATGGGTAGAATTTTGAGGTTAAAAAAAAAAATAGAAGTAAAAATATTTAAGAAACTTCTATATTTTCAGGGTAGAAAGTGCTGTTTGTTTGTTTGTTTGCTTTGCCTGTGAGCTTCCTATATATAGCCACCATATTACTTTCCTTGTAAGTGTTTTAACTTAGGTTTTGGTTGATTGATTGGGCTTTGATACATTTTAGCTCTTAAGTTTTAGCCAATAAGCCTGAACCTGTGCAGCCCTTTGAGTGTCTGGTACCACCCTTGTGAAAAGGAAGTGATTTATACAGACAATCTTAAAATTAAATATACATTGTTTTCTATATAATGCAAAATGGATCTTTCCTCAGACTTATTGTGCCCCCTCTGGTTTCCCTGATTATTATTTCCTCCCTTCTTCCTTTCTTGTTCTTAGTTTTGCAAACTCCTTTTTTTACTAAACTGTGTTTGGCGTTCTAAGAAAAGTCTTTTAAACTCAACAAGGAATTAAGATCTAACAAGAATTAAGCTGTTTTAAACCAGGCACTTCTTATATAAACCTCCAGGGAGGAAAATAACTCCCAAATCCATAGCATATTGTTGACTCCAAGTTAGGTGGAGTCTTGATTCTTGATTTGCTTGAGGAGCAACCAATTAATATCAACAGGCCAAGGACAATAGTATGAGAAAAACACTGGACTGATGGAGTGAGTCCAGAGGAGGGCCACAAAGATGATCAGAGGGCTGCAGCAGCTCTGCTATGAGGACAGGCTATGAGAATTGAGACTGATGAGCCTGAAGGCTTTGAGGAGATCTTGTAGTGGCCTTCCAGTATCTAAAGAAGGCCTACAGAAAGGCTGGGGAGGGACTATTGACAAGGTCTTGTAATGACAGGATGAGGAGTAATGAATGCAGATGACACTAAGCTGTGTGGCACAGTTGACTTGCTGGAGGGCAGGGATGCCACCCAGAGGGACCTGGACAGGCTGGAGAGGTGGGCCCAGGCCAACCTCATGAAATCCAACAAGGCCAAGTGTAAGGTCCTGCACCTGGGTCGGTGCAATCCCAGGCACAAATACAGGCTGGGTGGGGAATGGCTGAGAGCAGCCCTGAGGAAAAAGGACCTGGGGGTCTGGGGTGACAAAAAGCTCAACATGAGCCGGCAGTGTGCACATGCAGCCCAGACAGCAACCC
>WAAF01015527.1:127964-184210 GCA_013400475.1 Tricholaema leucomelas
GGCAGACCTCATTGCTGTCTACAACTACCTGAAGGGAGGTTGTAGCCAGGTAGGGGTTGGTCTCTTCTCACAGACAATGAGCAACAGAACTAGGGAACACAGTCTCAAGTTGTGTCAGGGGAAGTATAGGCTGGATGTTAGGAGGAAGTTTTTCACAGAGAGAGTGATTGGCATTGGAATGGGCTGCCCAGGGAGGTGGTGGAGTCACTGTCCCTGGAGGTGTTCAAGAAAAGCCTGGCTGAGGCACTTAGTGCCATGGTCTGGTTGACTGGATAGGGCTGGGTGCTAGGTTGGACTGGCTGATCTTGGAGGTCTCTTCCAACCTGCTTGATTCTATGACTCTATGATCCCATGAAATCAGTGGATCATGAGTATTTGGGTTAGTTATTTTTAAGGCTCCATAAGCTATAAAACTTAGAATAATGTTAAAGTCACCGAGCAAGATTGTTTGGTCCACCCTGTGAGCAGAGCTGGTACTGCCTCTTGCATAGTTAGAGTTTCCCTGTTTTCCATGCTCCTATTTTCCAAGTTTTGACTGTTCAAACTGCTTAATTCTATGTTTATAAATACCCTTTTTGTAAACACTTGCTGTCAACTGAGACTCCAAATGAATTCCACATGGTCTGGTGAAAATGTGAATATTAAGAAACCATAATTCATATTCACCCCAGAAAAAATTAATATTCACAATCCATAATTTGATATTAATCATAACACTCCCAGCTTGTGCATGATCTCAGTGTGATTGCTCTCATTTTGTCTCTCCAATTAGAAATCTAACAGCTTAGTGAAACAACTAGTGAAGGTGGTTTTAGCAAACAAATAACTACGTTGAAAAGGGCAAGTAAAGTTCATGTAATCAATCTGAAATTTGTCTTCAGGATCACTCTATGGCAGTAGCAAAGGTTACTTTAGCTGCTTGTTGTGCTTTCCTGAAAGTTCTGACCTTCATGGATTTTTCAGGGGCATGTGAATGCTCCCTGATTTGTTCAGATAATTTAACATCAACTTTTTGGTCAAAAATAGCGAAATACTTTAAAAACTACTGCCTGTATTCTTCCTTATCTATGGTTTTAAGGAAAAACACATTTTTTTTCCACATTACTTGTTACTTGCTTTGTTTTGTTCACCTTTCTCCAGCAAAAGAGGTGTATTTGTTTGAACACACATTAATGCTTGACTCTTCTCATAGTATTATATTCACTATTATGTGATCTGACTGAGTCTAATCGAGTGTGAAACACATTCTGTTGTACCTGTGTTTGTGATCAGTGAGGCCAACTACAGTTGTGTGATACATACATTTCACAGAATCACAGAACATTAGAAGTTGGAAGGGACCCCCAGAGATCATTGAGTTCAACCCCTCTGCCAAAAGCAGGACCACCTAGGGTAGTTCACACAGGAATACATCCAGACAGGTCTTGAAAGTCTCCAGAGAAGGACACTTCATAACCACCCAGGACAGCCTGTTCCAGTGCTCTGTCACCCTCACTGTAAAGAAGTTTCTCCTCCTGTTGAGGTGAAACCTTCTGTGTTCAAGTCTGTACCCATTTCTCCTTGTCTTACTGCTGTGCATCACCAAAAAGAGATTGTGCCCCTCCACTTAGAATCATAGAATCATAGAATGGTTTAGGTTGGAAGTGACCTCAAGGATCATCCAGCTCCAACCCCCTGCCATAGGCAGGGACACCTCCCACTAGAGCAGGCTGCTCAAGGCCTCATCCAGCCTGGCCTTAAACGCCTCCAGGGAGGAAGCATCCACAACCTCCCTGGGCAACCTGTGCCAGTGTCTTACCACCCACTTGACACCCACCCCTTAGACATTTATATATGTTGATGAGATCTTCTCTCAGCTTTCTCTTCTCCAGACTAAACAGCTCCAGGGGTCTCAATCTCTCTCCACAGGGAAGATGCTCAAGTCCCCCAATCATCCTCGTGGCTTCCAGCAGGTCCTTGTCTCTCTAGAACTGGGGAGCCCAAAACTGGACATAGTATTCCAGGTGTGGTCTGGCAGAATATACTGGGAGGAAGACCTCTCTAGACCTGCTGGGCACATTTTTCTTAATGTATCCCAGGATGCATTGGCTCTCTTGGTCACAAGGGCACACTGTGGGCCCATGCAGAACTTGCTGTCTGCCAGGACTCCAAGGTCTTTCTCCATGGAGCAGCTTTGCAGAAGGGCACCCCCCAGCCTGTACTGGTGCCTCTTGTTATTCCTCCCCAGATGCAGGATTCTGCATTTGGCCTTATTGAACTTCAGGTGGTTAACCTTCGCCCAGCCTGTCCAGATCACAGAATCACAGAATCTCTTAGATTGGAAAAGACCTTCAAGATCATCGAGCCCAATTGTTAGTTTCACACTGACAAGTCCTTGACTAAACCAAGTCCCTCAGCACAACATCTCATCACTGTGAATCACTATGGTTGGAAAAGATCACCAGGATCAGCCAGTCCAACCTTTATCCCGGCATCCTTAATGATTAGACCATAGCCCCAAGTGCCACATCCACTCTCCTTTTAAACACCTCCAGGGATGGTGACTCCACCACCTCCCTGGGTAGCCTGTTCCAGTGCTTGACCACCCTCTCAGCAAAGAACTTCTCTGAACATCCAACCTAAACCTCCCCTGATGCCACTTGAGGCTGTTTCCTCTTGTCCTATCATTAGTAATTTGGGAGAATGACTAATTTGGCTCCAGCCTCACTACAACCTCCTTTTAGGTAGTTGTAAAAAGCAACAAGGTCAGATCTCATTGGATGGCTGCACAGCCTGATGGGGAGTCACCCCACCCCCAGTTTTGTATCATTAGCAAACTTGCTGAGGGCACACTTAATCCTCTCATCCATATTTTTAGCTTTGAGTCCATTACTATCTGCTGCTGACTACTTGTCATATTTTTACCCAGAAATCTGATTTTATATATTAAAAAAAAAAAAAGATGATACACCTGATGTACATTTATGACATTTGCCAGTTCTTATATTTCACAGCTTCTATGCAAAGGCTTGTGATTTCTACATGAGAAGAAAACCCCCTTACTAAAGCATAAATACTGAGTTCCATTTAGCACAGTTTAAGCCATATGTCTTTTGCATTGTTCAGGGAGTCACTAAGTGTTCTAAAATTTCATTTCATTGAGTTTCTCTGCTGCCTCAAAGAGCAGAAGAGAAATGATCATTATTTTTAATACATTTCTTTATTACTCTGGTGATGCGTGAAAGGTTTGCTGGGATCTTCTTTTTTCCTCCTAAAACTTCAAAGTAGGATTTTTAAACTGGCATTACCTCCCTTTTCCACCCAAATCTGTCATTTTACAGGATGACAGTGAAGTTTAGTTCCTCAGTTGGCTGTACTTGTGTTGTCATTCAGGACTTGTTGTCATTCAGGATGACAACGAAGTTAAGTTCCTCAGTTGGCCATACTTGTGCTGGTGGGATTGATTATTAGACTTGTGCTTATTAGAATAGAATAGAATAGAATCAATCAGGTTGGAAGAGACCTCCAAGATCATCCAGTCCAACCTAGCACCCAGCCCTATCCAGTCAACTAGACCATGGCACTAAGTGCCTCATCCAGGCTTTTCCTGAACACCCCCAGGGACGGTGACTCCACCACCTCCCTGGGCAGCCCATTCCAATGGCAAATCACTCTGTGAAAAACTTCCTCCTAACATCCAGCCTATACTTCCCCTGGCACAACTTGAGACTGTGTCCCCTTGTTCTGTTGCTGGTTGCCTGGCAGAAACTTGAGACTGTGTCCCCTTGTCCTGTTGCTGGTTGCCTGGGAGAAGAGACCAACCCCCACCTGGCTACAGCCTCCCTTCAGGTAGTTGTAGACAGCAATGAGGTCTGCCCTGAGTCTCCTCTTCTCCAGGATGCACACCTCCAGCTCCCTCAGCCTCTGCTCATAGAGTTTGTGTTCCAGGCCCCTCACCAGCTCTGTTGCCCTTCTCTGGACACATTCCAGCACCTCAACATCTCTCTTGAATTGAGTGACCCAGAACTGGACACAGCACTCAAGGTGTGGCCTGGCCACTGTTGAGTACAGGGGAAGAATAACCTCCCTCGTCCTAATGGCCACACTGTTCCTGATACAGGCCAGGATGCCATTGGCCCTCTTGGCCACCTGGGCACACTGCTGGCGTTGTATTGTTAATCATGGTTCCTATGCTATGTCATATTGCAATAAAAAGGCCCCCAAAAGTAGCCAATAAACTAGATAATTACCACAAAAGAACAACAATGATCTATTACCAACTTTAAATTCAATTAAATAGTAATTGTTTTTACACAACTGTGGTAGTTTGAGGGGTCTCAGGTTCCCCTAAGAAAACTAGAAACCAAGACCTGCCCCAGGGGATGGACCTGGTCATCCAAGTGCTATAAGAAAAAGGAAGGAATGCTGGTAAAAGATGCATATTTTGAGGGTGTCTGTGACAAACCATAAAATACCAAACTCTGTAGAAATGTTCCTTTACAGTAATCAGTTGATAATCTGCAAACCTAAACAAGGGCTACTGTAGAAGTGTCTGTAGCTACTCTTTGGAGATCTGTGATAAGCAATCTTGTGAAGACCCAAGCCTGCAGTAACTAAGAAAAGCAGGAAGGAGAAGCAGGGATATCCTAACATCAGCACCAAAGAAATGTCTGCTGACCAGACATGAAAAAGACCCTGAGAGGAAGACTGTGTGGGATGTTCATTGCAGATAACCATTCCAGACCGCCAGGGTTGGAATCGTTGGAACTGGGGTGGAGAACAGGAGAATACCTATGCTAATGAAGTCCAAGAAATAGTTGTAATAACCCTACCTCTTATTATGAATAACCCTACCTCTTGTAACAGAAACTGTGGCTTGTGCCACAATCTCCAGAGCTCACTCCAACTGAAGTTACACTCTGATTCTATACAGGAAATTTTCAACAGGATTGTAAACTGAGCCCTAATTTCCTGTTGCTATTATATAACTGCTGATACCAGTTCACCCTGACAATCTTCAGAGACAGAGGGATAGAATGACATAGGACATTTTATGGGACTGATTAAAATAAACATCTATGTTTTGCCAGAAACCCTGCTAATAAAATGTGACCAAAAAGTGTAATTGTTTCGACAGATTCTGTGCTTTCAGACCAACTAGCAAGGATTTACAAAGTCTGATGACTTCTACTGATCCCTATTCTGTTTCCCTTCTCACCCTAGCATCACAACAAACACACCAAAAGAATATCCAGACCCTTTTGTAATTTATGCTAGTCTCCAACCACTCCACAACCTTCATGAAGTGCAAGCATGTTATTAAATTTTGTGTGTAGCATATTCTGTGGAATGGAAGTCTTAAGACCAACCCAGGTCTTCACAAAAACAACTGAATTTCCTTACCAGCACTGACAATGGCTCTAGGTAATTTTTTCCTTAAGTCCCACCATAGCTAAAAAAACAATTGCTCACCTTTATCTATGCAAAATATTTATTAACTGTTCTTAAGAAATTCACAGTGCTGTGTAAGTATATGTTGATGAATGCACTCTCTTAGATGACATCNTGTGCTGTGTAAGTATTTATTATGTCTAATGATGTTGATGAATGCACTCTCTTAGATGACATCAGATGCAACCACATTTTGTCAGGCACAGTGGGTGACTAGAACCTCACTTTAGTAGATTCATTTTCTGTATGAAGGAAACAGAGCAGATGCCTTGATTCTGGACTTCTAAGGCACCCATTTCATAAGAGAGACATAGAAAACTACATGAATAGAAAAAGACCTAGCTAAAAGAAATTCACAATGGGTAGTGATATTGGAATTACTGTCAGAATTCCTATGGATCAAAACAGGATCACTGTTAGAATTGGTGGAGCAATGTCTTGTATGAATTTGCTGACATCCTAAAGTTCAGGCATTCTGCTACAATGAAAGTTTGCTGGAGTATCAAGAGGAATTGCATGATCTTGAGAACTTGTCTGATGAATATGAATGAAGTTTAGTAGTAAGGATTTTGGAAGACTCTTAGGAACTAACAGCAACAGCCTAAGTGTTACAGTGGAAATGTCATCACTTGGAATTTACCGAGGAAGAAAAATAGCTTTTCACATTAATTGATTACAGGTTGACTATGAGCAACATGTCTCATATGGTTGTGAAAACAGAAACATGATCCTAGATAATGTCAGTCTAAATATTTCCAGTCAGGTTTGGCAAATATGAACAAAAATATGGAGCCTCCAGTTTAACAGGAACTGTGAGCAGTTGTCACCCAAACCACCCGTGCTGAAAAAGGCTAATGCTATGATGGTGTGGAGTGCCTGAAGGTCAGCATGGTGCACAAAATGCAAATCCATTTAGCAAAAGCATAGAAAAAGAAAGGAAGGTGTGACATGGCAGGTCAGCATGTATGGGCAGGAGTGTGGGGAATGAGTGATATGGAGGCAACCAGAAGTATAGCTGCTTTCATTAGTGGGAAATGATGATCACAGTATCACAGTCTCACAGTATCACCAAGGTTGGAAGAGACTTCACAGATCATCAAGTCCAACCCTTTACCACAGAGCTCAAGGCTAGACCATGGCACCAAGTGCCACGTCCAATCCTGCCTTGAACAGCTCCAGGGACGGCGACTCCACCACCTCCCTGGGCAGCCCATTCCAGTAGCCAATGACTCTCTCAGTGAAGAACTTTCTCCTCACCTCAAGCCTAAATTTCCCCTGGCGCAGCTTGAGGCTGTGTCCTCTTGTTCTGGTGCTGGCTGCCTGAGAGAAGAGAGCAACCTCCTCCTGGCTACAACCACCCCTCAGGTAGTTGTAGACAGCAATAAGGTCTCCCCTGAGCCTCCTCTTCTCCAGGCTAAACAATCCCAGCTCCCTCAGCCTCTCCTCGTAGGGCTGTGCTCGAGGCCTCTCCCCAGCCTCGTTGCCCTTCTCTGGACACGTTCAAGCATCTCAATGTCCCTTCTAAACTGGGGGGCCCAGAACTGAACACAGTACTCAAGGTGTGGTCTAACCAGTGCAGAGTATAGGGGCAGAATGACCTCCCTGCTCCTGCTGACCACACCATTCCTGATGCAGGCCAGGATTCCACTGGCTCTCTTGGCCACCTGGGCACTGATACTGCATTAAATGAGTTATTCTGTACCATATAGGAATCCCACAACCTTACAGTGGGAGTACAGAGGACAAAAGGTGATTCATAAATGGTATTTGTTAATTAACAAATAATCTGTAGTGCAATTGCCCTCAGGGGGATGGATTTAGTAGTTCAGTCAGTCCCTTCATATAAAAATGTCCCTTCTCTCTAAGAATCACAGAATCACAGAACATTAGAGGCTGGAAGGCACCTTCAGAGATCATCAAGTCCAATCCCCCTGCCAAAGCAGGGTCTCCTAGGGTAGTCTATACAAGAATCCATTGGATTCTCTCCCTGTCTCTCTTGAACTGGGGTGGCCAAAATTTGACACAGTGTTCAGGGTGTGGACTCACTAGGGCAGAGTAGAGGGGGAGAGGAGAACCTCCTGGACACACTTTTCTTGCTACACCCCAGGAAGAAGTACTTATAGAATTATTTTTGTCAGAAAAGACCTGTAAGATCAGGAGTCCAACCAGTATCTAGTTCTTCCAAGTCTGGTGTTAAAACATGTCCCTTAGCACCACATCTCTCAGTCTTTTAGACATCTCCAGGGATGATGACTCAAACATCTCCCTGAAGTGCCTGTTTGAGAGTTTGATAACCCTTTCACTGAAGATGTTTCTTCTAATATCCAATCTAAACCTTTCCTGGTGCAACTTGAGGCTGTTTCCTTTCATCCTGTCAGTTGTCACTAGAGACAACAGACCAGTACCAATGTCACTACAACCTCCTTTTGGATAGTTGTAGATAGCTTCCATTTCCCTCATGAAATAAGTTGTTACAAAATGATTTCCTTTTGGTTCCTTCTTAACAAGATTCCCAAAGCCCCAAAGCAGAGGAGTGAGCTATATAGTTGCTGCATAGAAGTGGCAGAGAGGCTTCTGGCAAGCATTAGAGTAGCTTCAGGATGAGTCTGTATTAATGTTTCAGTTTGGATCAGGAGCATGCAATTGAGGGAAATCTCCCAGTTGTATTTGGTATTACAGTCTGACTTGGGACACATTAAGATCTTGGGCATATAGGTTGGACTTCTTTCTGCTGAAAGGAAATGAGGTGATCCACTTTGGAAACCGTCTAATTCCTTGACCTCTCAGTCCACAAAACAGCATCAGAAGTAAAATTTCCTGAAACACCCTGTGCACACTGGATCCTTCATACCAACTGCTCCTCTACATGGATCTGTTCCCACTGAGTAGCTGCTTCTTAATGTAGATACAGCTGATTCCTCTCCCAGGGCAAAACATGAGAAGCAAGTTGCAAGCCTCACACTGCCCTTGGAAATCTGCCAGTGGATGGCAAAGGGCTTCACTACCACTGGTGTGTACAGATGACAATCAGACCTGTCATAGAGCTGCCAGAATGTTTAGGAGTTAGATGTCTGCACAGCTTATTGGGAAAAGTGCTAGAATGCATCTGTTAGAGAAGCACTGGCAATTTTAGGATGGATATATAAAATAAATATTATTTTTTAATAAAAGTATATATTCTGTTTAAAATGTAATTTAAGAATTAGGATGGCTAAATAATAACTTTAAATTAAATTTAGATAATATTTAATATCCTTTTTCTCTGAATTGTGCTCTGTGTTTCCCTTTAAAAGAGGAAAGCAGCTGCAAGCTCTATTTAATTTGCTTTCTGCACAGTGCAGGACTGTATGAAGAGTACACATATTAATTCATTACCAAGATGCAATAAAGGAGGGTTTATTGTGGTTCCAACATGCTTTTCTACTGAAGATGAGCTATTAAACACTGTCTCACTTACACATGGATTGCTAGGCAGAGATAAAAGTAAAACAGCTGATGTAGATAATCTGCTTTCATAACTGTAAATGGTATCATGCATTTGCATTTCCTTTAGAGTCTATCAGAAGTAACAGAAAATAATGATGGCAGGTGGTGGAAAATCTGTTGACCTTTTCTGTCATCTTGGTGAACTTGTGACTAACTCAAAGCTCCACGCTTCACAAATGATTGTATCATTGAAGGTATGCAGACAAAAATAATCAGTGCTGTTAATGAGCTGCCTAAACCTTGGTTTATATACAATTACATTTGGAAAGGTATGTTTATTACTGGCATCTTCATCCAAAACCCAGTAACTGTTAATAAGGGTAATTTCTGATTGCTGTATGAGAATTCCTACTGGTACATGCAGTCTCCACTGTTCTGCAGTAAGACATAAGTGCTTATACCAGGTAAGATGCTATTGGGCCAAAGGCAAGGCCAGAAAGGAATTATGCTGGGAGTCTGTTTTCCCCAGTTTCTTCTTGTTAAACATCTCACTTTTGGGTTGATATTCCCTGATGGATCCTGTTTACAAATCAGGGAAAGGGCTTGGACTCAGCTTTAACGCATTGCAGGGCTAGATTGCTGGGAGCTTTGAATGACTGTGTGTACTTCTCCCTCTGCTGGGAGGTCATTGTGCATTGTAAAGCTAATGAAATGTTCGCCATCTTAAAGGAAGATTGAACAGATACCTGCACAGTCTCTAAGTTTACTCTTGACTTGGCCCACTGGAATTTTAATGAATTCAGACAAATACGACAGAGATTCTATAGCAGGAATAGAAAGTCTTTCTAGCCCTAGGCTTCCTTCCTAGTGGAAGGGCTGTTTTCTGTGAAACATCTTGGTGTGCATCTTCTTCAGACAGCAAAAGACACTCAGACTTGATGTTCTTAAGACATGAGACACCTCCGTCCCTGGAGGTGTTTAAAAGGAAAGTGGATGTGGTGCTTGAGGCTATGGTCTGGTGATGAAGGATGCTGGGATGAAGGTTGGACTGGATGATCCTGGTGGTCCTTTCCAATCATAGCGATTCACAGTGATTAGATGTTGTGCTGAGGGATTTGGTTTAGTCAAGAACTTGTCAGTGTGAAACTAATGATTGGACTCAACGATCTTGAAGGTCTTTTCCAGTCTAAGAAATTCTGTGATAAATTGCCCAACCAAAGGCTGCAGGGTGGTGAAAGCATACTGCCCTAGCATTTGTTTTCTGGTATGGTTTGTGTAGCTTTCCTGGATTATTGAGGACAGACTGAGTTACCTAAACAGGCTACTTCACAAGCTCTGTGGTATTCAAGAAGCCTGCTTGGAATTATAGAATCATAGAATCAACCAGGTTGGAAGAGACCTCCAAGATCATCCAGTCCAACCTAGCAGCCAGCCCTATCCAGTCATCTAGACCATGGCACTAAATACCTCATCCAGTCTTTTCTTGAACACCTCCAGGGACAGCGACTCCACCACCTCCCTGGGCATTCCATTCCAATGCCAATCACTCTCTCCCCAGTGTGAAGAACTTCCTCCTAACGTCCAGCCTACAGTGGTCTTCCAGTATCTGAAGGGAGCCTACAGGAAGGCTGGGGAGGGAATATTGACAAGGTCTTGTAATGACAGGATGAGGAGTAATGGGTTTAAACTGGCAGAGGGGAAATTTAAACTGTATGTTAGGAAAGGGTTCTTTACAGTGAGTGTGGTGAAACACTGGCACAGGTTCCCGGGGAGGTGCTGGATGCTCGCTTCCTGGAGATGTTCAAGGCCAGGCTGGTTGAGCGACCTGTTCTAGTGGGAGGTGTTCCTNCCCAGTGTGAAGAACTTCCTCCTAACGTCCAGCCTACAGTGGTCTTCCAGTATCTGAAGGGAGCCTACAGGAAGGCTGGGGAGGGAATATTGACAAGGTCTTGTAATGACAGGATGAGGAGTAATGGGTTTAAACTGGCAGAGGGGAAATTTAAACTGTATGTTAGGAAAGGGTTCTTTACAGTGAGTGAGGTGAAACACTGGCACAGGTTCCTGGGGAGGTGCTGGATGCTCGCTTCCTGGAGATGTTCAAGGCCAGGCTGGTTGAGCGACCTGTTCTAGTGGGAGGTGTTCCTGCCTATGGTGAGGGGGTTGGAACTATATGATCTTTGAGGGCCCTTCCAATCTAAGCCATTCAATGGTTCTATGATTTTCAGGCAAAGCAAGAATTTAAAGGTTCAATATTTCACCTGTGTCTTTGAGGTAGTCATTTCCTCAGGGGGCTAAGGAAGACAGCAATGGAATTGGGAAGTACTGTATCACCCTTCACAAAAGAAGTGGTCTGTCACTGAACACTGAAGGAATGGTTTCTCATAACACACAGCTACATCCCAAACTCTCACCTGTGGTAGATGTATAATTGAGGGCTGAAATGTGTCATTCTAAGCTTTAAAACTTCTAGCCAGAATTCATCTCCTACCCTTTTCCACACAAGAAATTTTATGCACGCATAGAGAAACACTTTGAACACATGGAGGTCTTACCGAAATCTCGTTGCTTTCCTTTGTGATTTGTACTTGTGTGGGGTTGGAGCTAATGCAAGTGGGACTCAAGCATTATTTTCACAACCCACAGATGAACAGTGAGTCGCTATGTGATTTTTAACAGTTATATAATACTGTGAAATGAGGAAAGGAGCTGCCTCGCAGTTGCAGAAGTATCACACAGATTGTTAATGCTATCAAATGAGTGATATAAAGATTAGTTTTAAAATAGCTTTGGTAACAACTTGCATACATTTACTGTCAGATTCTAGAACAATTTTATGACATAGAATCATAAATCATAGAATCAACCAGGTTGGAAGAGACCTCCAAAATCATCCAGGCCAACCTAGCACCCAGCCCTATCCAGTCAACTAGACCATGGCACTAAGTGCCTCAGCCAGGCTTTTCTTGAACACCCCCAGGGATGGTGACTCCACCACCTCCCTGGGCAGCCCATTCCAATGCCAATCACTCTCTCTGTGAAAAACTTCCTCCTAACATCCAGCCTATACTTCCCCTGACACAACTTGAGACTGTGTTCCCTAGTTCTGTTGCTCATTGTCTGTGAGAAGAGACCAACCCCCACCTGGCTACAACCTCCCTTCAGGTAGTTGTAGACAGCAATGAGGTCTGCCTTGAGCCTCCTCTTCTCCAGGCTGCACACCCCCATCTCCCTCAGCCTCTCCTCATAGGGTTTGTGTTCCAGGCCTCTCACCAGCTTCATCACCCATCTCTGGACGACTTTGGAGACTTTCACTTTTTCCCCTTAACTTTTTTCCCTTACTAGTGTCTGTATAATCAAAATCAATATCCTCATTTAGGCTACAGTTGTGTTTTAAAAACAAGGTAGATTCAGGGAAGGCAGAAAGTTGATTCTGAGTACATGGCACCAGAATCATAGAATCATAGAATCATAGAATGGTTTAGGTTGGAAGGGACCTCAAGGATCATCCAGCTCCAACCCCCTGCCATAGGCAGGGACACCTCCCGCTAGAGCAGGTTGGTCAAGGCCTCATCCAGCCTGGCCTTAAAAGCCTCCAGGGAGGAAGCATCCACAACCTCCCTGGGCAACCTGTTCCAGTGTCTCACCACCCTCACTGTAAAGAACTTCCTCCTAACATCCAGTCTAAATCTTCCCTCTGCCAGTTTAAACCCATTCCCCCTCGTCCTGACATTACCAGACCTTGTCAATATTCCCTCCCCAGCCTTCCTGTAGGCTCCCTTCAGATACTGCAAAGCCACTGTAAGGTCTCCTCGAAGCCTTCTCTTCTCCAGGCTGCAGAGCCCCAAGTCTCTCAGCCTGTCCTCATAGCAGAGCTGCTGCAGCCCTCTGAGCATCTTCGTGGCTCTCCTCTGAAGGGAGATTGCTCCTCCTCTGGGAGGAGATTGCTATTGCACAACTATTTGACAGAGAAAGAATTGTTATTTTGGCGACTGTAACACAACAGAAGGAAAAAGAGGCTGTGAAAATGTATGAAGTCTTATTGTTTAATATGTTTATTATTGCTCAGAAATGTGTATGCTGAGAAAGACATCCAATCCTCACAGAGCTCACCCAAGCTTACTGTATATGCTATTTATAGAGGTCCCACCACTCTCAGTGCAGCTGATTAGAAGCAGGGTTGTGTAATCAAAGACACATGAATGTGTTTTTTTGATTATTCACACCTGCACACGTTCAGAACCACACATCCTGCTGTATCTTTTAGATTCTGTACAAGCCAAGCATACTGTGCAGAGTCAGTGTGCTATTTTTAAACACCCACAATTTGTTATTTCAAGCTCGGTTGTCGCATGTGTTGCTGCCTTTTTTTTTCCCCCCTTTGGTTCCTTAAACACAGCAAAATGCCCTGTTTATCATGCAGAGAGATGTACAGTTTTGTTTTGCTTGGTATTGAATGCATTGTTCCATCTAAGCTGAAAATAAAATATTTAGTGTTGGGCTCTTGTAAGGAATTTAAAGGCAAAGAAAAGTGGATTCATTGGATGTATGTTTTATCCATCAGTTTGGGAATTACAGCATACCCTCAAGACTGCGATACATGGATTCAGTTCCCTGCCTTGTTTGAAGAGGTCTGAAGCCATACTGACACCTGTAATGCTACCTGTAATTCTCTGTTTGAGCTGAAGAATGCAGAGGTGAAGGAAAAAGTTCTTCACTGAGAGAGTCATTGGACACTGGAATGGGCTGCCCAGGGAGGTGGTGGAGTCGCCGTCCCTGGAGCTGTTCAAGGCAGGATTGGACGTGGCACTTGGTGCTATGGTGTAGCCTTGAGCTCTGTGGTAATGGCTTGGACTTGATGATCTGTGAGGTCTCTTCCAACCTTGGTGATACTGTGAGACTGTGAAAGAAACCAGTTCATGTCAAATAAATAAATGGACGGTCCCTTTAAAATAAAACCCTCCTGACATTATCACCTTTTCTAGTGAGTATGTCAGATAAAATCCAGAAGATATACCTATGCATGGGTCTCTGAATCAGAATATCTAAACAGAATTCCATACAGAGTGAACCTAGTCCAACAGGAAAGATAACCATTGCACTGCTCAAGAAACAGGTGCTTAGCCTTCATGATGATGTCAAGACCAGCTCTGACATTACATCTGTCTTTGCTCTGACATTACATCTGTCCTTGTCTGACTCAGGAAAGGTCTCTAAACTTGGATCTTCAACTCTTCAGTTGAGTGTATTAAGTGCATGGAGATACTGGCCCACTGCTCTCTCGTGAGAGTAATGTATCTAGAGAAGAGATGCTGATATTTTGTTTTGACAGTGACTGTGATTTTATATGAGCTGTCTGTTGCTTCTGTTTTCCCTCTGTCTTATATCTTCAAGGGACCCCTGGGAGTCTGTTTGGCCTGTCCAGGCACAGTAAGGTTTACTATTTGAACTTACTGAGCCCTGGGGAGGCTGCTGGACATGGTCCAAGAAAATTGTCATGGCCACAGAATCTCGATTCTCTGTATTTGTATATGCTCCCCTATGTCATTCCCCCCGTGGTGATAATTCACATTAGACCTCCAGGATGTTGCTGTTTCTATGCTTAAACTCTGTCTACATCACCTGTCATTCTTTTTAGGTCAATCTACAGCCAGAACTTTTTCTTTTATGGTTAGTTGCTGCTGCTGCATTTCACATTACATCATCAGGCTTCCATTCTGTGAGAAAAAGCAGAGAAGAATCTCATAGCCTAATATTTTACTTGCTCCTTGATTTGTCTTTTCCATCTTCCCTCTGGGTGGGCATGCAAGGAGTCTCCATCTTTCCTCTCTTGTTTGTCCTTTTCCATTCCTTTCCAAATAGGGATAAAAAAGGAGAGAACAAAACTTACTCAACAACAACACAATTTTGCCCCTCCATTCCTCCCCTCTCCATTAACATTTATAATGAAACTCCTAAACATTCCCCTCACCCAAACAAATGCATATATTTACATTAAAATCAATTTATCCAGTAAAGCCTGTGCAGGCTGTGCATGACACTAGTTCAGCCCTGTGCAGTCAGCATCCCCAAACACAGAGGCACCATGATACCAGGGCAGAAAAATTACCCTCCATTGTGGAAGAGAAAGAAGAGGGAGATGGACAGCGTCACAGAAGGACCACAGGGTCCAGGGTGAACGAGGAGGTGCGTGATCATCCATGTTGTGCTATATCAGATCACCTACCTTGGTTCACCAAAGCTTCAAGTGCCACTGCTTTATAGTTTCATCCTCAAAGGTAGTCTTAATGAGGGCAATTCTCAAACCCATTGGAATGGGCTAGCCGGGGAGGTGGTGGAGTCACCATCCCTAGAGGTGTTTAAAAGGAGGCTGGATGAAGCACTTAGTGCCATGGTTCAGTTAATTAGAAGAGTTAGGTGATAGGCTGGACTCAGTGATCCTAGAGGTCTTTTCCAGCCTGGTTAATTCTGTGATTCTGTGATACTTACCTAGTTGCCTACGAACAGCTGGTTGTAGCCCAGGGACAAGCAGCATTTCACAAGCTTTGCACCAGAACCTGTTTGCATTTTAACTCCTTTATACATAACACTGAAGGAGACATCCCCAAAATGTTTATTTATTTATGTTTTAGCCACTTCACGATTCCTTCCAGCAAGGAAGATTGTGTACATGCATGTCCTCATGAAATCCACACTGTTGGAAACCAGAATTCAGCTAACATGTGAGGAGACCTTCATCATGTGTCACGATAACTCTGCTTCTGCCTCTTCTGAAATGCACAGCCTGAATAATTGCTGGAGATAAAGCTGCTAATTATGAGAGCTGCCAAGCCTGTCACCTTGCTGTCACTGCCCACACCACAGGCCTCTCTAACCCTATCAACCGTCTAGGACCCCATTTCATCTGCAAAGGGCCATCAGCCCATACCTCAGCCATGCCAGGGTAGGGGCTGACTCCATCTCTCCACAGCCCTGCTCTGCCTGGCCATGGCCTCCCAGACAGGCCCATCTGTGATCCTATGTATCAATCTGACTTTGACCTGCTTCATCCTGACTGAAGTGCCCATTGGCCACTGGCTGTCCTGCTCTGGGCTGGGACGGTGGGATGAGGACTAACTGATGGTCCAGCAGGTAGACCTTGGCCCTGACAGCAGATAGGAGACTAAAGGAATCTTCTTGAACAGAGAAACGTTGGCCATTTTGCAAGTTGGACAAAAGTAATAAATTTCAAACCATGAAATATTTCATGTTCCTTAACCTTGCATGACTTTGCATAGAGACCTATAACACTTTGAGCTACCATAATCCTGCTTTGGAATGGGGCTGAAGTGTCTACCCAACTGTTGGCCAGTCCTTACCTTGTAACCTGATTGTATGTTTCTCTTGCTTTCTAACAACTTTGTTGCTTTCTGTTGCTTTCTAACAACTGTTGCTTTGCTAACAACTTCCTTTTTTTCTGTTTTATTCCAGTACACAGGGAGTGGGAGGAAAACATGGCCCAGGGAAACTGCAGGGTGTGGGTGGTCTATCTTTAGCTACAGCAGCATGGTTTTAAAATGACTTCATCTGCTTGAGACACCCTAAGAAACTCCAGATTCATCCATGATTCAACTAATAGTTATTAATCATGATTCTACCAATATAAACCTTGATCAGAAGATTCACAGGCAGCTTAAATAATCACCTCATGGTAAATGGGTATAAATGGATGGACATCACGTAAAGACAGGAGAGCAACACAAAAGCCAGCTGAGAAGATGTGTGTTAGTGAGCAGATTCATCATGCCTACTGAAAACCAATGGAAATGTGTCTCAGGCTGCTTTTGCTTTGAAGTGCACAGCACCTGATATTCACAGTATCACAGTATCACCAAGGTTGGAAGAGACCTCATAGATCATCAAGTCCAACCTGTTACCACAGAGCTCAAGGGTAGACCATGGCACCAAGTGCCACGTCCAATCCTGCCTTGAACAGCTCCAGGGACGGCGACTCCACCACCTCCCTGGGCAGCCCATTCAATATGCTTTCCCTCCTTAATGAAGAAAGGAGTAGGTACTCAGCCCTAAGACAACCTTTCAGACTATGATTTAGTTTTTTGTGATATGAAGGGTTATTTCCTGACAGATGAGTTTCCAAATGTGCATGGATAAAGGTAATTTGTGGTGCGTGGAGGTTTAGGTTCCGATTTCCAAGCAGCAATATGGAAGCAGGCTACTCATGGATCTTTATCTTAACCTTAGCTAGTCCAAAATTAATATGTCTTCTGCACCTAAACTGCATGGGATCTGCCCACTGGAAAAAATCAGAAAAAGTGAATGTTTTAATCACAGAATCACAGAGCATTAGAGGTTGGAAGACAACTTCAGAGATCATAGAGTCCAATTCACCTGCCAAAGCAGGATCACCTAAGGTAGTCCACACAGGAATGCATCCAGGCAGGTTTTGAAAGTCTCCAGAGAAGGAAACTCCACAACCTCTCTGGGCAGCCTGTTCCAGAGCTCTGTCATCCTCACTATAAAGAAGCTTCTCCTCATGCTGAAGTGAAATCTTCTATGTTCAAGTTTGTGGCTGTTGCTCCTTTTCTTATAACTTATGCACCACTGCGAAGAGATTTCCCCCATCCACTTGACACACACCCCTCAGACATTTATAAGCATTGATCAGACCCTCTATGAAACTGTGAAAGCTTCTGAGGACTATCAGAAGCAATATGCAGTTTAAAATAAAGCATACACAAAAACATCCACAGAGATTGCTCCTCCAAACGTTTGAGTTTCCAGAATGTGTCAGTGGACAGTGCAAATAAAACGCCAGGGAGTTCATTCCTCGGTGGCCATTAACAAGAAATCAATATCAAGGAGTTATACAGAAACAAATATCAAGGAGTTACACAGAAATAAATATCAATGAGTTATACAGAAATAAATATCAATGAGTTATGCAAAGATTCAGGAAAAAAAGTAGGGCAACTACGATGGGGGAAGTACAACACATTCAGGGAAAAAAGAATCCTGATGGACAGTTGCCATAGTGCCATTGTCAGCAGAGGAATAGCTGTTCCAGACAGTCCAGTTTCTGTTTGGCAGTTTAAGTGGATATGCCATACTCATTCAGGTGGGCGTCAGAGTACCAGCTGAAAATGATTCTCTTCTGAAGTGGTCTCATATCTCTTCAAACAGGAAATTCAGGCTTCAGGTTTCTCCCATGCAATGTTGCTGCCTACATACGAGATAAACTTGGTAAGTATCTTCACCCTGCCCAGCCACCCCACGCACCACTGGTACAGCAGACTCTTTTTGTGGCTTTGCTTGAAGATACTAAAGGTTTACCACAAAGGAGAAGAGTACTTACTGACATGGGAAAAGTTTCAAGCGTGAAAGAAGTGCCCTTTGCACGCAAGATGATTCACATTTATTTTAATCTGATAATGCCTAAATATCCTCTTCTGCTTCCCCCGGTCTTTACTTTTAGAGTCTTTTGAGTCACTGTAGCTTCTTTCTGAACATTTTGTTCCCTAAAAAGTGCCCTAATTTTCTCCTTCCCGAAAGAAAAGGGCCTGCAGTTGATTATTGTGACATTGTTGTAGTGATGGAGGGATCTGTAAGGACAAGAAAAGACCTGTGCACGAGAAACTCCCGTGTCGCTGCATCTCCAAACAAGTACGAAGAACTGTTTGCCTTTTAGGCTCTGTTTTATTAATTTGTAAAATTGTGGTTCTTTCTGCTCTTTCATATGACAGTCATTGCACTTTCAATCCAGAGTACTTTTGACTGACATTAAAGAATTACAGTTTCTTTCCCAGCAAACCTTTAATAAGACCAAAAAATTCATTAAGTGAAGTTTAAAATGTCTAAATTGTACACTCTTGATCCAAAACCCCCAAGTTCTTTTTAAACGTCATTTAGCCCTTATGCAGGCAGTCTCCTAGTCTTTGATCTCATGAACCTTTGCCTTTGTCTCTAAGAATGGCTGTTAGGTCAATAAGTAATTACAGTGGTCAAAAGTTTTCACACTATGTGTTTTTATTACTTAAATCAAAGCTCCCATTCCTTAAAGCCTGCACTGCAAAAGAATTAAATGCCTTGAAACGCACACTTGATGCATAACAAAGTGAACCAGAAAACTTCTGATTCATTACCTTCTGTGGGATCTTTGAATCAGTCTAGGCAGGAAAATATTCTTTGTTGTCACTGAAAGTAGATTTCTTTTGCTTGGCAAAGTTCCTTTCCTCCTTCATGGGAAGGGGGACTCAGCATTTCTTGATGAGATCATTCATGGCTTCTAGACAATGGTCTGCAGTTTGACAAGGGAGGAAACATGAAAAAGCCTCCATGTTTTGTAGCCTGACATTTAATGTTTACAGACGCTACATTAAAAGGAACTGTTGCTGCTTTGTCATAATGTCAGGTTACTTTGACAAATTATAGACAAGATTTTCTTATTCTAGAATAGCTTCCAAATGATTTTCAAAGATGCTTTCCTTGGATACATTCAGCACATTTAGATTTAGTTTACGTGCGACGTCTCAACAGATTTCACGTAACACACGTTCTATGTCTTAGAATTATGTATGACATCTACTAATGATCTGTAGGTCAAACCTCAAGTGTTAAATGATTTGTAATTACTAAAGGTCATAGATTGCATCTAGAGTATAATGAGGCATTTGGGAATGTTGTTTCCTTAAACCAAACATAAGAAAAGGCACTTAGTGAAAATTTTACCTACAGCTTTTATGCTGTCCTTCTACTGATGAATATTTCATGTTATCAACTGAGAATATATGTCCTGTAAGCTGGACAAGAATGCAGCATTTTTACAGCTCAAAAATTCTTAGGAAACGTTTTTACCTTTTTCTAAGGCAAATTTTTCTTTTATTTGTCTATATTTTTGGGTATAGTGACAGAAACATCACAAAACTCATACATATTTATATCAAAGGCACAAAATCTAACACTTTCTATGCCCTATCTTAATTGATGGGAAGAGGTCCAGAGCGAAATCCTTGCACACTTGGCAAGGATGAAATTTTTATAGCCATCAAAATGCAAAAGCAAGAGAAGTATAGAAGAAAATCTGCATCTTGTCATGTGATTACTGCCAGCTGCTGTTGACAACAGCAAAACCTGTGTGTTGGATTTTGGTTTGCTCTATGAATCCATCGCACAGCAAAGCATCATGAACAGTAGTTAGCATACAACTCATACTAACTCTGGGGATAAGATGTGTGTCCCTTCTAGTACCTAAGTATTCTCTTCATTTCAAACATTGTTGTTCATCATCCTGAACATCCATCAGCCCAGGCTGTTTATCCTTGTCTATGTAGCTGAATACATTATTTCAGTTTCTTATTATGCTTTAAAGAAATATGCAATTAAACCTGATAAACATAAAATAAAATAGATTGAATTGAATTAAAGCCTCAGAATCTTTGCTCAAAATCCATCTTGACCTAGGGTAGGGTGTCCCTGCCCATGGCAGGGGAATTGGAACTGGATGATCCTTGCGGTCCCTTCTCAACCCTGACTTATTCTATGATTCTACAATTCTATGATCTTTAAAATATGTTCCCTATACTAAAAACTGTCTCATTAGCACTTGGGATATGCACTATGTGAAGAATTTAGGTATTTATTATTACAAGTAGAAATTAAACATCTAAATATTCATTTCAAGCGTTGTTGTTGTTGATCATCCTGAATATCCTTTAGTCCGGGCTGTTTATTCCTGTCTATCTAGCTAAATACATCTGTGCTAGTTTGAAGATAGCTAGAATGTTTTGGTGAGAAGGACTAGATCATAGGCTGTGAAATGAAAACAAAGGTGATGTCTACTTCCCTCATAGTCTTGCTGAGATGTGTAAAAAAGGCAAAGCAAAACATAGATAAAGTCACCTGGCATTTGCTCACTTCGCTCTGGGCTTTGTTCTTGGTCACTTTGCCTGCTGGGGAGCTCTGGGCTGCTGGCTGAACTCCATCTTGCTTTCTAACCTCACCCTCCATTTGCTTTGGCTGATTCACCTTTGCTTCTTAACCCCNTATTTCAGTTTCCTATTATGCTTTAAAGAAACACATGACTAAACCTGATAAGCATAAAATAAAATAGAACTAAATTAAAGCCTCAAAATCATTTCTGATCTTTAAAATACATTCCCTATACTAGAAATTAAGACTGGCTCATTAGCACTTGGGATATGCACTATGTGAAGAATTTAGGTATTTATTATTACAAGTAGAAATTAAACATCTAAATGTTGAAAAAAAAAAGACTTTGAAAACCTTCATATTACTACCATTAAAGCTTATATCAAAGCACTACGCTTAAAATATCTCTAGTCAGCTGAATGAGTAGACTTAGGTCTTGTGACACTGAGTTATAAAGTCTGTAACTCTGAGATAGTTTTCTCACTGAAATGTGCCCTTGTACCTACACCTCCAGGAGGGAATGCAGTTAGACTGAGGCTAATGCAAGGAAGACCGACCAGAATGCTGATTTCTGGGATACTTAGCAGGAAGAATAAGAAGCATCAAAGACAGAGTTGCAACTCTGCAGTTTCTGCAGGGTCTTGCTTAACTGCTTCAGTGCACTTGGAATTTAGGGTTTCCACCTTCCCCTTTGGTTCATATGCACAGGACACTCTTTCCACTTAAAATACAGGCAGATGAAAACTGTGCCCTTCTGGAACACATCTTAGTGGTAGGACCACACTGTAGGCAGCATAGTGCTTGGTTTATTTTCCCTTAAGCAGACAGGTTTGAATTTCCATCTCTTTCATTCATTCTATAGCAGTAAATAAAATGCATTAGGACCCCAAGGGTAAGTGGTGTGGTTTATCTCGTGTCCTTGTGGCAAAGTACTCTCAGTTCCCTGGAAGCATGTTTTACTGCGTGGATTCTAAGTGGATTAGTTCACCTTCTTCTTGAGGAGACAGAAAGACAAGAATTCAAATATGCCAGAATCTCCACAGTGTTGTGCATGTAACCCTACAATGCAGATTGAGTCCACTTTAATAGGCAAGTCTCTTCCAAAGCCCTACCCCATGTGTGCTGAAGACTTTGCACTCCATTGGTCAGACCAGAGTAGAGATAATCACTGAGATAAGGAGGATTCTGGTATTCTAACCAATATTTTGGTAACAGAAAGATGCAGAGTTCTTGAAGGGTACTACTGATAGGGTTTTTTTTTTTGTTTGCTTGCTTTGTGTGTTGTTGTTTTTGTTTTTTTTTTTTTTACATCCTCCTTTAATGACATAGCTTGTGAAAGATATTTATAGGTATTTGCTGACTGCAGAGGTGAGATAGTTCTGGAGAAATTCAGCAGGGCTTTTTTTAAACAAGGAGTTCTACAATGCTGAAACGCCAGCTCCAATACGCAATACGGCTGGCTAGGACCTTTTAAAGCCCACTCTAAATCATACCTATCAGCAGCAGGCACGAACCTCAGTTATTTAATTCACGCAGATGTCGCAGATCGCATTCATTATTTAATTGCAACAGGAACACCTCCTGTCTGTCTCTGTCCTGATCTGCCTCGCCGCGCTCGCTCACCGGCTCATTACAGCTGTTGTCCACTAGGTGGGGGTAGACAACCTTCTTCAAACCGCCGCGCTCCTGAAAGAGGAGGACGCAGTCCGAGACGGCATTAAAAACCACTAAATTCAGTCTTTGAGAGCTTTGCTTCTGTTTGGAGTCTGGAGTTTGTTTGTTTTGGGGTTTATTTGCTTGTTACTGCGAGTAACTGAGAATTACTGCGAACTGTCGGGCTTCAATGGTGGTAATGAACTGAGGTCACAGGCAATGAAGTTTAGTCTGGGTTGACGGGAAAATCAGTGTTGAACTTCTAGTGTGAACAAGACAGGTCATTCCTATAGCAGTACAAAACTAGTGTGTCACTGGGAAATAAAGCAGGTGGTTGAATTACTGAAATATCACACGTAGGTACAACACGTGCAGACTAATGTGCATTCATCACTGCTCGTTGAGCATCAGACTCAGTTGAATACAATAGGTAGATGCAGGAGTTAAAGTTAGCCATAGAACAATAGCAAAAAGATCTACCTTGTCAGAACACAGTGAGGCACCATAAGTGAGGACTAGGGGGAATGGAGCGAAAGTGGAGGTGGAGAGATTCAGACTGGATGTGAGGAGGAAGTTGTTCAGCATGAGAGTGGTGAGAGCCTGGAATGGGTTGCCCAGGGAGGTGGTTGAGGCCCCATCCCTGGAGGTGTTCAAGGCCAGGCTGGATGAGGCTGTGGGCAGCCAGCTGTAGGGTAGGGTGTCCCTGTCCATGGCAGGGAGGTTGGAACTAGGTGATCCTTGTGGTCCCTTCCAACTCCAACTGATTCTATGATTCTATGATTCTAAGTCAATGTAAGTATCATTTCGTTGGCAACTTCATAAGACATAAATATTGTCATGATTTAATTGGCAACTTTGAAAGGTATAAATATTGTGTCTTCACAGAATCACAGAGTTAACCAGGTTGGAAAAGACCTCTAGGATTGAGTCCAACCTGTCACCTAACCCTTCTGATTAATTAACCCTTGGCACCAACTGCCTCATGCAGCCTTCTCTTAAACATGTAAATGTCTTCACCAGACATACTCTATGTAAACTTCTATTTACAAGGGAGAATTGTAAGGAGAGTAGAAATTAAGTCAAGAGTGGCTTCAGTTTCTAAGCTGGAACACAGAAATGAAAACAGACACATGTCACAATGAATGTAAGTTGCAGCAAAAGAGGTTCTGCCTCAACACAAGGGGCAACTTCTTTACTGTAAGGGTCACAGTGCATAGAACAGGCTCCCCAGGGGGGTCGTGGAGTCTCCTTCTCTGGAGCCTTTCAAGGCCTGTCTGGATGTGTTCCTCTGTGATCTGTGTTAGATAGGATTGTCCTGCTCCGGCAGGGGCGTTGGACTCAATGATCTCTTTGGGTCCCCTCCAACCCCTAACATCCTGTGACTACTTTTTTTTCTAGAGGCCAGCAATAGAAAATATACTTAAAATAATATATCTGAAGTATTCTGAAGGCCTAGTTGGCAGGAAATGGCAGCTTTTGCAAGTTCTGGAGGCCTTCCATCCAGTAGTTTAGTGGGGAATAGGAGGATATTGTCAGATTAACCTTTTCTCGTGACCTCAGCTAGCTAGCTTTAAAAAGTCTGCTACCTAGAATCAAAGGTTAGTAAGCTAATCTACTCTTCTCCTCCTTTCAAGCAGCACACTGCTGCACATGGTTCTTAGTTATTGTAACACAAAAATGTGATTTGGGACAAGAAGTTCATGGTTTATGAGCACATCCACTTCTGCTTCATTAGGCAGAGCCAATACATGATTTGAGAACAGACAACTGAAGATCAATTTGCATAACTTTCAAACTCACTACAAAAAGTAAAACCAAAGTCAAAGATGAAAATCACATTGTGAAATCCTGATGGTGGAAACTATTTGTGTGCTGAAATGATTGTTTGATTTTTAGTTCGGATGCTCTTTTTGCAATGAGTTTTGGTCACTTTCCCTCCACCAAGTACAAATATGTTTCATCTTTTACTTCGGTCTCTGTCACCTTTCTTTTGCTTCAGCCATAATCGTCCACCACGTTCAGAAGTTGTTTTGTTTCTTCCTCGTTTGAGCTAATAAAGAACAACTTGAGATAAAGCAGAACGGTTTTCCTGTTCCACTGCCACATTCCACTCGCATCATTTTGTTGTATAAATGTTAAACTTACTTCTGCATGTTAATATTCCTCTCACATTGCTAATTGATACCCGCCTGAACATGAGCCAGCAGTGTGCCCAGGTGGCCAAGAGAGCCAATGGCATCCTGGCCTGCATCAGGAATGGTGTGGCCAGCAGGAGCAGGGAGGTCATTCTGCCCCTGTACTCTGCACTGGTTAGACCACACCTTGAGTACTGTGTCCAGTTCTGGGCCCCCCAGTTTAAGAGGGACATTGAGATGCTTGAACGTGTCCAGAGAAGGGCAACGAGGCTGGTGAGAGGCCTCGAGCACAGCCCTACGAGGAGAGGCTGAGGGAGCTGGGATTGTTTAGCCTGGAGAAGAGGAGGCTCAGGGGAGACCTTATTGCTGTCTACAACTACCTGAGGGGTGGTTGTAGCCAGGAGGAGGTTGCTCTCTTCTCTCAGGCAGCCAGCACCAGAACAAGAGGACACAGCCTCAGGCTGCGCCAGGGGAAGTTTAGGCTCGAGGTGAGGAGAAAGTTCTTCACTGAGAGAGTCATTGGACACTGGAATGGGCTGCCCAGGGAGGTGGTGGAGTCGCCGTCCCTGGAGCTGTTCAAGGCAGGATTGGACGTGGCACTTGGTGCCATGGTCTAGCCTTGAGCTCTGTGGTGAAGGGTTGGACTTGATGATCTGTGAGGTCTCTTCCAACCCTGATGATACTATGATACTATGATGATACTATGATAATTGAACATTATACCCAGAGACATTTTCTTCTGTCTGTGAAAAGACACATCAAATTTAAATTTGGAACTTGCTTCTATATAATAGTCAGAGAAAAAAAACAACTCTTGCCCCATCTCTTATCCTACTGACCTATCAGCAGTAGTTTGCTTCTCTCATTAGAGCATATAATGACACAAGAAAAGGTTGATAAAGATGATAGGGATGGGTATGCTTGGAAATAAAAAAACAATGCTTCAGAATATATGTCTGGCTGATTTCTGTGGTATTCTAGGTAATAACATTGCAATATAACTCATTACAAATATTTAAAGAAATTAATTGTTATAAGCTCCAAATATTCCTTAATTAGATATTTTCAGTGGCATGATGTATAAAAGTGTACTGAAATCCTTTAGTACTGCATCCACTTCTGGAGGGATGTGGACACGCTGGAGCGTGTCCAGACAAGGGCCACTGGGATGCTCAGAGGGCTGCAGCAGCTCTCCTATGAGGGCAGACTGAAAGAGTTGGGGCTGTTCAGTCTGCAGAAGAGGAGGCTTCCAGGTGACCTTCTTGTGGCCTTCCAGTGTCTGAAGGGGGCCTACAAAATAGCTGGGGAAAGACATTTTAGGCTATCAGGGAGTGACAGGACTGGGGGAATGGAGCAAAGCTGGAGGTGAGGAGATTCAGACTGGACGTGAGGAAGAAGTTGTTCAGCATGAGAGTGGTGAGAGCCTGGAATGAGTTGCCCAGGGAGGTGTTGGGCTACCATCCCTGGATGTATTTAAGGGCAGGCTGGATGAGGTTGTGAGCAGCCTGATCTAGGGTAGGGTGTCCCTGGGCATGGCAGAGATGTTGGAACTAGATGATCCTTGTGGTCCCTCCCAACCCTGACTGATTCTATGATTCTATAACCACATCATAATAAATAATACTCAGGTTGGTTTAACATTGGTTCAAAGAGCTTTAAAAGAGTTTCAAATTGCAATTTGTTATGAGAGTTAATCTAAAATGTCATGAACTACAAGTGTTGAGCTTCTAAAAAACCCTGCCCTTAATTTTCTGTGGTTTTTTTAGGGTACATTTTGCTGATAGGTTACTTAATATGACACAAACCCTATTTTTATATGCTGAAGTAGTTCCATGTGGTATAGTGATATATGCTCTTATTATTATACATATGATAAATGTTTACTACTCTGTAGAGTATCAGCTTGGTTGTCATATAATATACTCTTTTTCTTAACTGATTGTATGCAGCTCAGAAGCCAATCTTCTATGTCCTATTGTGTTTTATTCCATCTATTTGAGATCCCCCTAATAAAGATATATACCAATGATCGTAATTGCTTTTCACCTTTTGTGCCACAGCCAGCTATTCCAAAGTTACTCTGAGTGATGAGACACCTCACTTCTTCCTCTCTGCACACTTCTTTTCCTACACTACACCTATCTCCAACATTTTTTCCAATGGCACAGCCTCAGCACCTTTGTAATGTAATTATTCCATAATTTCTTTTTTTTTTTTTCATTTTCCTCACTATCAGCATAATCCAGGACCTATTTCAGTTAAGGTACTTTGTACACATCAGCATAATTATGCTGCATTTACACTTGCAATGCCAGAAAGAGAGAAATCTGGATCCCAGCAGTCAGTGATAGCTTTTGCACCATGGATCAAATTTCACTACCAAGTGTTTAAATTGTCATCTAAATATTCATAGAATATAATCATAGAATCAACCAGGTTGGAAGAGACCTCCAAGATCACCCAGTCCAACCTAGCACCCAGCCCTGTCCAATCAACTAGACCATGGCACTAAGTGTCTCATCCAGGCTTTTCTTGAACACCTCCAGGGATGGTGACTCCACCACCTCCCTGGGCAGCCCATTCCAATGCCAATCACTCTCTCTGTGAAGAACTTCCTCCTAACATCCAGCACTTCCCCCGGCACAACTTGAGACTGTGTCCCCTTGTTCTGTTGCTAGTTGCCTGGGAGAAGAGATCAACCCCCACTTGGCTGCAACCTCCCTTCAGATCAGATTGCAAATTACCAAACCTTTTTCTTTTTTTCTTCATCTTTTTCCTTCTTTTTTTTCCTTCTATCTCCAAAATTTCAGCCAAAAATATGAGTGAACATGCTGTGAACTCTGCAATGCTTAATTGCTGAAACGATGGTATCCTGCACAAGCTATGTGGACAGTGGATACACATAGAGGCAGTTCAGCATGCTGTTAATACGTGTTAAGCACTTAAACACTGTGTGAACAATCCAGTGGGCTCCTGATGATTTCAACTCTGCAACTGCAGAGAGTGCTAATTGCTCTTTGTTTTAATTTATTTCAATTGGTCTTGCCCTGATAGAGCAACTGTTCTTCCAGGAATCCTAGATAAATGGCCCAAGGCCTCCTTTTCCACCTAGATAAACCCCTCTAGGCATAATGCATAGTAATATCAGTAGCACTAAGTTAAGCAATGTCCGGACATGCTCTCTGGCTTTGGGGGCAACAGATACAAGTAAGCCATAGCTAGTTAACCCTTATAACACTTTCCTACCCTTCAGAATATGTCATATGAATTTCAACTAGCAACTGGGAAATGTCTCGGGCTTCATACATCAATCCATGTTTAAAAGGTGTCTGGGAGAATACTGTTTTGAGCAGGTCAAAGTCATGCTAAAGGACTACACTAACTACTTAACAGGATAAGGAAAGATTTACAGAATCATAGAATCATAGAATGGTTTAGGTTGGAAGGGACCTCAAGGATCATCCAGCTCCAACCCCCTGCCATAGGCAGGGACACCTCCCACTAGAGCAGGTTGCTCAAGGCCTCATCCAGCCTGGCCTTAAACACCTCCAGGGAGGAAGCATCCACAACCTGCCTGGGCAACCTGTGCCAGTGTCTTACCACCCTCACTGTAAAGAACTTCCTCCTAACATCCAGTCTAAATCTCCCCTCTGCCAGCTTAAACCCATTCCCCCTCGTCCTGGCATTACAAGACCTTGTCAATAGTCCCTCCCCAGCCTTCCTGTAGGCTCCCTTCAGATACTGGAAAGCCACTCTAAGGTCTCCTCGAAGCCTTCTCTTCTCCAGGCTGCAGAGCCCCAAGTCTCTCAGCCTGTCCTCAGAGCAGAGCTGCTGCAGCCCTCTGAGCATCTTCATGGCTCTCCTCTGGACCCGCTCCAGCAGTTCCATGTCCTTGTGTTGGGGGCTCCAGAACTGCACACAGGACTCCAGGTGGGGTCTGAGGAGAGCAGAGTAAAGGGGGAGAATCCCCTCCCTTGCCCTGCTGCCCACACTGCTCTTGATGCAGCCCAGCACAGGGTTGCTGTCTGGGCTGCATGTGCACACTGCAGGCTCATGTTGAGCTTTTCATCAGCCCAGACCCCCAGGTCCTTCTCCTCAGGGCTGCTCTCAGCCATTCACCACCCAGCCTGGATCTGTTAAATGTCATGAGGTTGGCCTGGGCCCAGCCTGTTGACAAGGTTTTATTTGTTGGAATAAAGTAATCACGATGCTTTTAAGAGTGGTGTTGACTGGGTGAAAAGTTTGACCTGAAGAGACTTTTGCAGTTTTGAGTGTCTGCATTTGTAATTATTTTTAGCAACTGAAACAGGTTTCCATTTTGTATTAGGGAATTTTGCCTGCCTTGACTATCCAGCCCACTGGAATAAAGGACAGAGGTTTTCCTTTCTTTTTTGTTTGGAAAAAACTTATTGACCAAACTTACTCTGGTAGCTGCAGCTACCCACAAAGTGAGACTGAAATTTTGGTTGAACAAAAATAAATGACACATTCAAAAATATCAAAGAAGATAATCCCAGCTGTCACCAGGTGACATATTCTGATGTTGGTCTGCAATGAGGCACATTGAGATCCAGGTGTAATTCCATAAATGCAGGCTAGAATCACCAAAACAGGCAGAGGTAAATTCATTGGAAGGGACAGGCTGCTGCTGAGTTATTTTTTTTTTCCCTAGATTAGGACAGAAGTATCACCAGAAATTTTCCCTCTCTAAGCAAAATGCCTTAACCTGCAAGTTGTAGAGCAGCCTGGAGTCTAAAGAAATACCAATTTGTATAAATTGAATGCTTATTAATTCAGAACCTGTGTGCTAGTTTGAAGCTAGCTAGAATGTTTTGGTGAGAAGGACTAGATCATAGGCTGTGAAATGAAAACAATGGTGAGGTCTACTTCCCTCATGGTCTTGCTGAGATGTGTAAAAAAGGAAAAGGAAAACAGATAAAGTCTCTTTGCTCTGGGCTTTGCTCTTGGCTCTTTGCCTGCTGGGGACCTCAGGGCTGCTGGCTGAACTCCATCTTACTCTTTAACCTCACCCTCCATTTGCTTTGCTGATTCACCTTTGCATCTTAACCCTTCTGGCTGAACCTCCATTCTTCCTTGGGACTGGGGTAAGGTTGAGAAGGGTAGGGGGAAGGTGAGGGGGTGGTTGAGAGCCCCTCCTGAGGACTCAGGTTTCTGTGAGGGCTGTTGTGTTTCTGTATTACCTTTTGCTTTTTATATTTGTGTCTATAACTGTATATACTGTAAATATCTGCTTGTATATGGTGCTAGCTGTAAATATAAGCTTCATTCGTATTTCCAGAGCTGGCTGAGTCTAGTCTGGGTGATTTCTAAAGTTTGGGGGGGCGAGGGACACCTAAACCACCACTACCTGGTAGCTGCTTATCCCCCTTCCCAGCTCAGTGCCTCTATCACAAGGTTTGTGAGCGATGGCATGAAAAAAAGCTGAAATGTATAGGCAGTTATCTTCTGGAGTCCTGTGTCCAGTTCTGGGCCACTCAGTTCAAGAATGAGATAGAACTGCTTGAAAGAGTCCAGCACACAGCCACAAAGATGATGAAGGGTGTGGAATATCTCTCTTAGGAGGACAGAATGAGGGAGCTGGGGGTCTGCTGCTTGGAGAAGAGGAGACTGAGGAGTGACTTGTTAATGATCATAAATATCTAAAGGATGACTGCCAAGAGGATGGAGCCAGGCTCTGCTTGGTGATGCCCAATGACAGGACAAGGGACTGGTGGAAGTTGAGGCACAGGAAGTTTCATGTAAACACAATTAGGAATTTGTTTGGTGTGAGGATGACACACAGGAGAACGAGCTGGCCTTGCCATGAGTTTATAAAGAGATAGCAGAATTGTGGGATTGAGTAACAACCTTCTAGTCCCCAGAAGATTTTAACCCTATAATTCTTAACCTGAGACAGAGTGGAACATCTCACTTAGGAGGAGAGACTGAGGGAGCTGGGGCTATTTAGCTTGAAGGAGGCTGAGGGATGATCTCGTTAATGTTTATAAATATATAAAGAGTGAGAGCTAAGAAGATGGAACCAGGCTCTGCTGGGTGATGCCCAATGACAAGGCGAGGGGCAATGGGTGGAAGTTGAAGCATAGGAAGTGCCATGGAAACATGAGGAGAAATATTTTTCCCTGTGAGAGTGGCAGAACCCTGGAAGAGGCTGCCCAGGGTGGGTTATGGAGTGTCTCTCTCTGGAGATATTCAAAACCTTTCTGGATATGTTCCTGTGTGATGTGGTCTAGGTGATCCTGCTCTGGCAGGATTCCAGCCCCTGATGTTCTGTGATTCTCTCGAGTTTGACAGTTTCTTTGATTTTCATTAAACAGGAAGAATCAAGTACATTGGGCTGAATTTATTTCTTTCAGCACCATCAGAACAGCAAGCACTCAGTTATCCACTGGATTTGAAATAGAAAAGAAAATCCTCCCAAACAGACTTCTGCATGGTATTTTTACTGAAGCCTTTGAAAGGGAAAAAATAATAGAATAGAATCAACCAGGGTGGAAGAGACCTCCAAGCTCATCCAGTCCAACCTAGCACACAGACCTATNAAAAGGTTATTGCTTCACATTACTCAGTTCTCAGCTGAAGTTGAACAGTTATTCAGTTTGATTTTATCTTGCTTTATTTTCCATGTTTTAGTCAGAAAGTCAGCAAGGACACTAACATTCTGCATATCCTGGGGTGTATGCAAAATAAAAGGCTCAAAGCATACTAATGACTGCCAGTTCATGCTGTCTGCAAAGGATTACTAAGGATTACATGTAATTATCTGGAATTGCACACTGGGTTTTGCCAACTTTTTTTTTTCCCCAAAAAAAGTGGAATTGATAGGGCCTCTCATTTCCCATTAAGATTTTACTTTCATATTTTACATTTAATATTTTCTCTTCTAGAAAAAAAACCCAAACCACCACCAACAAAAACCCGCTGAAAGTCACTCAGTGAATAAAGACACATAAAACTTAATGGAAAAAAATGAAATAAAGACAGTGCTAATAATTTATTCAATATAGTACAGAATTTTGCCCAAAATGGACTTTTCAAATGTTTCTCTTGAGTCCACAGATCAGATTTTGTTGGGGTTTTTTTGTTGTAGTGATTGAAATCACAAGAGCAGGAATCTCTGAGCTCGTTTCAGAATGATGGAGTGAAAGATAAAGATGCATCCTGAAATGAACAAAAAATAGTAATGCCTGGAAAGGTTTGTAAATGTTCATGCTTTATACACAAGCACTGAGGTTCTGTAAAAGAAGTCAGGCAGTAATAACTAGGACAATTAGGACAAACTGAGTTTTTTACTTTGAAGAGATTTTTCAAACTGAGTTTTTTAGGTTGAAGAGATTTTTAAGGTGGAAGTCTATACTGTCAAAAATTAACAGAACTTTCTCATTAGCCACTATAAAAAGCTTGAAGAACTATAGTTATCTTTAAGACCTCTTGGCAAGAGCCAATTGGCATCCTGGCCTGGATCAGGAACAGTGTGGCCAGCAGGACAAGGGAGATTATACTTTGTACTCAGCACTGGTCAGCCCACACTTTGAGTCCTGTGTCCAGTTCTGGGCTCCTCAATTCAAGAGAGATGTTGAGATACTGGAACGTGTCCAGAGAAGGGCAACAAAGCTGGTGAGGGGCCTGGAACACAAACCCTGTGAGGAGAGGCTGAGGGAGCTGAGGTTGTTTAGCCTGGAGAAGAGGAGGCTCAGAGGTGACCTTATTACTGTCTACAACTACCTGAAGGGAGGCTGTAGCCAGGTGGGGGTTGGTCTCTTCTCCCAGACAACCAGCAACAGGACAAGGGGGCACAGCCTCAAGTTGTGCCGAGGGAAGTATAGGCTGGATGTTAGGAGGAAGTTGTTGTCAGAGAGAGTGATTGCCATTGGAATGGGCTGCCCAGGGAGGTGGTGGAGTCACTGTCCCTGGAGGTGTTCAAGCAAAGCCTGGATGAGGCACTTAGTGCCATGGTCTGGTTGATTGGATAGGGCTGGGTGCTAGGTTGGCCTAGATGATCTTGGAGGTCTCTTCCACCCTGGTTGCTTCTATTCTATTCTATTCTATTCTATTCTATTCTATTCTATTCTATTCTATTCTATTCTATTCTATTCTATTCTCCTGGCTTATTTGCTGGATCTGACCTTGGGCAAAAAGCAATCAGACATAATAAATCCAAACAAGGTGGATGGATGACCTCAGTTCTCTCTGCTTTTTACTCATATGAGAAGAAAAAAAGTCTGCTTTGGTAATATAGGAGTAAGGAAAAGCTAAGCAGATTTTGATGCTTGGTTATGGAAGGCTTAGGGACAAAGATCTTGGACAAAATTGGCCATTATTTTATTTGTGATGTCAGACACACAAAACAACTTTGAATTACAATCCAAGAAGCTCTCCTTATCAGTCTGCTTGGCCACTTACCTAGCACCCCTTTCCCTGCCTTCCCTATGTTTTCCAACTTCTTGGAGTCTGTGGTGTAGGAAATGGCTGTAACAAAACTCCTTAGGAAGGAGAAATTGGTATTTGTTTCACAAGGTTTCTAAATTATTTCACTCACTCATACTCTCACATTAGCAAGGTGGAGAATAAAGACTACTTGGCTAGGACCATTTGTATGCCAGATAATAAGTTCTTACAGAATCACAGAACCACTGAGGCTGGAAAAGACCTCTGAGATCATCAACTCCAACTTAATACCTAGCACTACCACATCAGCTGAACCATGCCATCAAGTGCTACATCCAATCTTTTCTTAAAGACCTCCAGGGATGGTGACTCCAGCACCTCACTGGGCAGACCATTGCAGTGCCTAATCACCCTTTCTGTGAATATCCAACCTAAACCTCCCCTGGCACCGCTTCAGGCCATGTCTTCTTGTCCTATCACAAGTTGCCTGGGAGAAAAGCCTGACCCCCACCTGACTACAAGTTCACTCTAGGTAGTTGTACAGGGTGATAAGGTCCCCTCTGAGTTTCCTCTTCTCCAAACTGAACAACTCCAGCTCTCTCATCCCCTCTGAGTCTCCTCTTCTCCAGATTGAACAACCCCAGCTCCCTCACCCCTCTGAGTCTCCTCTTCTCCAGATTGAACAACCCCAGCTCCCTCATCCCCTCTGAGTCTCCTCTTCTCCAGATTGAACAACCCCAGCTCCCTCATCCCCTCTGAGTCTCCTCTTCTCCAGATTGAACAACCCCAGCTCCCTCATCCCCTCTGAGTCTCCTCTTCTCCAGATTGAACAACCCCAGCTCCCTCATCCCCTCTGAGTCTCCTCTTCTCCAGATTGAACAACCCCAGCTCCCTCATCCCCTCTGAGTCTCCTCTTCTCCAGATTGAACAACCCCAGCTCCCTCATCCCCTCTGAGTCTCCTCTTCTCCAGATTGAACAACCCCAGCTCCCTCATCCCCTCTGAGTCTCCTCCAGATTGAACAACCCCAGCTCCCTCATCCCCTCTGAGTCTCCTCTTCTCCAGATTGAACAACCCCAGCTCCCTCATCCCCTCTGAGTCTCCTCTTCTCCAGATTGAACAACCCCAGCTCCCTCATCCCCTCTGAGTCTCCTCTTCTCCAGATTGAACAACCCCAGCTCCCTCATCCCCTCTGAGTCTCCTCTTCTCCAGATTGAACAACCCCAGCTCCCTCATCCCCTCTGAGTCTCCTCTTCTCCAGATTGAACAACCCCAGCTCCCTCATCCCCTCTGAGTCTCCTCTTCTCCAGATTGAACAACCCCAGCTCCCTCATCCCCTCTGAGTCTCCTCCAGATTGAACAACCCCAGCTCCCTCATCCCCTCTGAATCTCCTCTTCTCTAGATTGAACAACCCCAGCTCCTTCAGCCTCTCCTCATATGACTTTCCCCTCCAGGCCACTCAGCAGTCTCATCGCTCTCATCTGGACCCTGATCACAGCTCTGATACTTTTTTATTAGTGATGGCAAAGTAGTTTTTCTGTTAGTCTTTTTATATCCTTTAGATGCCAACAGTTACTTAGGCAATTCTTCTTCATCAGACTTTAGCTTATCTAAGCCCCCATAAATATTAGGCAAGGTTGCCACTCATTGACTCTTTTTGTTTGGAACACACAAATCTTTATGGTTGCAGCCTGTCTTCCTTTTGGACAAACAGAAGAAATAATGGCATGTGTGGTGTGCTGTAACTCTGTTTTCATCCTCCTGTTGTCACAGTGCAGTGTCTTCTGCCAACAAGTTGTCTGTGCCGCGGTCTCGCAGCTGCCAGGCCTTCCAGCCTTGAGAGCAACAACACATTTTTCAATTTTATTGCTGTGAATGGTGGTTTGTATTTTTTTTTTTTTTGTTAACAATACATGCTGCTCACTTAACCCTTCTTTTGCTTTTTTCTTCTGCTCTTTACATGGAGGTGTATCCAGTCAGGGTTTAGGTCTCAGTCTTTATATTCCCGTTACATGTCCTGTGAGGGGTGTTTTCCTATCTCAGTCTAACTGAACTCCAAAAGGTAGTAGGGCACTCAAAGGACAAACCTGAGTAATTTAGAGAATACAACTCTTTTTGTGTAGAGCTTTAAGAGAGACTCTCAGGAAAAACAATTAGTTCTAAACTTTAATGGTGAGCCAGTAGAGATGAGCCTGTCCTGGTCATAGAATCACAGAATCAACCAGGTTGGAAGAGACCTCCGAGATCATTCAGTCCCACCTAGCACACAGACCTGTCCAATAAACTAGACCATGGCACTAAATGCCTCATCCAGGCTTTTCTTGAACACCTCCAGGGACGGTGACTCCACCACCTCCCTGGGCAGCCCATTCCAATGCCAATCACTCTCTCTGGCAACAACTTCCTCCTAACATCCAGCCTATACTTCCCCCAGCACAACCTGGGACTGTGTCCCCTTGTTCTCTTGCTGGTTGCCTGTGAGAAGAGCCCAACCCCATCTGGCTACAACCTCCCTTCAGGTAGTTGTTAACAGCAATAAGGTCACCTCTGAGCCTCCCCTTCTGCAGGCTGCACACCCCCAGCTCCCTCAGCCTCTCCTCACAGGGCTGTGCTCCAGGCCCCTCACCAGCTTCGTTGCCCTTCTCTGGACATGTTCCAGTGTCTCAACATCTTTCTTGAATTGAGCAGCCCAGAACTGGACACAGCACTCAAGGTGTAAGGTGAGCCTTATTAGAGGCCTCAACAGTTTTTCTTGATCATTTTTGTTGATCCTTCATCATTTTCTGTTATATCTTTAAAAACCTCCTGGTAGAACTTTATTACTACAGGTTTCAGAAATTCATGAAAAATATCATCAGTTTGCATCTCTACACCCAAATTACACCTTCATTAACAAAACTAATTAGCAGCAGAGTTAAGGGAAAAGAAGAAGAAAGCAAGCTTCAATTCAGTCTCAGGCAGCTAAGCATTTGACTTATGAAAATCTGTGTAAGAAGATTCACAAAGTAGGGACATTGAGTGAAAATCAAGACAACATTCAACAGAGAATTTGAAATCATTGAGCATATCATACAGGCAAGTAGGAATCTAATATCTCAAGTAATAAGCAGTGCTTCCAATACTATAATGATTAAAGCCTTGTTCAGTCCTTGCCTAATGAAATCAAAACTTTCAAAAGGGTCAAACGCCTTGATTTCTCATCTTCATTGTTTGACAGAGCAATAAAGACTGTTCTTTTCTTTTGTCTTATGCAACTTTCATCTGAAGCCTCTGCAGATACTACTGGCCAAGGTAAAAGCTCAGAAACATAATTCCTTTTTTAAAAAATCTTGTTTTAAAGGAAGAGTTTCAAAGACTGAAGTAGTTATATATCAATGTGTCTGATTTCCTTTGGGAGCTGAGGACATTAGAACTGACTGTGCCCTTGAAAAAAAATTCCACTGAGAATCAGTCAAAATTGGAGAACGTCCCAGAGTATCATCTCATGAAATCCTTTGGCTGCCCTACAGAAAATGATGAGGCCATCGGGGTGTGAACGTGTTCTATACGAAGAAAAGGACAGAATTACTTTTTGAGGTCAGGCAAAACTGTAAAGGCTGATGCTGACTGAAGGAAAAAAAAAAAAAAACCCTCTTTCCATTTTATTATTTATTAGGGCTGCACTGAACTAAAAATTGTGCACGAGTTTGGTAACAGTACATGTTGAATGGGCTCATCCAAAAAAGCAACATATGAGACACATAAAGTGAACTGTCTCCAAATGCCCATATAATTCCAGCTTTGTCGGCTGGTCTGAATTCATACCATTCCACTGAAGTCTGAGGGGTTATTCCTGTTCATCCCTGCTGAGCATTTGGGCAATTAAATATATGAAGTCCTGGCAGTCATGTTAGATGTCAAGGAAGATGTCAGTTTGAATGAAAACTTGGAGTTAGTGAAATCCTCCACATCCAGTTAAAGAGTGCGCTGCCAAAAGGTTAAATCAATGCACCTTATAAAAACCCCAACCACATCATAGTTCAACACTCAAGAAGTTAAAATTGGATCAAGAGCTCATGAAAGGTCTAAACGATAAGGTTGGGGAAGTGCCAGAGAGAGGTCCTTGGGAGGTTGTTCTTGTTGCAGGACTATCAAGGGGCTGATTAAGCTTCCCACAGTCTCAACTTCCCCAGGTGGTTTGTAACCTGTATTAAATCTAAAGCCTTAAAATGTCTCAAAGGTCAAAACAGTTCAAGACAGATGCCTTCAAGATTTAAGAGTGACAGTTTATAAAGGAAATCTAGTACTAAAGTCAGGTTTGAACAACAGTCTGGTAAGCATATCAATCCTCTCGGTTTACAAAGAAGCTCAGGGATTTGGCTGGATAGGGACTAGATGACTATGGGAGGCAATGTCTGCCCTGCCAGTGGACTCAAGGACATTGTGCTTTTTATTTTGCACTTTTGCTAGCTTTCTCCTATCCAACTCTCCTATCCAAGGCTTCTTTCTAGGTGAAAGAACACGAAAACAAAGCCAAAACAAATACACACCCCAAAACCAACCAATCGACCACCCAAAACCCCAACCAACCAAAACCACCAAACCAACAAAACCAAACCAAACCACAAATGAAAAAAAATGCACACACAAAAGAAACGCCCAAAACAAACAAACAAAAAACCCCAACTAACCAAACCCAAATCACCAAACCAAACCAACAAACCCAAAACAAAACTGACATTTAAAAGACCCCACACAAACCAACCCACAAAACACACCAAAAAACCCAACCCCACCACAAAAAAACCCAAATCACCAAACCAACAAACCCAAAACAAAACAGATATTTAAAAGACCCCACACAAACCAACCCACAAAACACACAAAAAAACCCAAGCCCACCACAAAAAAAACAACAAATAACCAAACCAACAAACCCAAAACAAAAGAGATATTTAAAAGACCCCACACAAACCAAACCAACCCACAAAACACACCAAAAAACCCAACCCCACCACAAAAAAAACCCAGATCACCAAACCAACAAACCCAAAACAAAACAGACATTTAAAAGACACAACACAAACCAAACCAACCCACAAAACACACAAAAAAACCCAAGCCCACCACAAAAAAAACAACAAATAACCAAACCAACAAACCCAAAACAAAAGAGATATTTAAAAGACCCCACACAAACCAAACCAACCCACAAAACACACCAAAAAACCCAACCCCACCACAAAAAAAACCCAGATCACCAAACCAACAAACCCAAAACAAAACAGACATTTAAAAGACACAACACAAACCAAACCAACCCACAAAACAACCCCAACCCCACCACAAAAAAATCCAGATCACCAAACCAACAAACCCAAAACAAAACAGACATTTAAAAGACACAACACAAACCAAACCAACCCACAAAGCACACCAAAAAACCCAACCCCACCACAAAAAAAACAGCCAACAAAATGAAACAACTGTGGGAGGGTTGCTTTCAAATGGGGAGTTTAAGAACAAGAATGGCTTAAAATATGTGTTAGAGAAGATCAGCATCTTCCATCAGGATGCCACAGTAGATGAACACCAAAGCGAACTGTTAATGTGACAGAAACTAATTCTGCTCCAGCTTCGGCTTGTGCTGGTTCTGCTGCACTCAGTGGCATTACAGGAGACAGAGGTGTGAGAACTAAAGACTAGTTAGGGAAAACAGATTAGCCTTTTAAGCTGGCCACCTGGTATCCACCCAGCTCCTGAACACCTGCTTGTTTAAGGAATGTGTGGAGTCTTTTCCATTTCCCTTTCCTTTCCTCTCAAATAGTAAGCTTCACGAGCGCTGTCGGTTCAGGATCATCTCAATATTGAATGAATCAAGGTGGACTCAATATAAAATTAAAATCACGAAAAAATCATCTTTACAAGTTTCCTGAAGATTTCTATCTACTTGGATACAAATTCTACTTAGATTATTCTACTGATTCACTTAATGAAATGGTTTAAATGTTGAATACTGAAGTAAAATTATTCTCTAAAGCCAAAAGTTCAAGGATAATACAAAAGCTTCCTACTCAGAATACTGCTTTTGATAGTTAAACCTTTCCATCCTAAGAGAAGGCAATGTATAAAAGTTCAGTAATCACCACTTGCAAGAAATTGTGGAGAGAAATCTTAATCTTAGTAAGGTTTCACATGAAGAAAACAGAACAGAGTCTTATGGTCGATTTTGAGAGAACATATTGAAATGAGATTTGATTTAATTGCTTTTTGTTGGATTTTGTGCCTTCCCCAACGTAAAAATTAAGGAGGTCATTGAATGTGTATTAGAAAAAAATACTTGGAAACTAATTATTTATCAGCACTATACAAAATAAGTTCAAATTTATGAGTGCTAAACTGACATCAGACTCCTCTGAAATACAGCCTGTTCTGTTGATCTTTCTCTTTTGGAGGTGTCAAACAACTTGTCTCTGAAAACAGGTCTATGTAACCTTGAAGTAACTGCATTTTTCACTGTGTTCTGCTCAATGTCCTGGAAAAAAAATATGCTCAATAATGTAATCCAACACTTGAAACATTTTGGATATGCAGAATAAATTCACATATAAAGTACCTATCTCAAAATAATAATAATAATAATAATAATAATAATAATAATAATAATGGAAATTCTAATTCTGGAGTGTTTCTGTAGTTACAGTTTCAATAGCTTTAATTTTAATTTTTTATCACAGAATCATAGAATCACTCAAGGTTGGAAGGGACCACAAGGATCATCTAGTTCCAACCCCCCTGCCATGGGCAGGGACACCATACCCTAGAGCAGACTGGCCACAGTCTCCCTTCAGGTGGTTGTAGACAGCAATGAGGTCACCCCTGAGCCTCCTCTTTTCCAGGCTATGCAACCCCAGCTCCCTTAGCCTCTTCTCATAGGGTTTGTGTTCCAGGCCTTTCAACATCTTTGTTGCCCTTCTCTGGACACATTTCAGCACCTCAACATCTCTCTTGAATTGAGTGGCCCAGAACTGGACACAATACTCAGCGTGTGGCCTGACCAGTGTTGAGTACAGGGGAAGAATAACCTCCCTTGTCCTGCTGGCACTGTTCCTGATACAGGCCAGGATGCCATTGGCCCTCTTGGCCACCTGAGCACACTGCTGGCTCATGTTCAGCTACCAGTACCCCCAGGTCCCTTTCTGCCTGGCTGCTCTCCAGCCACTCTGTCCCCATCAATCAAGCAATATATATATGTATGTGTGTGTGTCTCTCTCTCTGTATAGATATATATATATATATATATACACGCACACACCTCTCTATATATGTATATCTATAGATATACAACTATATACAGATATATACACACACTGCTCTATGTATATCTATATATATTTCATATCTGTATATATATACATCATCATGACACAAAGGCTTTTGAAAGCAATGCAACCGTTTGTAACCACACCATGAATTCATCCTGCTAAGAGGTAATTAGAATCATAGAATCATAGAATGGTTTAGGTTGGAAGGGACCTCAAGGATCATCCAGCTCCAACCCCCTGCCATAGGCAGGGACACTTCCCACTAGAGCAGGCTGCTCAAGGCCTCATCCAGCCTGGCCTTAAACACCTCCAGGGAGGAAGCAGCCACAACCTCCCTGGGCAACCTGTGCCAGTGTCTTACCACCCTCACTGTAAAGAATTTCCTCCTAACATCCAGTCTAAATCTCCCCTCTTCCAGCTTAAACCCATTTCCCCTCATCCTGACATTACCAGACCTTGTCAATAGTCCCTCCCCAGCCTTCCTGTAGGCTCCCTTCAGATACTTGAAAGCCACTCTAAGGTCTCCTTGAAGCCTTCTCTTCTCCAGGCTGCAGAGCCCCAACTCTCTCAGCCTGTCCTCATAGCAGAGCTGCTGCAGCCCTCTGAGCATCTTCGTGGCTCTCCTCTGGACTGGCTCCAGCAGTTCCATGTCCTTCTTGTGTTGGGGTTCTATTTGCAAATGTATTTTAACTTCCATATCCTAATCTGTAAATGAAACTGTTGCTGATAGACCTTTTATGTTACTGGTCTAAAAAGAAAAACCAAACAACCAAACTACTTCTTTTTTAAATATGCTGTCTTTATTTCATCCAGATTGCTTCAGTGGTGCTGTTTCAGCTTCTTCCTTATTCTACTGAAATATGCAAGAATGAAGAATAAAATTGACTCAGTCTAGATAAAGGTCATGGTAAATGTAATAGTACATAAGAATGGCTTGTATGTAACCTACTTCAGCTTCTTCCTTCTTCTACTGGAATATGCAAGAATGAAGAATAAAATCTACTCAGTCTAGATATATGCAATAGTACATAAGAATGGCTTGTATGTGACCAACAGACATTCGTCCCTATCCCTTTCATCATAAGCCAGAGAAATAAGGGCAGCTCTGTAATAAACTCTACGGAAGGTTAATGAGTCTGCCTTAAGTGCATCAGGAGAAAGGGAGCAGAGTGTGTTGTGCTAGTTTGAGCCTAGCTAGAAAGTTTTGGTGAGAAGAATTAGATTACAGGCTGTTAAAAGAAAATAATGGTGATGTCTAGTCCATCCATAGGCTTGCTGAGATGTATGAGAACAAGAACACAAACATAGATAACACGGTTGCTTTCTGGGATGCACTTCTCTCTCTCTAACCTAACCTGCCATCTGAGTGGCTAATCCCCTTGTTTCCTAATCCCCTGTCTGACCCTCAAAACTACCTTAAACAAGTGTCTTTCTATTTGAAGGATCCAAGAAAATGCCTCACTTGTGCTACTATCTTTTCACAATTAGCAGATGGAAGTTCAAACCCTTGCCCTAAATGCAGTAGTGGTGTTGTCATGCAGCTAAGAGAAAATCTGTCAGCTAGCCATAACATTAAACCTAAAATATTCTACCTCTGATCTAACTCCAGAATTTGCACCATCAATCAAGCAATAATCATTTACAATTAGTAACTAAACTGAATGGTGTTTTCTACAACTTCTAATTTGTATTGCAATGTGTAGATAATTTTTTTTGGGGGGGGACCAGTCTCTCTAACTTGATTTAAGACTTTAATTATGGAAATATTATTTGCCCTCCATTTCCCCTTTAAAAATATACTGAGTTCCCTGGAAGCTTTATTTTCTTGGTAATAGAATTTAATCTGAGGTTAATGACACATAAATTCTACCTGAGTACTTAANCAAGGCCTCATCCAGCCTGGCCTTAAACACCTCCAGGGAGGAAGCAGCCACAACCTCCCTGGGCAACCTGTGCCAGTGTCTTACCACCCTCACTGTAAAGAATTTCCTCCTAACATCCAGTCTAAATCTCCCCTCTTCCAGCTTAAACCCATTTCCCCTCATCCTGACATTACCAGACCTTGTCAATAGTCCCTCCCCAGCCTTCCTGTAGGCTCCCTTCAGATACTTGAAAGCCACTCTAAGGTCTCCTTGAAGCCTTCTCTTCTCCAGGCTGCAGAGCCCCAACTCTCTCAGCCTGTCCTCATAGCAGAGCTGCTGCAGCCCTCTGAGCATCTTCGTGGCTCTCCTCTGGACTGGCTCCAGCAGTTCCATGTCCTTCTTGTGTTGGATTTCTATTTGCAAATGTATTTTAACTTCCATATCCTAATCTGTAAATGAAACTGTTGCTGATAGACCTTTTATGTTACTGGTCTAAAAAGAAAAACCAAACAACCAAACTACTTCTTTTTTAAATATGCTGTCTTTATTTCATCCAGATTGCTTCAGTGGTGCTGTTTCAGCTTCTTCCTTATTCTACTGAAATATGCAAGAATGAAGAATAAAATTGACTCAGTCTAGATAAAGGTCATGGTAAATGTAATAGTACATAAGAATGGCTTGTATGTAACCTACTTCAGCTTCTTCCTTCTTCTACTGGAATATGCAAGAATGAAGAATAAAATCTACTCAGTCTAGATATATGCAATAGTACATAAGAATGGCTTGTATGTGACCAACAGACATTCGTCCCTATCCCTTTCATCATAAGCCAGAGAAATAAGGGCAGCTCTGTAATAAACTCTACGGAAGGTTAATGAGTCTGCCTTAAGTGCATCAGGAGAAAGGGAGCAGAGTGTGTTGTGCTAGTTTGAGCCTAGCTAGAAAGTTTTGGTGAGAAGAATTAGATTACAGGCTGTTAAAAGAAAATAATGGTGATGTCTAGTCCATCCATAGGCTTGCTGAGATGTATGAGAACAAGAACACAAACATAGATAACACGGTTGCTTTCTGGGATGCACTTCTCTCTCTCTAACCTAACCTGCCATCTGAGTGGCTAATCCCCTTGTTTCCTAATCCCCTGTCTGACCCTCAAAACTACCTTAAACAAGTGTCTTTCTATTTGAAGGATCCAAGAAAATGCCTCACTTGTGCTACTATCTTTTCACAATTAGCAGACGGAAGTTCAAACCCTTGCCCTAAATGCAGTAGTGGTGTTGTCATGCAGCTAAGAGAAAATCTGTCAGCTAGCCATAACATTAAACCTAAAATATTCTACCTCTGATCTAACTCCAGAATTTGCACCATCAATCAAGCAATAATCATTTACAATTAGTAACTAAACTGAATGGTGTTTTCTACAACTTCTAATTTGTATTGCAATGTGTAGATAATTTTTTTTGGGGGGGGACCAGTCTCTCTAACTTGATTTAAGACTTTAATTATGGAAATATTATTTGCCCTCCATTTCCCCTTTAAAAATATACTGAGTTCCCTGGAAGCTTTATTTTCTTGGTAATAGAATTTAATCTGAGGTTAATGACACATAAATTCTACCTGAGTACTTAATTCCATATTTAATTCACTTTTTTTTTCTTCATTTACCTTGATTACAAAAGACTGTGGTAGAACAAAACTAAGGCACTGTGCTTTTTAATGTCATTTTACCTTTGATCTGCTTCAAAAAGAAAAAGAAAATCTATCTTGTTTCTGGAATTAAGTGGCTTTAAGCACAATAATTACAAGTTAAATATGTAAAATCATAGAGTCACAGAATCAACCAGGTTGGAAGAGACCTCCGAGATCATCCAGTCCAGCCTATCACCCAGCCCTATCCAGTCAACTAGACCATGGCACTAAGTGCTTCATCCAGGCTTTTCCTGCACCTCCAGGGACAGCGACTCCACCACCTCCCTGGGCAGCCCATTCCAATGCCAATCACTCTCTCTGGCGAGAACTTCCTCCTAACATCCAGCCTAGACCTCCCCTGGCACAACTTGAGACTGTGTCCCCTTGTTCTGTTGCTGGTTGCCTGGCAGAAGAGACCAACCCCCACCTGGCTACAGCCTTCCTTCACACAGCACACAGCAATAAGGTCTCCCCTGAGCCTCCCCTTCTCCAGGCTGCACACCCCCAGCTCCCTCAGCCTTTCCTCACAGGGATGTGTTCCAAGCCACTCACCAGCTTCATCATTCTTCTCTGGACTGACTACTTGTGCCTGACTCTTTCAATGTGCCTGACTTCTTGAATGGAGCACTGCAGATGATAGCAGTGTCATATTTGTCTCTGCTAGAGATGTTTTCTGGTTGTGCAAGAAGCTCACCACAGGAGAAAAAAAAAAGATTAAAAAAACTTAGTAGGGGAAATTGGATTGTTGAGAATTTTTTTTCCCCTGGGAATGCACAAGCTAATTTTCCTGTTCCTATGAAACTGCTTATATAAGGCATAGGAGTTGAAACACTTTGTGCAATATAGAGAGTTACAGTGAAGTTCATAGAATCACAGAATCAAGCAGGTTGGAAGAGACCTCCACGATCATCCAGCCCAACCTATCACCCAGCCCTAGCCAGTCAACTAGACCATGGCACTAAGTGCCTCAGCCAGTCTTTTCTTGAACACCTCCAGGGATGGTGACTCCACCACCTCCCTGGGCAGCCCATTCCAAGATGAGCTCCTTTTCCCAAGAAAATATTAACTAATATTTGTCAGCAAAGGCAGCTCAGTGCCCTGCAGTGTCACCTTACACCAGGGTAGGAAACAGAAGTCTAGTAATGTCAGGGCAAGGGGAAATGGGTTTAAACTGGAAGAGGGCAGATTTAGACTGGATGTTAGGAGGAAGTTCTTTACAGTGAGGGTGGTGAGACACTGGAACAGGTTGCCCAGGGAGGTTGTGGATGCTTCCTCCCTGCAGGCGTTTAAGGCCAGGCTGGATGAGGCCTTGAGCAACCTGCTCTAGTGGGAGGTGTCCCTGCCTATGGCAGGGGCTTGGAGCTGGATGATCCTTGAGGTCCCTTCCAACCTAAACCATCCTCTATCAGTTCTATATCTAGAGCTAGGATGGAGAGAGCCAAGTTCTGATAGGAAGCTCAACAACTTGTCACGCTCAGCAAAGGGAATAAGCAAACACAAATTAACATTTTAATCATAGCCATATTTAGCTTGCTTGTAGACAGAGAGCTGCCTATGAAGCAGACTACTCTTGCTCTCTAAGGCTCTGTTGTATGTCTGTGTCTACTTCATTTTACAAGCTTCCTACATTGTTATAAACTCTCTGGTGAATTTTTGCTGCTCATTTGTGGTCTGTACAGCATCTATAGCAAAATGGTTGCTTGATCCTTGCAGTGCTTCTGGTTGTTAACATGCGACTGAGAAATAATAAATTAAAAAGATTAGAAATAATGGTAAGCAGAAGTGTAGTACAGGCAGATGAGCTGCTGCCTGAAGCAGCAGGATGGTGGAAGCACAGCAAAATCATGGCTTTGAGAAAGAAAAAGGAGTGAAACTGCTCAGGCCAGGCTCTGCAGGAATTCCAAGGGATGGAGCTGGTCCTCCAGATTTCATCCTTCCTGAGCACCTTGGGGTGCTGTATGCTCCCTGTCCCCAGCAACATGGTGCCCTTGTGAGTCATAGAATTATAGAATCAACCAAGTTGGAAGAGATCTCCAAGATCACCCAGTCCAACCTATCACCCAGCCCTGTCCAATCAACCAGACCATGGCACTAAGTGCCTCAGCCAGGCTTTTCCTGAACACCCCCAGGGACGGTGACTCCACCACCTCCCTGGGCAGCCCATTCCAATGCCAATCACTCTCTCTGGCAAGAACTTCCTCCTGACATCCAGCCTAAAACCTGTCTCTGACTCTGCTAGCTGTTGCTAGGTATGGAGGGGATACATACCGGGTATACAGTTGTTAACTTAAGCAGAAGGCATACGCTGGCAGCTGGCCACACTGTTGCAGTTGTGTCTGACCTGCCGCAGTGTTTTATATAACGCAGCACACATTGGCTGTAACATTTCTGTTTTTTTCAAGAGAGGTCAAGCAAATTGTTCAGATGAGCCTAGAAAGTGGGCACAGCCCCCAGATAGGACTAGGCAGATGGGCAGCCTGGTTCCAGCACTCTGTCACACGGAGAAAAAGAATTCCCTTAAGTTTGTGTAGAACCTCTTGTGCTCAGCTTGCACTTGTTGCCTCTTATCCTATTGTTGGACATCGCTGAGCAGGGCCTGGCTGTGTCCTCCTGACACTCACCTTTTACATATTTATAAACTTAATGAAGCCATCCCTCAGTCTCCTGCAAGCTAAAGAGACCCATCTCCCTCAGCCTTTCTTTGTAAAGGAGATCTTGCACTCCCTTAGTCATCTTTGTGGGTCTGTGATGGACTCTTCCAAGCAGTTCTCTGTCCTTCTTGAACACCGTATTCCAGATGTGGCCTCACTGGCTCCTTCTTCCTAACACCCAGCCTAAACCTGCTCTGGTGAAGCTTGAGACCATGTACTCTTGCTCTGTCACTGGGTGGGAGGAGAGGTCAACCCCACCTGGCTACAACCTCCTTTCAGGTAATTGTAGACAGTAATAAGGCCTTCCCTGAGCCTCTTCTTCTCCATGCTGAACACCCCCAGCTCCCTCAGCCGCTCCTCACAGCCTTGTTGCCCTTCTCTGGACATGTTCAAGCACCTCAACAAATTTCTTAAATGAAGGGCCCCAGAACTGGACACAGTACTCAAGGTGTGGCCTGACCAATGCTGAGTACAGGGGCAGAATTACATCCCTCATCCTGCTGGCCACACTATTCCCCATCTAGGCCAGGATGCCATTGGCCTTCTTGGCCACCTGGGCACACTGCTGGCTCACGTTTAGCTGGCTGTCAACCAACACCCCCCCAGTACCTGTCTGTTACATCAAACAAACTGTATGCAAAGGCAACAGCACCAGCAATAACCAGGAAATGCTCAAAATCAATATGGGAGTCACAGAATCATAGAATCATAGAATGGTTTAGGTTGGAAAGGACCTCAAGGATCATCCAGCTCCAACCCCCTGCCATAGGCAGGGACACCTCCCACTAGAGCAGGTTGCTCAAGGCCTCATCCAGCCTGGCTTTAAACACCTCCAGGGAGGAAGCATCCACAACCTCCCTGGGCAACCTGTGCCAGTGTCTTACCACCCTCACTGTAAAGAACTTCCTCCTAACATCCAGTCTAAATCTCCCCTCTGCCAGCTTAAACCCATTCCCCCTCGTCCTGACATTACCAGACCTTGTCAATAGTCCCTCCCCAGCCTTCTTGTAGGCTCCCTTCAGATACTGGAAAGCCACTCTAAGGTCTCCTTGAAGCCTTCTCTTCTCCAGGCTGCAGAGCCCCAACTCTCTCAGCCTATCCTCATAGCAGAGCTGCTGCAGCCCTCTGATCATCTTCATGGCTCTCCTCTGGACTTGCTCCAGCAGAGTCAGAAGAGAAGACATTCACAGAAGAACTAGATTAATATAATGTTGTTTCAGAAACAGTAAAAGGCAAACTAAAAGCATTAAAATAACAGCCTTTGAAGTGCTAGCCAAAAGAAACCATTTCAAGACATATCTAGAAGACCTGTCACAGAAAAGCCCAGCTCACAGACCCAGAATACATTATCAGGATCTGGAGAAACACCTAGCAGAATCCAGCTGAACTGCACAACTTCAAATGGCTTCGCTTGGAGATTCAATAACAGGAAAATGTAAACACAAATAACGAATCTGACTAAGACAACCTTTAAAAACAAAAGAACTGGAAAGTGCAAGGACCAGATGTCACCCATGGGTTTGGATTAACTGCTTTGCTCTGCTGCAGCCACTCTTTCTATGTGTTTCATAAAAGGGAGAAAAAGACTCATCGAAAGGATGCCGCAGAGCAGAGGAGCACCGATAATGAAAAACAAAAGTGTCCAAGTGATTTCTAACAGCTAATCAGGTTTATGTTTCCCTTGGAACTTTTTATTTCCTCAGAAGCTGCTAAAGCTGGCTTTATAATGTCAGATTCTGAACTCTGATTGACATTTAACATAGGATCAAAATGTAGACAAATGAAAAGGAAAAGACATGAAAGCTCTACTTCTGATTGACTTCTGCTTTCAAAAATTGCTCAGTCCAAGTCAAATATATTTTTTTATATATATATATCTGGGAGGGACTTCTTATGGACTTCATCAAAAGAATTGATTCAACATTCACCAGGACTGCTGCAACTGTTCCAGCCTGCTCCTCGCTGTGTATAATTTACCAAAGAGCAACAGGAGCTGCAAGATGTCTTTTCTCACCAGATTAGGCAATATCTTTCTGCGGAAATGTTGCCTTGTAAAGTGTTGCTTTATCCTAAAACTGACCTCTGCAGCAAAACAGGAAGCATACTTATAAATGTTGCTGTTGCTAGCTTCATCTCAGCTTGTGGGCTTGCGAGGCTTTGGCAGGATGTCTCACTGCAAGTACATCCTTTGTTTCTGCAGGCAATCAGAGTTTTGCTTTATAAGTTATCCCAGCTGAAGATCAGCTTTAGAGAATCATAGAATCACAGAATTAACCAGGTTGGAAAAGACCTTTGAGATCACTGAGTTCAAACTATCACCTAATACCTTCCAAATAATTAATTAATTAATACCATCCAGTTAATTAAATCATGGCACTAAATGCCTCATCCAGTTTCCTTTTAAACACCTCCAGGGATGGTGACTCCACCACCTTCTTGGGCAGCCCATTCCAATGGGCTGTGCAGAATTTCCAACTAACATCCAGTCTAAACCTGCCCTGTCACAGCTTATGACTGTGTCCTCTTGTTCTGTCACTGGATGCCTGAGAAAAGAGACCACCTCCACCTGGCCACAACCTCCTTTCAGGTAGTTGTAGAGAGTGATGAGATTTCCCCTGAGCCTCCTCTTCTCCAGGCTGAACAACCCCAGCTCCTTCAGCTGCTCTTCATAGGGTTGTGCTCCAGACCGCTCACAGCCTTGTTGCCCTTCTCTGGACGCATTCCAGTACCGTACCTCAACATCTCTCTTGAATTAAGGACTCCAGAACTGGACACATCACTCAAGGTGTGGCCTAACCAGTGCTGAGTACAGGGGCAGAATGACTACCCTGGTCCTGCTGGCCACACTATTACTGATACAGGCCAGGATGTCATTGGCCTTCTTGGCCAGCTGGGCACACTGCTGGCTCATGATCAGTCAGTTGTTAACCAGTACTCCCAGGTTCCTCTCTGCCTGATAGGACAAAGCCTTTTAATTGGGTAACAGATACAGGCTGGGTGGTGAATGGCTGGAGAGCAGCCCTGAGGAGAAGGACCTGGAGGTCTGGGTTGATGAAAAGCTCAACATGAGCCTGCAGTGTGCACATGCAGCCCAGACAGCAACCCTGTGCTGGGCTGCATCAAGAGAAGTATGGTCAGCAGGGCAAGGGAGGGGATTCTCCCCCTTTACTCTGCTCTCATCAGACCTCACCTGGCGTACTGTGTGCAGTTCTGGAGCCCCCAACACAAGAAGGACATGGAACTGCTGGAGCGGGTCCAGAGGAGAGCCACGAAGATGCTCAGAGGGCTGCAGCAGCTCTGCTCTGAGGACAGGCTGAGAGAGTTGGGGCTCTTCAGCCTGGAGAAGAGAAGGCTTCGAGGAGACCTTAGAGTGGCTTTCCAGTATCTGAAGGGAGCCTACAGGAAGGCTGGGGAGGGACTATTGACAAGGTCTGGTAATGTCAGGACGAGGGGGAATGGGTTTAAGCTGGAAGAGGGGAGATTTAGACTGGATGTTAGGAGGAAGTTCTTTACAGTGAGGGTGGTAAGACACTGGCACAGGTTGCCCAGGGAGGTTGTGGATGCTTCCTCCCTGGAGGCGTTTAAGGCCAGGCTGGATGAGGCCTTGAGCAGCCTGCTCTAGTGGGAGGTGTCCCTGCCTATGGCAGGGGGTTGGAGCTGGATGATCCTTGAGGTCCCTTCCAACCTAAACCATTCTATGATTCTATAACAGTATTAGGAATCTGATTGCTAATCTGCTAAATTATCCAGACTATGCTATTTAAAACTATTCCTTTGTTATGGATTCATAAAGAGAAGCCTGTGTAAAAATCCACTAGCACATCATGTTCTCAAACAACACACAGATACAGAAGAGGCAATAGGTATAGCAAAATTGTGTTTCTGCATAATGTTGGCAAATTCAGTTCAAAATATGAAGTAAATGTAAGTCTTCACTGGGACCTGTATGGTTAATATTACCTCTGTCAGGCAATGTGCTGGGAACACAGGCATGAAAGCAGTAAGCATTACTCCAAATAGTAATTTCAACTAGTGATCACCTAGATTATTAAACTATGCCCCCCACTGACCAGGAAAACAACCAAAAAATTCCATGTTTAAGACACTGATAGATTTACCCGCCTAAACATAGCTGTGCTGTGCAGTTTTATACAAAGAAAAGTATTTTAATCTGATAGATGAAACACCCAAGCACACTGGATGCTTGTGTTTAGACATCTTAGTCTCCCACACACCCCAGCACTGATGCTTGTCCCTAGAATAACTGCTTCTCAGATAAGAAAAATAAATAAAACCTCTAAAAATCCCTCTTCCAAACATAGATCTGTGGGAAGTAGGGAAAAGTCAACACCTAAAAACCCCTAAAAAGTCAGATTCACTTGCCTGAGGTGTCTTAGCAGCTCCACTCAACACTATCCATGCCAATGCTATTTCCATCAGAGCACAGAGCTTGCAAAGTGGTGTTATTTTGAAGAGCTATTCTATACTGGTAGCCCTCACTGACCTCCTAAAGATCCAGCTGCTTTAGGTTCTAGATGAAAGATTACCAATTTACACACAATGACATCATTACATGAAGGTGTGATTTGAAAGAACAGTGACTGTGGTGTACTAATACTGCTCTGATTACACTTGAAACCTTGATTTAAAACTGTAGGCTGTATACCAGTTTATATCCAAGTTTCATAACTCCAGTATATACAATGTGCTGGTTATGATATTTATAGGCAGAATTAATATTTGATATTAATATTGATATTCAGGCAAAAATTGGTAATAACTATGAAAAATGTTTATTGACATTAAATCTCTCCAGAAAACTTCTTTACAAGGTTTGAAAGCATGACTGGGTGTTTTGCACACAGGGAAAAGAGGCAATTCAGAACAATTAAGGAAACTAGCAAAAATAAATGCTTTAAACTGTTGGAAAAGAGAACCTTGCAGTCAGTCTGCCTCTTGCCCTCTAGGGGGTCCTGAGAGGCTCCTTTCTGCTAAGGCAGAAGGCACAATAGAATTTCATAGAATCATAGAGTCAGTCAGGGTTGGAAGGGACCACAAAGATCACCCAGTTCCAACCCCTCTGCAATGGGCAGGGACACTCTACCTTAGATCAGGCTGGCCAGAGCCTCATCCAGCCTGGCCTTAAACACCTCTAAGGATGGGGCCTCAACCACCTCTCTGGGTAATGCATTCCAGGTTCTCACCACTCTCATAGTGAAGAACTTCCTTAGGGGCTTTTAAGATTATTTACTTACAAATTAGCATCTGTGGATTTCTGGGGCTGCGTTACAGTATCAGACAGAACCCAAAGCACCTGGAGGGATTGCTATTAATGGCCTCAGATGTGTTAGAGGCTTAGGAGTTTTCCCCAGGGTTCATGCAGAGATGCTGGGATTTAACAGAGTCTCTGACCTGGTCTTGACTCCTTCTAGGACAGATGGTGTGCAGGCAGTCATTGTGTCTTGCTGGTGGCTTAGTCTTGCCACAGCATGAAGGCACTTAATGCCTTCTGGTAAACTTGAGTCATAGCAAAGTTTCCAGGAAGACAAGCTCAAAACATCAAAGCTAAGTTGGTGTGGAGCACAAGACAGAGCACCATGAGGCAAAGCAGAGAGAGCATAAGCCATAAGCAGAGAGCCTGCTGTTTACAACTTAGCTCTATTGATTAGTTGCCCTAGTGTGATGGCTCCTTTGGCCACAGAGATTCATCAATCAGGGTGGCACTTTGCCAATACTGACCACATATTAGGTGAAGTCAGGACTTGCTTTACCCCTTTTTGGGAAGACATAGGCCATGCATAGACAAGTTTATCTTGTTTACCACTGCAAAGCAGAACAAGCCTGTGCAAGTCTTGGACCCTCAGACTGGGTGCCTCCAAGCCTTTTGTCTTCTCTCCTGTGCTCTGCTCCCTCCCCTGCAGCAGATGGAAGGGGACCATGGGATCATGCCGGGGCAAACCAGGATATGTATTAGGCCTATACTGGCCTTCCATGACAGTGCTGACTATGTTTAAATTTCAAATTTCTCTTCTTATGGTTAAACATTTGAGCAAAACTGATTTCAAAAAGGGTTATAGCTGAGTTAGAAACTATAGACACTGTAAATATCTAGAACCTGCCAAGGTGAGGAGGCACATTGCTAGGGCAAACATAATTAAAATCTCAAACCAAAGATTAATTCAGCTATTGATTTTAAACTTTTCAGTAGAATTACAGCAGGAAAAAACGAAACAGAATCTCTCTCTAGTATCTGAGCACGCACCCAAGCCAGCTAAATAGAAAAAGAGGTCATTCAACAAAGTGTCCCTGCTGCCAGTCACTGCAAAAAGGAGAAATCCTGTGCAAAGAATTCTCAGAGGATGAAGTTTTATCATGAAAACAAAAATAAATTGCATGCAACAGTTTGCTAACTGCAACCTGCCACCCTTATAAAAATGTATCAGTGGTGTTAAAAACACAAAATGCAGCCAGGGGAAACAGCCAGATTCCTGTGGGAACAGGCTGAATTCTCACTGGCAATGGTCAGCCACTCACCTTTCTCATCCTGATAAGCAATTAAGATGCCATTCTGTCGAAGCCCAATGCCAGCTACTCTTAGTTTAGCTCAGCTTAGGCAGATAAATAAGCGTGAAGCATTCCTTCAGTTCCCTGCCTTTCTTTATTAACTGCCTGTGCACAGCAGGTTGGCAGATCTCGTGCAGCAAGTGTTAATTAAGCCTGCTGACACGTTTTTGCTTTCTTTTCTACAGCAGATATTTAGCATTCTCTCTACTCTTTATCAGCCAAAAGCTGCAGAGAAGTTTGTAAGCAATACTCACACTAAAGGCAGGAGCACTGTGTATCACTATGCTGCAGAAACCCATGCTCTTATATGTGGCTGGTGGGGATAGCTTGAAAGGGTTTTATTCTCTTTCTCTCATAATTCCATTTCAAGATAACACAGACCACTTGTAGAATTTGTAGTAGTTAGGGCCTTGCTACCAATTAGTCTAACAGTAAAAGCATTAATCTGAAGATTGCCCACGACTCTGTACTGTTGTTTGTTTAATTACATGAAAGAAAGAAGTCCAACATGAGAGATATCCACATCACAGCGGCTTGAGGGTTAAGCAGTCACCTGCTACTGAGAGGAAAAACAAAGCTGAAGCTCCAACTTCTTTCACTTACATTTTAACAGAATCATCATCATCATCATCATCATCATCATCATCATCACACCCTTGTATTTCTCTCTGTGTGTTGTCCATGACTCACACCCACTAACCAGCTGGCTTAGGAAAAACCTTTCTCCACAAAAATTTCAGCAAGCCTGGGATGTTCATGTACAAAAATCTGCTTGTGATGAACGTTCATCTATAAGAAAGGAAAAAAACAACCCCAAAACTAAACAGCATTGCTGGGAAAGAGACAAGTTTTAGGTAACATTTCATAGGGGTTATCCTAACCATATCTTATCTATTTTAGTACTGAGCACAGATGCATTTTATATCTCACTCGTACCTTGGCAGGAAAATAATTTCTGACTTTACTAAGCCCACCACTGGTTTTAAGCAGGCTGAAGCTTTTTTGTCACTCACAGAATGGGAAATAAATGGTTTAGAACTTCATTTCCTTTCATCAGAGCTGAGAGGCAGACTCACCTAGCCAAGGACAGTGTGAGGGTTATGTCAACACAGGCCACTCAGAAATTGTCACTGCCATAACAAAAGCTTTGAAGGCAGCGTTTCCAACTGACAGCAGAGGAGAGAATGCATTTTCAAGCCTCTATTGCTCCCAGGAAAAAAAAAAGCTCTATTGAGTCTTGCAGAAGCAGCTGACAGGATTATTTTTCTGCAAACGTTTGGCCTGCCCACCTTCTGCTTCACATTCCTATCTAACCTGTTAGTGCAAGCAGTTGATGAGGGCAGGTTGGTGGTGGGAGAGCGTCATGTGAATGGGATGGATGAGAACCAAGCTACCAGGAGGCTGTTTATATTGCCTTTTCACCAGGTGCTATAGAAGTATGAAGTGGAGAAGGAGGGTCTGAAACACTCTGGGAAGAAAGTGGTAGAGCTGAAGTTAGAGATCTGCTAATCTGTGTGTCAGCAATTCCAAGTGCTAGAATGAATTCTGTTGTGAGAAATTAAACTGTGTCAGGAGTTGGATGCAAGCTTGACAGAAATGGAGATACTAACTGCAAAGAGGAGACTGGAGACTCTGTAAAGTATTTTGGTGATAGATCTGTCAGAGGCTAAGAAAAACAAACACGTCCCAACACCTCTAAAAAAACTTGTTTTGAGCTCAATTTCTGAGAAATGTGAAGCAGGCATCCTGTTTACCCTCACAGTCCCAAAAATCCCCCTGCATGACCTCAGACCCCCAGGGGCTTCCTAACATGCAACTACTGGACAAGAGACCAACCAGGGGAATGCAGAGTGAGCTTGTGGATGCTGCCATGGCACAACTGGCCTAGTAAAATAGAATAGAATAGAATCAACCAGGTTGGAAGAGACCTCCAAGATCATCCAGTCCAACCTAGCACCCAGCCCTAGCCAATCAACCAGACCATGGCACTAAGTGCCTCAGCCAGGCTTTTCTTGAACACCTCCAGGGACAGTGACTCCACCACCTCCCTGGGCAGCCCATTCCAATGCCAATCACTCTCTCTGGCAAGAACTTCCTCCTAACATCCAGCCTATATCTCCCTCAGCACAACTTGAGACTGTGTCCCTTTGTCCTGTTGCTGGTTGCCAGGGAGAAGAGACCAACCCCAACTGGCTACAGCCTCCCTTCAGGTAGTTGTAGACAACGAGGTCACCCTTGAGCCTCCTCTTCTCCAGGCTAAACACCCCCAGCTCCCTCAGCCTCTCCTCATAGGGTTTGTGTTCCAGGCCCTTCACCAGCCTTGTTGCCCTTCTCTGGACACGTTCCAGCACCTCAACATCTCTCTTGAATTGAGGGTCCCAGAACTGGACAGCTTGCATGTGCCATGGCACAACTGGCCTAACTGCACAGCTTGCATGGACTAGACGACCATCATTCTGTATCACCACATCTGGAACCAAGCTAGTGTCACCTAGCACATACAGAAGGTGAAGGCTTCCTCTTTTGGAAGATCATGCTCATTCCAAACCCAACCACAGTCTAGAAGATTGACAGTGATGGCCATTTCAGAGAAATCAGCTGGACAAGGTGGGGCTCAACCCTAGAACCCCCCTACCACACTGAGCATGCCCAGCACCACTGGATACTGGGCCTGGTTAAGCAATTCACTCTTGGAAAATGCTAAGTGATTTTTAGAAGAAAATGCATCTCCAATGAGGCACCCAGGTCAAAGAAGAGAAGCTCTGACCTGCAGACCAACCATTCCCCACCCACTCTGCAAACGGACTTTCGGGACACTGAATCACTTTGGGTCGGCCTCTCTTACTCTCTTCCCTCTTCCCATCCTCATCCTTGTGTGTGTAACTCATGTTGTCCCAGTGTGGATGAATCCTGTGTATGGGTGTGATGGTTTGGGTATCCCCCACCCCCCCACACTTTAGAAGTCACCCAGACTAGACTCAGCCAGCTCTGGAAATTTGAATGAAGCTTATATTTACAGCTGGCACAATTTACAAGCAGATATTTACAGTATACACAGTTATAGACAGAAATAGACAAGGTAAAAAGGTAATACAGACACAACTCCCCTCCCAGAAACCTGAGTCCCCAGGAGGGGCTCTCAACCACCCCTCACCTTCCCCCTACCCCTCTCAACCTTACCCCAGTCCCAAGGAAGAATGGAGGTTC
>WAAF01015527.1:185115-232644 GCA_013400475.1 Tricholaema leucomelas
CAGACACAACTCCCCTCCCAGAAACCTGAGTCCCCAGGAGGGGCTCTCAACCACCCCCTCACCTTCCCCCTACCCCTCTCAACCTTACCCCAGTCCCAAGGAAGAATGGAGGTTCGGCCAAGGGGATTAAGAAGCAAAGGTGAATCAGCAAAGCAAAGGGAGGGTGAGGTTAGATAGCAAGATGGAGTTCAGCCAGCAGCCCAGAGCTCCTCAGCAGGCCAAGAGCTGAGAGCACAGCCCAAGCAAAGTGACTTTATCTTTGTTTTGCCTTTCTTCTTTACACATCCCAGCAAGGCTGTGAGTGAAGTAGACCTCACCATTGTTTTCATTTCTCAGCCTATGATCTAATTCTTCTTACCAAAACATCCTAGCTAGGCTCAAACTAGCACAATGGGAAGTTCAGATTCTTGGGCACAGAATTAAGGCACAAAAGGTGTCAAATGGATAGGCTAGCTTTATTGCATTCACGTGATATACACATATGTGGATAGGGGTGGGGAGAGGGAGAAAGTAAGAGAGGTGAGGGAGAAAAGCAAAAGAAGAGAAATACCCCCAGGCAGAAAGAGGAGAGGTCACTCCGGAGTCATTTGGTGTCCCAAAAGTTTGTTTGAAGAGAATGGGTGGGAAGTACTTGGTCTGCAGGTTGGAGCTTCTCTCCTTTTCCCTGGCTGCCTCATTGAACATGCATGTTTTCCTGAGAGTCACTTAGCATTTGCTAGGAGTGATTTGCTTAGCCAGGCCCACTGGCCAGTGGTGTTGGGCATGCTTGGTGTGGCAGGGGGGTTGCAGGGTTGAGCCCCCATTGTCCGGCTGGTTTCTCTGAAATGATTGCTGCTGTTGATATATCAAGAGCTGCTAGGCTGTGGTTGGCTCAGAGTCAGCATCACCTGTCACAACAGGAAGCCTTCACCTCCTATGTGTGATAGGTGACAGGAGCTCATTTCCAGGTGTGATGGTCCAGAATGATGGCCTTTCAGTTCATGCAAGCTGAGCAGTCAGGCAGGTGGTCCCATGGTAACATGCACAAGCACTCTGTGTTCTTCAGCTGGTTTCTTGTCCACTTGTTGCATACTGGGGAGCTCTCGGGGGTCTGAGCTCTTGCAGGAGGGCATTTTTGGGACAGTGAGTACAAACAGGATGCTTGCTTCACACTTGTCAGAAATTTTGCTCAAACCCAGTTTTTTCTGAGCTGTTGGGACATACTGTTTGTCTCTGACACATGTGACTGCAATAAAACTAGCCCATGTGGTTGACACTGCTTGTGCCTTAATTCTGTGACCGAGTAGCTGAACCTCCCACGACTGGAATTCCTCCAGACTGGGACAAGATCAGAACCAGTTACCTGCCACAACTTGTCTGAGAACTTCAGAAGGTTTAGAAGGGTAATTATATGAAGTTCAACAAGGCCAAATGCCAGGTCTTGCACTGGCGCCACAACAACTGAGAGAGTTGGGGCTCTTCAGCCTGGAGAAGAGAAGGCTTCGAGGAGACCTTAGAGTGGCTTTCCAGTATCTGAAGGGAGCCTACAGGAAGGCTGGGGAGGGACTATTGACAAGGTCTGGTAATGTCAGGACGAGGGGGAATGGGTTTAAACTGGCAGAGGGGAGATTTAGACTGGATGTTAGGAGGAAGTTCTTTACAGTGAGGGTGGTNGAAGAGAAATACCCCCAGGCAGAAAGAGGAGAGGTCACTCCGGAGTCATTTGGTGTCCCAAAAGTTTGTTTGAAGAGAATGGGTGGGAAGTACTTGGTCTGCAGGTTGGAGCTTCTCTCCTTTTCCCTGGCTGCCTCATTGAACATGCATGTTTTCCTGAGAGTCACTTAGCATTTGCTAGGAGTGATTTGCTTAGCCAGGCCCACTGGCCAGTGGTGTTGGGCATGCTTGGTGTGGCAGGGGGGTTGCAGGGTTGAGCCCCCATTGTCCGGCTGGTTTCTCTGAAATGATTGCTGCTGTTGATATATCAAGAGCTGCTAGGCTGTGGTTGGCTCAGAGTCAGCATCACCTGTCACAACAGGAAGCCTTCACCTCCTATGTGTGATAGGTGACAGGAGCTCATTTCCAGGTGTGATGGTCCAGAATGATGGCCTTTCAGTTCATGCAAGCTGAGCAGTCAGGCAGGTGGTCCCATGGTAACATGCACAAGCACTCTGTGTTCTTCAGCTGGTTTCTTGTCCACTTGTTGCATACTGGGGAGCTCTCGGGGGTCTGAGCTCTTGCAGGAGGGCATTTTTGGGACAGTGAGTACAAACAGGATGCTTGCTTCACACTTGTCAGAAATTTTGCTCAAACCCAGTTTTTTCTGAGCTGTTGGGACATACTGTTTGTCTCTGACACATGTGACTGCAATAAAACTAGCCCATGTGGTTGACACTGCTTGTGCCTTAATTCTGTGACCGAGTAGCTGAACCTCCCACGACTGGAATTCCTCCAGACTGGGACAAGATCAGAACCAGTTACCTGCCACAACTTGTCTGAGAACTTCAGAAGGTTTAGAAGGGTAATTATATGAAGTTCAACAAGGCCAAATGCCAGGTCTTGCACTGGCGCCACAACAACTGAGAGAGTTGGGGCTCTTCAGCCTGGAGAAGAGAAGGCTTCGAGGAGACCTTAGAGTGGCTTTCCAGTATCTGAAGGGAGCCTACAGGAAGGCTGGGGAGGGACTATTGACAAGGTCTGGTAATGTCAGGACGAGGGGGAATGGGTTTAAACTGGCAGAGGGGAGATTTAGACTGGATGTTAGGAGGAAGTTCTTTACAGTGAGGGTGGTGAGACACTGGTACAGGTTGCCCTGGGAGATTGTGGATGCTTCCTCCCTGGAGGCATTTAAGGCCAGGCTGGATGAGGCCTTGAGCAACCTGCTCTAGTGGGAGATGTCCCTGCCTATGGCAGGGGGTTGGAGCTGGATGATCCTTGAGGTCCCTTCCAACCTAAACCATTCTATGGTTCTAACCCCATGGTAAACTGCAGACCTAGGGGTGGAAAACTGCAACATGAAGAGCGACTGGGGGTATTGGTTGACAGTAGACTGGACATGAGTCAGCAGTGTGGCCAAGTAAGCCAGTGGCATCCTAGCATGTATTAGAAACACTCTGGTAATCAGGAACAGGAAGGTACTCATCCCCCTGTACTCAGAACTTGTGAGGACACATCATGAGTATTGTGTTCAGTTCTGAGGTTCTCACTATAGGAAAGATATTAATGTGCTGGAGAGTGACCATGGAAGGGCAACAAGGTTTGTGAAGGGCCTGGAGCATACAAGCTATGAGGAGTGTCAGAGAGAGCTGGGGTTGTTCAGCCTAGAGAAGAAAAGGCTGAGGCCTTATCTCTCTACAGATACCTGGAGAGTTGTTGGAGTAAGGAGGGGGCAGTCACTTAATGACAAGCAACAGGACTAGAGGAAATAGTTTCAAGCTGCACCAGGGGAGGTTTAGGCTGCATGTTAGGAAATATTTCTTCACAGAGAGGATTATCAAACATTGGAATGGTCTTCCAAGGCTGGTGGTGGGGTCACCATCCCTGGAGGTGTCCGAGTAGCTTGTGGGCCTGATGCTTAGGGACATGTGTTAGTGTTGATCCTTGAGTGCTGGCTTAATGGTTGGACTCGATGCTCTCCCAAGCAGATATACTCTGTGATTCTCTCCTGTCTTATGTCTCTGTATTCCTATTTCTGTGCAATAACCATAATAAAAAAATCTGACAAATGGTTTTAACTCCATTGACCACCACTTTTTTGGCCTGGTCATCCTGCCAGTTTTTGACCTAGCAAAGTGTCCACCCATTCAGGAGCTATACAACCAGTTTCTCTGGGAGCATGCTGTGTGAGACAGTGTCAAATGCTTTACTGCAGCACGTAATCAACATCCACAAGCTTTCCCTCATCCATTTTCTTGTAGAAGGAGATCAGGATTGTCTATCAGAACATGGTGACTGAGTCTGATTACCAGTTTGTCCTACATGTGCTGCTTATTGGCACTCAAGATGATCTGCTCCATGACCTTTCCCAGCAGCAAGGTCAGATTGACATGCCTGTAGTTTCCTGGATTATCTTTCTGGTCCTTGTTGTGGATGGGCATTGCATTTTTCAGTCTCCTGTCACCTGAGACCTCCCCACTCAGCCAGGACTGCTGATAGAAAGTGACTTGGTGAGCACTTTCTTCAGTTTTCTCAGAGCACTCAAGTGCCATCAAGTTTAGACTGAGCCTCATCAGAGGTTTACTCCCCTCCCTCTCCATTTTTTTTTCCATTCAGTTTTGTAAGGAAGCAGATATTCTATGCATACTTCAAATCACTTTTGTGGGTTTTTTTCCTTCTTTTTCTGAATGCCAGCTTCAAACCTGATGGAAGATATAGTCTGTATCTTACCACCATTATACTTCATTTCAGAACAGTCTTTGCTACTGGAACAGCAATCAGACCGAGTGAGGAATCAGGAAATGTCTGCAAAAAGAGGAGCTTTTACAATCTATATTAATTATATCACAGCAGAATAAGGAAATAGACTCACAGCTAAGCCTTATGGTTCTTACTAAACTGTGCTTCTGAATTTAGGCCCCTAAGTATTTTGTTTAGCTGCAGAAATCTAGAATAGTGCAATGAGCATGAATAATGTTTCAGTTTCTAAAGTCTATCTCATTTCTTGGAGGCTGAGAAGCTTTGGATAAATGCCTAATAGAGCTGCTATCTAGTTGCCAGGCACATTTCTTCCTGCATTTTGGAGCTGCATTTGTAGCATACACTTGAAGATATGATCTGCACTGCAGTTCAGCTAAAATCACAGCTATCCAAATAATACATAACGTGTTATACAAAGCTTCTCTCTCTCAACTTATACCACTGTGTTTGCATATAGTCCCATAAAATCCACACATTAAACTGCTTTCAAATGCTAATTGACTGTATTAGTCCTCTCAATAGCTATTGTGCAATGTGTATATAACATTGAGGATTTGTGCTTTGAGCAATGAAAAGAAATAGAAAACATATGGATTTTTTTTAAAAAAGCAATAGAAGACAAAACCCCTCTCCACAACTACTTTTATAGTAAAAAAAAAAAAAGCCATTCTGAAAACTCTAACACCTATATTTCAATGAAATGATGCTAATAATAGATACTCACACCGAGTTAAGTTTCCTTGAGTTAAGTTTAATTCCTTTCATCCAATCTGTAGTGGAGGGCTGCCCAAGGAGGTGGCGGAGTCACCATCCCTGGAGGTGTTCAAGAAAAGCCTGGCTGAGGCACTTAGTGCCATGGTCTACTTGACTGGATAGGGCTGGGTGCTAGGTTGGACTGGATGATCTTGGAGGTCTCTTCCAACCTGGTTGATTCTATTCTACCTCCCTGGGCAGCCCATTCCAATGACAATCACTCTCTCTGTCAAGAACTTCCTTCTATCATCCAGCCTATACCTCCCCCACCACAACTTGAGACTGTGTCCCCTTATCCTGTTGCTGGTTGCCTGGCAGAAGACACCAACCCCACCTGGCTACAACCTCCCTTCAGGTAGCTGTAGACAGCAATGAGGTCATCCCTGAGCTTTCTCTTGTCCAGGCTGCACACCTCCAGCTCCATCCATGGGACAGCAATGAGCCCTTGTGGCCAAGAAGGCCAATAGGATCCTGGGGTGTTTTAGGAAGTGTGTGTGCAGCAGATCAAGGAAGGTTCTCCTCCCCCTCTACTCTGCCCTAATGAGACCCCATTTTGAGTACTGCATTGAGTTTTGGGTTCACCAGTTTTAGAGGGACAGGAATCTGTTCAAGAGGAGTCCAATGGAGGGCTAGGAGGATGATGAGGGGACTGGAACACTGCCTTATGAAGATAGGCTCAGGGGCCTGGGGCTGTTGAGTCTGGAGAAGAGAAGACTGAGAGGGAATTTGATAAATGTTTATAAATATCTGTGGGCTGGTCAGGAGGAGGGGGGCACAGGCTCTGCTCACTTGCTTCCTGTGACAAGACAAGGAGCAATGGATGGAAGCCGCAGCACAAGAGGTTCCACTCCACACAAGGGAGAACTTCTTTACTGTAAGGGTCACAGAGCACAAGAACAGGCTCCCCAGAGAGGCTGTGAAGTCTCCTTCCCTGGAGACTTTCAAGGTTTGTCTGGATGTGTTCCTCTGTGACCTGACCTAGATTGTATGGTCCTGCTCTGGCAGAGGGGTTGGACACGATGATCTCTTTGGGTCCATTCCAACCCCAGACATCCTGTGATCTTGTGATCCTGTGATGAAGATGTACATTTATTAATTTTGTATTAAAAAAACCCTTAAATTGCTTTCATCAATATTCCATTCTTAGGCAGTACTGATATGAACCAAATGTAAAAGAATATTTAACAGTATGGAAAGCAGGGAGTGCATTTGAAATTATCTGCAGCTAATGCAATCCTGGGGTTTCTGGTTCATTAGTCTTGATGTGTAATAGAGATAGTCACATCTTTAGACTGTTTTTCCTTTGGAAAAGAAATGAATAAGTAAAGGAAAGCAACAACCATTATGATAGTCACATCTTTAGACTATTTTTCCTTTGGAAAAGAAATGAATAAGTAAAGGAAAGCAACAACCATTATGATAGTCACATCTTTAGACTATTTTTCCTTTGGAAAAGAAATGAATAAGTAAAGGAAAGCAACAACCATTATGCTGCTGTCACAGCCATCTACTGTACATCAGAGTCCAAAACTCTCCAACACTGTAGCAGTTTCTCATGTGGCAGGAGGACTGATCTAATCAGGCTGTCCCAGGGGAGGCTTATACTGGCAAGGATAAGCTGCTAATTCCTACCTTTGGGTGACAAAAAAAAAAGTCTATCTTGTCTTAATCCTCTACCTCAGAGCATTATCTGGAGTTTAAGGAGCTCTCATGACATCTGACACAGTCAGAAGAGAAAAGCAGTGAAGTCAGGAGCTGAATGGCATTGCAAGACTTGGCAAAAGTGAAAGGGAGTTTGAGTGAATGAAGGAGAGCAATGTCACTCAGACATGTCGTGCTGTGGTTGCCTCAACAGTCTCAACCCCTCACTGTGGAGAGCATGGTGCTTTGATGGTTGGTGTTGGATCAGATCAGATGTTTGACATACACCCACGTCTTATTCTAAAGGAAGCTAGAGATGAAAATGATATTAAAAGTGGTTACATCTGCTCTGTCAGCACAACCTGAGCACAGATTTACAGGGGATAAAAAGCAGCTGCTCTTCTAACTCTACAGATAAGCATTTGCACCGAAAAAAAAAAGAATATTTAATGCTCCTCAAAAAATAACCTTGAGCGCTTCTTTTAATAGAGAGTGCAATGTACTCTGCAAGAAACCACTGCCCATATAGATTATGCACTATATTATATGGTATTAGCATATAGAGTCATAGAATCAGTCAGGGTTGGAAGGGACCATAAAGATCATCTAGTTCCAACCTTCCTGCCATGCGCAGGGACACCCTATCCTAGATCAGGCTGGCCAGAGCCTCATCCAGCCTGGCCTTAAACACCTCCAGGGATGGGGCCTCAATCCTGGGGCAGCTGGGGACTGCTCAGGGGAAGAGCACCAGTAAAAGGTCCCTGGCAGGTGCTGGGGGCTGTCTCTGGGAGAGCAAGGGCAGGGGGAGGGGGTGTTGCCTGCTACAAGCTGCCCACCACATTGCCCTCAGCTCAAGAGTTGCACATGGGATGAATGGGTGAATACAAAAAAGAAAGGCACTGTTCAGAGTGATACAGGCAACCTGATTATTTTTGTGATGTCCTGTGTGAGTGTTCTTTTACATTTTCCAGTTCAGTACATTATTTTCTAGACATAAATCATACATCCTTGTAATGTCCTGGTTAAACATCATGTCAAGTATTGAAAGCACACGATTGGGTGCTTCAGAATCTGTTAAAACAAACAAGTATTTTTTTGGAATTCCAGAAGTGAAACAAAAAGCCCAAAATAATTTAAAATCAAGTTTTAAACACTTTTATATGATTAGCTCAACACTGGTCAGGCCTCACCTCGAGTACTGTGTCCAGTTCTGGGACCCTCAATTCAAGAGAGATGTTGAGATACTGGAATGTGTCCAGAGAAGGACAGCGAAGCTGATGAGGGGCCTGGAACACAAACCCTATGAGGAGAGGCTGAGGGAGCTGGGGGTGTTTAGCCTGGAGAAGAGGAGGCTCAGGGGTGACCTCATTGCTGTCTACAACTATCTGAAGGGAGACTGTATCCAGGTGGAATTGGTCTCTCCTGCCAGGCAACCAGCAACAGAAGAAGAGGACACAGTGTCAAGTTGTGTCAGGGGAGGTCTAGGCTGGATGTTAGGAGGAAGTTCTTGCCAGAGAGAGTGATTGGCATTGGAATGGGCTGCCCAGGGAGGTGGTGGAGTTGCCGTCCCTGGAGGTGTTCAAGAAAAGCCTGGCTGAGGCACTTAGTGCCATGGTGTAGTTGACTGGATAGGGCTGGGTGCTAGGTTGGCCTGGATGATCTTGGAGGTCTCTTCCAACCTGGTTGATTCTATGAGCTGTATCTCATCAACACTACAGCACACTGAAGTTAGCAGCTTCTCAATCTATCTTTGTGACAAAAAAAAAAAAAAAAAGAAGAAGAAGAAGAAGACAAAAATGAAGTAGTGATCCAATATCTTTCACAGAGAGCAGAAGAATGTGGAAGAAGACCATATGGTCTGAGACGATTAATGGAAGCGTTATCATTCAACATAGATATCCTCAAGCAAGCTCCAGAGCAATAAATTATTAAATATAAAAACAGAACACCTGCTGCAGCAAAGCTAATGGTGCAAATCTTTTAAAAAACAAGAACTGTCCTGGGGTATAATCTGTTAATTTATTTTGCATCTAGGATTTTTCATTTAATTCTTCAGAAGTCACAGGCTGGACAGGAAATGCACTAATTAAAGGAAAATGGTTTGGGTTTTTTTTTTTACTTCTATACAGCATAGGCCTCACAGTGCTCCTGTAATGCTGCCAGTCCTCTGTTTATCTTTGTTCTGGCAATGTGGCTCTAAATCAAGATAAAAAGCAACTCAACATGAAGGAAAATAAAAAGAAGGTCATTTAATCACCCCGTTAGCTTAAAATGATTATTGATTCCTGGAGGTGATGTCTAATTCTGCCAGAAAATCCATTTCAGTAATGATTACTGCCCTCTGCTTTATCTATTATCCTGGAGGTTATTAAAAGTGGGAGTCTCCAGGGAAGTTTATAGCTTTAGACCACTAATATCATATTTAATATGTTTTTAACAGAACAGAGTTTCATACTGTGCCCTTTAACCTACAAGCGAATCAAGTAGACAGTCAGGAAAGTGCAGGTCTAATTATTATATATCCTCCACGGGGATCTGGTCACACACTGCATGATAGATAAATATCAGCTGGGACAAGGGTGTATTGAACTCTTCATCACTCTAAATTATCAGGTGCACACAGCTCTTGAAATAACACGCTCGGAAAACTTACAGCATCCTTGTGAAATAGTTGCTGGACTTGCTGCTGCACTTTACCAAGTCTTGTTCTTACCCTGTGACACTTGTTTCATGTTTTCCTCCTGGCTGCTCTTTCAAAAAGTCGTAGAGATATAAACTAACTACCGTGGGAATGGAACATTGTCTACAGGCTGAAACATCTGCACTACAGTTATGTACACACAGATGTCTCTAGAGCAGCCCATTCCAACTAGATTGTGTAATCAGCCTGATAGTGAGGGTAACCAGACAAAATGCAAAGATCATGCATTCAGAAAATGAGATTACATCATCTAATGTCATAATCCTAATTTCTCTCTTTATGTGAATATCCAACTCAATGTATGGATATGTGTGGCACAGTTGACTTGCTGGAGGGCAGGGATGCCACCCAGAGGGACCTGGACAGTCTGGAGAGGTGGGCCCAGGCCAACCTCATGAGGTTTAACAAGGCCAAGTGTAAGGTCCTGCATCTGGGTCGGCGCAATCCCAGGCACAGATCCAGGCTGGGTGGGGAATGGCTGAGAGCAGCCCTGAGGAAAAGGACCTGGGGGTCTGGGTTGACGAGAAGCTCAACATGAGCCGGCAGTGTGCACATGCAGCCCAGACAGCAACCCTGTGCTGGGCTGCATCAAGAGCAGTGTGGCCAGCAGGGCAAGGGAGGGGATTCTCCCCCTTTACTCTGCTCTCCTCAGACCCCACCTGGAGTACTGTGTGCAGTTCTGGAGCCCCCAGCACAAGAAGGACATGGAACTGCTGGAGCCAGTCCAGAGGAGAGCCACGAAGATGCTCAGAGGGCTGCAGCAGCTCTGCTATGAGGACAGGCTGAGAGAGTTGGGGCTCTGCAGCCTGGAGAAGAGAAGGCTTCGAGGAGACCTTAGAGTGGCTTTGCAGTATCTGAAGGGAGCCTACAGGAAGGCTGGGGAGGGACTATTGACAAGGTCTGGTAATGTCAGGACGAGGGGGAATGGGTTTAAACTGGCAGAGGGGAGATTTAGACTGGATGTTAGGAGGAAGTTCTTTACAGTGAGGGTGGTAAGGCACTGGCACAGGTTGCCCAGGGAGGTTGTGGATGCTTCCTCCCTGGAGGCGTTTAAGGCCAGGCTGGATGAGGCCTTGAGCAACCTGCTCTAGTGGGAAGTGTCCCTGCCTATGGCAGGGGGTTGGAGCTGGATGATCCTTGAGGTCCCTTCCAACCTAAGCCATTCTATGGTTCTATGATTCCATAAAAGCATTGCAGATGAAAGAGCATATGAAAAATTGGTTTGGTGTCCTGTGGATGAATTGGAGTCCAGGAGGTTAGCAAAGACAATCTTTATCTTTCTTGATTAGGTAGAGACGATGCCATTTATATCTTTGTTGATGAGCAAGAGAGGGGATTTAGACTCTCACAACCACATAGCTGAAGTAAATGATGTCATCTAACCAAAGTCTTAGAAGACACTTTATGTGCACGAGTTTATTGATTTTTTTGACACCCTGATAAAAGAATTGGCTAGTTCAGATTTTTCCTCCCTTTGGGAAAGGCAGTAAGGTCAGAATAATTAGAGATTCATATAATCTTCTACCTGTTTTGTGAGGGTAAAATGAAAATAATAGCATTAATTGCCTCCACAAAGTTTTGGAAGCTATGGAAGTGCAAACTGGTTTTATCACTCACACAAGGCTATAAGGAGTGCATATTAGGGAATGAAAAGTAGTTGTACTCCATGACCTGTAATGTACAAAATATCTTTAGCAGGTTGAGACCACAACTTACTGTGAGGTGTTTGCTCCATTCATTGCTTCTGAACACCTGGCCACATCAAATGCAGTGTCATTGACATGATACTCAATGTCTCTTTGACAGGCCAGATCCTAAAGTGATTATTTACTTTATTGTTTGTGCTGTAAAGCTACTTACCTTGCTCTAAATAAGCAGATAGCCATTCATTTTACAACATGTTTCTTGGTTGTTATTAAGCTGTTTTTGTACCTACAACTAGCTGAAGGGAGGCAGGGGTTGGACTTGATGATCTGTGAGGTCTCTTCCAACCTTGGTGATACTGTGATACTGTGAAATTTAGGCTTGAGGTGAGGAGAAAGTTCTTCACTGAGAGAGTCGTTGGCTACTGGAATGGGCTGCCCAGGGAGGTGGTGGAGTCGCCATCCCTGGAGCTGTTCAAGGCAGGATTGGACGTGGCACTTGGTGCCATGGTCTAGCCTTGAGCTCTGTGGTAAAGGGTTGGACTTGATGATCTGTGAGGTCTCTTCCAACCTTGGTGATACTGTGAGACTGTGATACTTCGATACAATTACAGCTCTCAGACTTTTGTTAACTGATGCAAACTCAGAGAAGTTGCTGATAAGCTTAAAATTGATTTTGAAGCATTTTTGCATTAGCCCAACAATTAGACCCTGAGAGAGGCAAAGAGAGCCTGATGCTTCCATTTGGAGGTGCAATATTCAACGTATTTGCCAGTCAGAGTACATAATAATAATGATTTAAAATGTCATAGAAATTTGGTTTCAAGTTTTCACTTCAGTTGTTTCCCACATTATGCACAGTTGATAGATGTGATCTATACTTCACAGATTTAGTGCATGGAGCACTGGCACTATTGATGTCAATTCCCCATTAACTTTAATGGAGAAAAAAGACTTCATACTACATTGTAAAATTAAAAAGGCATGTATGTTCTCTAACACACTATGATTCACCTTTAAATGGTTCAGCATTTGGTTCTTGAATTGATGTTCACTTTGAGTGATCTGTGACAGGAGGAATTGTTTATTTCAACTATAGTTGTGGGTGAGAGGCCTGGAACATAGCCCTGTAAGGAGAGACTGAGGGAGATGGGATTGTTTAGCCTGGAGAAGAGAAGGCTCGGGGGGACCTCATTGCTGTCTACAACTACCCTAAGGGAGGCTGTAGCCAGCTGGGGAGTTGGTCTCTTCTGCCAGGCAACCAGCAACAGAACAAGGGGACAGAGTCTCAAGTTGTGCTGGGGGAAGTATAGGCTGGATGTTAGGAGGAAGTTGTTGCCAGAGAGAGTGATTGGCACTGGAATGGGCTGCCCAGGGAGGTGGTGGAGTTGCTGTCCCTGGAGACGTTGAAGCAAAGCCTGGCTGAGGCACTTAGTACCATGGTCTAGTTGATTGGACAGGGCTGGGTGTTAGGTTGGACTGGATGATCTCGGAGATCTCTTCCAACCTGGTTGATTCTATGATTCTATTCTATGATTCTATGATAGATAATATATAACTTATCTATTGTTGCCATTCTAAGGCCTATCCCTGGAATGTACACCTCTCCCCTATGTCTGAGCTAGAAAATCAGCTCAAATAGCCACAGTTTAAAACAGTTTGCAGCTTGCTTTCCTTTAAGCTGGGTGCTAGGTTGGACTGGATGATCTTGGAGATCTCTTCTAACCTGGTTGATTCTATTCTAAGTTCCCATGTTCCAGGTGTCACTGTGTGGCTCTTTTACAATCATAGCAGGGTTTTGCTTTAGTAGTTAATTATTTTTTTAACTGACTAGATACCATTGTATTTGTTTGGGTCAATCTTCTGAGGTATTTCAACTTTGATTTGCTTTAGACATTTGGTTATCAAATTGCAGACCCAGGTTTAATAAATCAAATATTTTGGGTCTACGCCATTTCTTTTATTAGTTTAGCCATATTCCAGTGTTTGGCTTATTGGGTTGCTTATTTGGTATATTTTCATCAGCTGTGGGAGAAGATAAAGAAGATTTTAACACTTACAGATAGTTAAAAGAGTCTAACATTGATAGTATTTTCCCTCTTGTCCCTCTGCTGCTGACGCCTACATTCTCCCTCCCTTATCAGAAACAAATCGATTCCAGCCACATACTTCTCCATGCAGTCTGATGCAATCCCTATTCTCATCAAGGCCTTTCAGATTATTTTTCTCTTATTTTTTTTCTCTGAGGGTGAGGTTGGATTAAAACAAACACACAAACAAGAGCCCTACTACATCCTCTTTAACATAGTCCAATGATGAGACTGCCATTTGGACAACTTTATACTGAACATTTTGTTCATGATTTTGTCAGTCTTGACAACTCATCAGTTCTTGGGTTTAGTTCAAAGATTTGTCATTAATGATCTCTATTTATGAATTTGGACCATCAAAACTCTGTTCCTCATCATTTTCTGTAAGACTATGGTAGGAAAACAAGCAGTTTGTGCTTGTTCCAGGCCTGGAACACAAACCCTATGAGGAGAGGCTGAGGGAGCTGGGGTTGTTTAGCCTGGAGAAGAGGAGGCTCAGGGCAGACCTCATTGCTGTCTACAACTACCTGAAGGGAGACTGTAGCCAGGTGGGGGTTGGTCTCTTTTCCCAGGCAACCAGCAACAGAACAAGGGGACACAGTCTCAAGTTGTGCTGGGGGAAGTATAGGCTGGGTGTTAGGAGGAAGTTCTTCCCAGAGAGAGTGATTGGCATTGGAATGGGCTGCCCAGGGAGGTGGTGGAGTCATCGTCCCTGGAGGTGTTCAAGAAAAGCCTGGATGAGGCACTTAGTGCCATGGTCTAGTTGACTGCATAGGGCTGGGTGCTAGGTTGGCCTGGATGATCTTGGAGGTCTCTTCCAACCTGATTGATTCTATGTTTTTCTATTCTGTTCCACAAGATACTGTGAAACTAACTGTTTGTTAGTTACTAGGCTTAATACATTATTATATAGGTCTAGGGAGATTCTTCTCCCCCCCACTGCTCTTTTCTAGTGAGACCACATCTGTAATTCTGTGTCCAATTTTGGGCTTCCCAGTTCAGGAGAGACAGGGACCTGACAGAAAGACTCCAGCTGAGAGTCACAAGGATGACTGGGGAACTTGAGCATCTCCCTTCCAAAAAGAGACTGAGAGACCTGGGTCTGTTTAGCCTGGAGAAGAGAAGACTGAGAAGAAATCTTATCAGTGTCTATAAATACCTGAGGGGTGGGTGTCAAGTGCATGGGACCAATCTCTTTTTAGGGGTCTGCAGCAATAAGCTATGGAGCAGTGTCTACAATACTACTATTCTCCAGGGAAGGGCCTGGAGAAGAAATCTTATGAGGAGGAACTGAAGGATCTGAGGATGGTTAGTGTGGAAAAAGAGGAGGCTGAGGGCAGATCTCATGGCTGTCTGCAGCTATCTAAAAGGATCTTGTGGAGTGGTTGGTGCTGGTCTCTTCTCACAGGGAATTAGTGATGGAACAAAGAGAATGGCCTCAAGCTGCAACTAGGTAGGTTTACACTGGACATACCATGCCCTGAAAGACATGGGATGGATAATCAAACATGATTAGTAACAAACTTGAACATAGAGAGACAATCTCAATATGAAGAGAAACATCTTTACAGTGAGGGTGACAGAGCACTGCAACAGACTGCCCAGAGAGGTTGTGGAGTCTCCTTTTCTGGAGACTTTCAAAAGCCACCTGGATGCATTGCTGTGTGGACTACCCTAGGGGATCTTGTCTTGGCAGGGTGGTTGGACTTGATGATCCCTGAAGGTCTCTTTCAATCTCTAAGGTTCTGTGATTATAATTTTAAAACAATGCAGTAGCTGTGTTTTGTGTCAGAAATGCTGAGTTACAGAGAAAAAAGATTTCCCTTTCATGTGAAAATCTCACAAAATCTGTTGTGAAGATAGATTTGGTGTCTAACAAATGTCATTTGATTAAAATGTAGTAGATAGATATACAAATCTGAGGGAAGAACTAGCATCAATGGGTTGAAAAAGCTACAAGAAATTTAATGACAGTTTTATTAGCTTCATTTTATATAATTCTATAGTTTCCTGTCTAACACACAAGCACTATGGGAGTAGCAGTGGAGCTATTATTTTGTCTTCCTTCTTCTCTACTGTCATCCCTAAAAGTTCTGTGGTCTTTACTCTTCCAGCCTGTTCTGCCTCTCACCAAGGTAAAAGAAGATAAATGGTTGGAGTCATTCATAGCTCCCTTCTTATAGAATCATAGAATCATAGAATGGTTTAGGTTGGAAGGGACCTCAAGGATCATCCAGCTCCAACCCCCTGCCATAGGCAGGGACACCTCCCACTAGAGCAGGTTACCCAAGGCCTCATCCAGCCTGGCCTTAAACACCTCCNATCTTCATGGCTCTCCTCTGGACCCGCTCCAGCAGTTCCATGTCCTTCTTGTGTTGAGGGCTCCAGAACTGCACACAGGACTCCAGGTGGGGTCTGATATAACTTTTACCCTTGAGTCCACCTATTCTCAATGGCAAATATAAAACAAACTTAGTTTTCCATAGCTCCTGACTATTAACAAATGGTCCAACAAATGTTCACTGAATGGCTTTCAGAGGAGCAGATGTGTCAAAACAAGCTTCTTTTTCTTCTTGTCACTTCCAAACGTCACAGTGAAGACTAGGAAAAAAAACTCTTATGTGATGGGAAACCTGCTGCCTGTTGAGCTGTGAAAAGAGCTGCTATTAGACAGCCCAAATGTTTTTTTGTCAGGCCAGCAGAGTATACCAAAAAAATCCCATTAGACAGCTTATAACTATACTTCTCTTTTTTCCTCCCTTGCCTCTCTACTCACCATCCAAGCTTTTGATAGCCAGCAATTCCGTTTGCTGGCACACAGGCTGACCTTTCTCAGAGCACAATTCACAGTGTTTATAACTATCGGCGTTTCAGTCTCTGCATTTTGTGTTTTTCCATCTTATAATCCTTCCCTTTTACCAGGTCCTTGTCACTGGAAAAGCTCTAGTGTTTGTAACCTCCCTGGCTACACTGCCTGACTGTGTCAACAGAGGTTTTCATTGCATCCTTAATGACCTGTTGGGAATGATCTCGTAAACATTCTGCCATAGTAAGTGTTAGGCTGAAAATCTTCTGTTATTTTAACTTGAATGCTCAGAATATTGGCATGTTAAGTGCTTGGCCATTGACTGATGTGATGGGCTCAATTAAGTAAACTCTATAGATATTGGGTTTGTGCTGGATGCTATTTCTTATTGCCAAAAAATGGCCATATGATTCAATGAATGAGTGCATTGTAAAGCTGTGAATTGCTGGGAAATTCTGTGCTAAATATTTATAACAATTAAAACAAACATTCTCCAAACCCTGCAATATTTATGTAGAGTGAAAGGCAAAGATGGTGAATATTTTGGTTAAGTTTTGAGCAATGTACAGGATACAGATATAGAGGTCTCTTCCAACCCTGACAACTGTGTCATTCTATGATCACCAATCCACTGCTGTCAGGGTTGTTCTCTGGGTCAGATGGAGAAATCCTTTGTAAAAAAAAAAGTTGGAAGTTGTTTGAATGGAAGTGTAAGTAGCTGAGGACTAGTGACACTGGAAAACTCAGTCATCTGGAAATCAGAAAATTAGTACCACCACTTTATCCCAATGTTTCCACCATGCTTAGGGAAATATTGTGCAAGGATCACAGGATCACAGGATGTTAGGGATCCAAGGAGATCATCGAGTCCAACCCCCCTGTCAGAGCAGGACAATACTATCTAACACAGATCACAGAGGAACACATCCAGACAGACCTTGAAAGTCTCCAGGAAAGGAGACTCCACAACCTCTCTGAGGAGCCTGTTCCAGTGTTCTGTAACCCTTACAGTAAAGAAGTTCCCCCTTATGTTGAGGTGGAACCTCTTTTGCTTCAACTTACACCCATTGCTCCTTCCTCCTATCCCAGGGAGCAAGTGAGCAGAGCCTGTCCTCCCCTCTCCTGGCCAGCCCTCAGATATTTATAAACATTTATCAAATCCCCTCTAAGTCTTCTCTTTTCCAGACTAAAAATCCCCAAGTCTCTCAGCCTCTCCTCATAAGCCATGCCCTCCAGTTCTCTAATCATCCTTGTAGCCCTCCACTAGACTTCAGTTAGAATGGATCAAGAAATGCTTATGAATAATGCAATCACAGTGACGGTGTTTGAGTCAAACAATGCATATTCTGAAATACTCTAACGTCAGGTAAAAGTACAGTGAATGCTGGAATTCATTCTCAGGAATGTTAAATAGAAGTAGCCAAAAAATCCCTAGATTTATTCCAGGAACCACTTCATGCTTATCAAGAAGAATGCAGAAAGCCTACAGCAGCGGTCGGATGAATGAACTGCTAATGGGCAAAAGCAATCTGGCATAATTAAATTTCAGATAATGCACAAAGTGTAGCTGAATGGATGCTACCCTAACAGTATGCTTTGATCTCTGTCAGCTCCATATTCCTACACACCAAAAAAAATAATGACAACCCCACGCTCTGGAAAACATTCACTGTGCAACCATTTCCTTGGTCATCTTCTTTCCAGTCTCTAATCTCACTGGAACTGATCAAGGTTTTCACTTTCTTCATGAAAGTGTCAATGAAAATTGTTTGTTTGTTTGTTTGTTTGTTTGTTTTTTTGGCCAACACATTTTCTTTTAAATACTTTCTTAAAATGAAATGCTGTAAAAACAAGAATTTGGTTCCTTATTGTTGAAATCAAACATTTGTCAGGAATTTTAATAATGGTGCCTAAAAAAACCCCAAACCCTGACATACTTTCAAAGTTTGTGCTTAGAAGAATAAATATTGTCCACTGAAGGGAAAAAAAATACAAAAGGGTGACATTATCAACCTTCTGAGTGGAAAAAAAAAGGTCAAATATAGAATAGAATCAACCAGGTTGGAAGAAACCTCCAAGATCATCCAGTCCAATCTATCAGTCAGCCCTATCCAGTCAACTAGACCATGGCACTGAGTGCCATATATAACTCAGAATCAATAGAAGAATCAGCTGATTGCAGTAGTAATGATATTTTTTTAATCTGAGATATAAATTCAGGCAGACTCTTCTTAATAAAGTGGTATAAAGAAGAATCAATCAGAAAGGTAGTTTTCTGCTGATCCAGTCTGGGAAAGCTCTGTTAGAAGTTCAGAAATACAAGAAACCTGTTCAGGAGAAACAAGATTTCACTGTTCTCGTTTTAACTGTAAATTAGCCACTTTGTCCACATTGATCATCTAAATTATTCCATGATCAGTGAAAACTGTTAGAATAGAATAGAATAGAATCAACCAGGTTGGAAGAGACCTCCAAGATCATCCAGTCCAACCTAGCACCCAGCCCTATCCAGTCAACTAGACCATGGCACTAGGTGCCACATCCAGGCTTTTCTTCAACACCTCCAGGGACAGTGGCTGTTGAATTGGTTACTGTAGATAAGTAGTATAAATAAGCTTTCTGATTTCCTAATTCCTGATATATGAAGCTGATCTGAAGCCTAATTATCCTCTCTCTCTTGTTTTTAAAATCACAGAATCATCGAATAACTTAGGTTGAAAGAATTCTGGTGTGATCCAGCCTCTTGATCAAAGCAGGGCCACATTTCTTGAGGTTGGTCATGACTTTACCTGGTGACTTCATCATGAGAGTGGTGAGAGCCTGGAATGGGTTGCCCAGGGAGGTGGTTGAGGCTCCATTCCTGGAGGTGTTTAAGGCCAGGCTGGATGAGGCTGTGGGCAGCCTGCTCTAGGGTAAGGTGTCCCTGCCCATGGCAGGGGGATTGGAACTGGATGATCCTTCTGGTCCCTTCCAATCCTGACTGATTCTATGATTCTAAGTGCTTAAGAGCACTAAGGCAAATGCCTCCACAGGTTCCCAGGGAAGCTATCTGGACACCTGCTACAGTGCTTGGTTACCCTTTTGTTGCAACGTCTGATCAGTGCTTGTTCCCTTATCCCTGCACAGCTTTGGAAGACTTCTCTTTTCTATACCCTGTCAAGTAACTGAAGAAAATAAATAAGTCTCTTTTTTGTTTTTGGTTTTGTTTGGTTTTGTTTTTTTCTTCTGCTTGACCAAACCTAGCTTGGTTAATCTCCTTCTCATTCATCTTTTGACCCTTTAGGTTTATTGCCTTTTTGAACGTTGGGAGGTTTCTGCTAGCTCATTTTCCTGACCTGCTAACATCCTCCTAAATAAAAATGTGTAGACAAGTCCTAGTGCATGGCCACTGTCCTTTACTCAGTACCTTCCACAAACTTTTCAAAGATGCATTTCACCTCAATATCAGGTAAAAAAATAAAGATGTTTAAAAGTATTGGCCTTGCTTTCAGGCCCTGAAGGATGTCTCTCACTGATAGCTGGACTTTTGTGTTGCACGTTCCAATCCTTTGAGCCCAATATTCCTCACAACAGCCTTCCAACTTGTAGCTGACCTGCTGAAATTCCATCTCACCTGATTTGTCTGTAAGGATGTTACTGGAGATCTGTGTTGAGGGTGCCACTGAAGTCCAAATAAAAATATTCACTGCTTTTCACAGAATCACAGAATGTCAGGGACTGAAAGGGACCTTGAAAGCTCATCCAGTCCAACTCCCCTGTCAGAGTAGGACTATTATCTAGCTCAGGTCACAGAGGAACACATCCAGATGGGCCTTGAAAGTCTCCAGAGAAGGAGACTCCACAGCCTCTCTGGGGAGCCTGTGCCAGTGCTCTGTGACCTTCACAGTAAAGAAGTTCCCCTTTGTGTTGAGGTGAAACCTCCTGTGCTGCAGCTTCCATCCATTGCTCCTTGTCCTGTCACAGGAAGCAAGTGAGCAGAGCCTGTGCCCCCCTCCTCCTGACCAGCTCTCAGATATTTATAAACATTTATTAAACCCCCTCTCAGTCTTCTCTTCTTCAGACTAAAAAGCCCCAGGTCCCTCATCCTCCCCTCATAAGGCAGTATTCCAGTCCCCTAATCATCCTCCTAGCCCTCCATTGGACTCTCTTGAGCAGATTCCTGTCCTTCTTCAACTGGAGAGCCCAAAACTGAACACAGTACTCAAGATGGGGTCTCACCAGGGCAGAGTAGATGGGGAGGAGATGTCCCTGCATCTGCTGGAGACACTCTTCTTAGTGCACCCCAGGATCCCATTGTCCCTCCTGGCCGTAAGGGCACATTGCTGTCCCATGGATAACATATTATCCACCATCACTCCCAGGTCCCTCTCCACAGGGCTGCTCTCCAGCACATCATTGTACTGGTGCAGTTTATTATTCCTCCCCAGTTGCAGGACTCTGCACTTATCCCTGCTGAACCTCATTAGGTTGCTCTGTGCCCAGCTCTCCAGTCTATCCAGGTCTCACCGGACGGCTGCACAGCCTTCAGCTGTAATATCTGTGCAACTAGATGCTAAAATTGAAATAAATGCTTGCATTTACCTAAAGTGACTTTGAAAATGTCATGTTCTCTTAAAGAGAGCTTTCTGCCTAACAGTGCAGCTCTACCACCAATTCTCTATCAGCTCTTTTGAAAGCATTGCTCTGCTCTCAGAGGCCACACACTGCTAGGTGACTGATTTCACCAGCAATGGAGAGTAGTCTTAATTCAGACCTTGTGTTCGTTTGAGCCTAGCTAGAATGTTTTGGTGAGAAGAAGTAGAAAATAGGCTGAGAAATGAAAACAATGGTGAGGTCTACTTCCCTCACAGTCTTGCTGAGATGTGTAGAAAGGAAAAGCAAAACATTAGATAAAGTCACTTCGCTTGGGCACTTTGCTCTGGGCTGTGCTCTTGGCTCTTTGCCTGCTGGGGAGCTGAGGCTGCTGGCTGAACTCCATCTTGCTTTCTAACCTCACCCTCCATTTGCTTTGCTGATTCACCTTTGCTTCTTAATCCTGTTGGCCGAACCTCCATTCTTCCTTGGGACCGGGGTAAGGTTAAGAGGGGTAGGGGGAAGGTGAGGGGGTGGTTGAGAGCCCCTCCTGGGGACTCAGGTTTCTGGGAGGGGAGTTGTGTCTGTATTACCTTTTTCCCTTGTCTATTTCTGTCTATAACTGTATATACTGTAAGTATCTGCTTGTAAATTGTGCCAGCTGTAAATATAAGCTTCATTCACATTTCCAGAGCTGGCTGAGTCTAGTCTGGGTGATTTCTAAAGTGTGTGGGGGGGTGGGGGACACCCAATCCATCACAGACCTTCATGTTAAAGTAGGAACAAATGACTTCTAGTATTCCTACTGAGAAAAATACATACTTTCTGATTTGTGTCCTGTACACAAAAAAAGAAAAACCCTTCTATTTTTCTATTATTTAATGTTAAAAAAAAGGATGTATTTCCAATTAAATATTCCAAAAGAGTTTATTATGACTGGCCCACCAGTATGCCATTTTTAGCAAGTGCAAAACATGGCATTCATTTCACTATCTTCTTACAGGAAGAATGAAATACGAAACCAGACTTGCAGAATCCATACTCTAACTCACGGGAATAGATTCCCAGCTTTACACCATAATTTCCAAGACTAATACACTAAGATGAGACCCAAAAGCAGGCTCAGCTCCAGTGATTTGATGCTACAGAACATGTTACCATTAGGATTGAATTTCTCCACTTCCATCTTGTCCAGGTTTTGGATTACATAGGGCACAAGGCTTTTAAGGCCATATGCTTTCTTCCAGAATGCTCCCTTTGGCAGTTTTGATAATTTATACCCAAGACTAACCTGCTTGGAAGAGCCTTAAAGTGTCAATATGTACCTTAAGGCTGCACAGTGTGATATGTTGTCCTATTAATGCTGCACCCTGGGGGGTACATTCCTTTCAAAAAATTCTGTGCCAAGAAATGGGTGTCTAATAAGCTTAAAGCTGCCATTGCTTCCTTTCACAGGATCACAGCTCACAGGATGTTAGGGGTTGGAAGGGACCCAAGGAGATCATCGAGTCCAACCCTCCTGCCAGAGCAGGGCAATGCTATCTAACACAGATCACAGAGGAACACATCCAGACAAGCCTTGAAAGGCTCCAGAGAAGAAGACCCCACAACCTCTCTGGGGAGGCTGTTCCAGTGCTCTGGAATTTACAGAATTCAATATATTTCTCTTTTCTGAAGGGAGTTGGAGTGTGCAAGTGCCTCTATGGTTGGTGTGGATATTGGATGCAGGAGCACCCTGTACATTAACACAGAAAGGCATGACACGAATCAATTGCTAGAAAGCTGAAGAAAAAGAAGTAAAAGAATTCAGGCACAAGTTTTTGTATCTATTTATTGAAGTAAGTTTTTTGTTATTTGTATTTTAGTGATGTCTGGCAATCCTGTTCGTGGAAAAGAACAAAAAGATTCTGGATTTGTGTTGCTTTTTTCCTTAAAAAAGTTACAGTTCTAGCAATAAGCAAATGACAGCAATGGGAAGTAGGCAACTTGGTAAAGTATCATGGCAGCAAATTTATGAAAGGCCATCTTAGATTATAGGAGACAGAAATCTCAGAGATGTCACCTTTAAAATTAGGTGAACTTAACTTTGTGGTTGTGCAATGCTAAGAGTTTAGTTGGCACAGTGGAAAAAAAAGAAAGGAAGAAAAAAAAGAAAGGAAAAAAAAAAGAGGGAAAAAAGAGGAAAAAAAGGGGGAAAAAAAAAAGAAGAGTAAATAAATCACAGAGTCACAGAACTGTCAGGGTTGGAAGGGACTTCAAAGATCATTCACGTCCATCTCCCCTGCCATGGGCAGGCACACCTCACACTAGACCAGGTTTCTCAGAGTCCCATCTAGCCTGGCCTTAAATACTTCCATGATAGTAAGTGGAGAAAGGAGGACAGAGTTCTTTGAGATTGTCTCAAAAGAACCTAGTAAGCTCAAAGAGTACCTCCCAGCATGTGATTTATAGGCTAGAAGCTACATGTACTTTTGCTTTGCAGGGATTATTAAAACCCCACTAAACCAAACTGTGGAGCGAAGCTGGAGATGGGTAGCTTCAGACTGGATGTGAGGAGGAAGTTGTTCAGCATGAGAGTGGTGAGACCCTGGAATGGGTTGCCCAAGGAGGTGATTGAGGCCCCATCCCTGGAGGTGTTTAAGGTCAGGCTGGATGAGGCTGTGGGCAGCCTGCTATAGGGTAGAGTGTCCCTGCCCATGGCAGGGGTGTTGGAACTAGGTGATCCTTGTGGTCCCTTCCAACCCTGACTGATTCTATGATCCGATGAAATGATCAGCAGGCCATCCATCTTCTTCCTCTGCCCTCTTACTTTTCTCCCAGATCTTAGTTTTTAAGACTGCAACTCTCCCTGACTGGGTAGAGCCAGGCAGTTTATAGGTCTCCCACAGTGCTACATTCAATCATCTCTGTATCTGACCTCTGTCTATAGATGTACAGAATCACAGAATCATAAAATCAACCAGGTTGGAAGAGACCTTCAAGATCATCCAGTCCAGCCTATCACCCAGCCCTATCCAGTCAACCAGACCATGGCACTAAGTGCTTCACCAAGGCTTTTCTTGAACACCTCCAGGGATGGTGACTCCACCACTTCCCTGGGCAGCCTATTCTAATGCCAATCATACTTCCCTGGCACAACTTGAGACTGTGTCCCCTTGTTCTGTTTCTAGTTGCCTGGCAGAAGAGACCAACATCCACCGGGCTACAGCCTCCCTTCAGGCAGTTGTAGGCAGCAATGAGGTCTGCCCTGAGCCTCCTCTTCTCCAGGCTAAACAACCGCAGCTCCCTCAGCCTCTCCTCACAGGGCTGTGCTCCAGGCCCCTCACCAGCTTTGTTGCCCTTCTCTGGACACGTTCCAACACCTCAACATCTCTCTTGAACTGAGAGGTCCAAAACTGGACACAGGACTCAAGTTGTGACCTGACCAGTGCTGAGTACAGGGGAAAAACAACCTCCCTCATCCTACTGGCCACACTGTTCCTGATACAGACCAGGATGCCATTTGCCTTCTTGGCCACCTGGGCACACTGCTGGCTCATGTTCAGCTACTATCTACCAATACCCCCAGGACCCTTTCTACCTGGCTGCTCTCAGCCACGCTGTCCCCAGCCTGTAGTGCTGCATGGGGTTGTTGTGGCCAAAGTGCAGAATCCTGCACCTAGGGGGTGCAGAACCCTCCTTAATTTTATTGTAAAAGGTTTCTGTATTGCTCAGTGCTGTAAGTGACTCTGCTGTAGTATTTTTACAGTGACAATTGTGCTGATACCTCAAACTTTCCATCTGAGGTGCTGCTGATGCAATTTAATTAATTGCCCTTTTATGCATATAGTTGAGATGGATCCAAGTTGAAAGAAATAACTCATAATGATTTCAAATTCACTCACATCACAAGATGAATTTCTGTTTTCTAGGATTTGGTCAAGCATTTACTCCTTCTCCATATCTGATTGTCAAATTTGTTCAGTCTGAAATAATATTACATGTTTGAAGTTTTCCTTCTGTCGTTCTTCGCTATAGAGATTCTTTCTTTTTAATACTCGTCACTGAGGAACTTTTTTTAAGTAAAGCAATTTATGTGACAGAAATAAAAAACACTTTTCAAACAGACTATAATGAAATATCAGATCTGATATGAAACATGACCTCAGCTGAGGGCTCTGTCTGTTAGTATTATAAAATATCTGGCTGACATTTTTAGAGCTATTAGTCTCTTATGTCTTCATATTTCCATAAGAACTATTCAGCACTATTTTATTATCATAGAATCCTAGAATCAACTAGGTTGGAAGAGACCTCTAAGATCATCCAGGCCAACCTAGCACCCAACCCTATCCAGTCAACCAGACCATGGCACTAAGTGCCTCATCCAGGCTTTTCTTGAATGCCTCCAGGGATGGGGACTCCACCACCTCCCTGGGCAGCCCATTCCAGTGGCAAATCACTCTCTCTGGGAAGAACTTCCTCCTAACATCCAGCCTAGACCTCCCCTGGCACAACTTGAGACTGTGTCTCCTTGTTCTGTTGCTGGCTGCCTGGGAGAAGAGAAACAACCCCACCCGGCTAGAGCCTCCATTCAGGTAGTTGCAGACAGCAATGAGGTCCCCCCTGAGCCTGCTCTTCTCCAGGCTAAACAACCCCAGCTCCCTCAGCCTCTATGATACTGTCTAATTTCTACTTTCAAGTTAGCTCAATCATAAATGTTTGGTCTACAAAAACATCTCTGTAGAGTAAACTCAAGTTCAGAATCAGTCTGGGACAGGATATGGCCTCTAAATTCCAAGTTAAATGGTTGCCTCCGTTTCTATTTGAATTGTGCATGATGCTCATGTAAAAAAATATCAGATGATAAGAGGTACTGATCTCTTTTCAAGTGTGACTAGGGAAACAGTGGAAGTCCAACACAGTATCATAAAATTTCAGCCTAATGAGAGCTATGGACCTCAGGCAAGACTTTTCTTATTCCAGGATTATCATTATGATTAAGCACTATGGATTTAAACCCTTATTCAGCAGTGATTTCTGTGAAAATAAAGTTGCACTCTTACACCTATTCTTCAGTTTACCTTTGCAAGCCTTGGGGCTGCAACAAGGCTGAATTGCTGAATTGCTTCTCCATATTCATCTCTGGAAGAATTTTGAGATCTCCCAAGGGTCTGGAGCCAGGCTCTGCTTGGTGATATCCAATGACAGGACAAGGGGCAATGGGTGGAAGCTGAGGCATGGGCAGTTTCATGTAAGCATGAGAACAAATTTTTTCCCACAGTGTGATGGTTTGGGTGTCCCCTGCCCCCCCACACTTTAGAAATCACCCAGACTAGACTCAGTCGGCTCTGGAAATGTGAATGAAGCTTATATTTACAGCTGGCACAATTTACAAGCAGATATTTACAGTATATACAGATATAGACAGAAATAGACAAGGTAAAAAAGGTAATACAAACACAACTCCCCTCCCAGAAACCTGAGTCCCCAGGAGGGGCTCTCAACCACCCCTCACCTTCCCCCTACCCCTCTCAACCTTACCCCAGTCCCAAGGAAGAATGGAGGTTCGGCCAAGAGGGTTAAAAAGCAAGGTGAAGCAGCCAAGCAAAAGGAGGGTGAGGTTAGAAAGCAAGATGGAGTCCAGCCAGCAGCCTCAGCTTCTCCCCAGCAGGCAAAGCTCCCCAGCGAAGAGAAGAAGCAAATGACCTAATCTTTGTTTTGCCTTTCTTCTTTACACATCCCAGCAAGACTGTGAGGGAAGTAGACCTCACCATTGTTTTCATTTTACAGCCTATCATCTAGTTCTTCTCACCAAAACATGCTAGCTAGGCTCAAACTAGCACAACTGTGATGGTGACAGAACCCTGGAAGAGGCTGCCCAGGGGGGATTGTGGAGTCTCTCTCTCTGGCAATATTCAAAACCCACCTGGATGCGTTCCTGTGTGATCTGGTTTAGGAGATCCTGCTCTGGCAGGGGGTTGGACTGGATGAGCATTGGAGCCTCTGACATTTTGTGATTCTGTGACGTATCACTCTCTTACACAAAGGTGGTTGAAAAGGGGATGCATTAGTTCAGAATGAAGCTCTAGTACCCTTTTGCCTAGTGGTCTTACTGTGATGATACACATCAGGCCTCCTGGAAGCAATTTTATTTCTCCACAAAACCCAGGTGAGGATGAACTGTCCCTTAGAGTCCCAAAGGGAGAACGTTCCCTGCCCAGGGTGATATTGCTAATAGCCTTAATGGCATTCTGGCTGCATCAACCACCAGAGTAATCTGTACACCTTGACATTTGGCTAGGGCAGATGTTCTCTTTCCACTTATGAATATTACAGTATGGCAGCATGGGGTGAAGGAAATGCATTATTTCCGCTTCCTTAGTGCTAATCACTCAGAAAATGACCAAACAAACAAATAAATCTTATTCTGTGGAAATAGTATCAGTGAGCATGATACTGACACTGAAAATCGTCACCTGGTAGCTCCCAGATTCTCATGGGGGAGTAGGCATGAGCTAGACAAAGGCATAACATTGGTGTTAGAAATGTGAAAGAGAAGTGAGAAGCAAATTCATTGCTTGAAAGGCAGAAAAATCAGCAGGCATTAAGAAGTGCTGCCACCAATGCCTTTACGTTTTAAAGAGGGCTCCTGAAATTAGAATAGCTTCAAACTGGGCCAATTTAATTTAGGAGAACTTCTTGGTGAATAAGACTAAGTTCTTCCAAGTATGGTTTCATTGCTTCATTGCTATTACTTTTTCACAGATAACACCATATAAATGTGAATATAAAATTATAGCTACTCAGAGAATGTGAATCATAGAATCAACCAGGTTGGAAGAGACCTCCAAGATCATCCAGTCCAACCTATCAATCAGCCCTATACAGACCATGGCACTAAGTGCCTCATCTAGTCCTTTCTTGAGCACCTCCAGGGATGGCATTCAAGAATTGGCATGGAGGAATGCTGAAATGGGAGTCTCCAACATTTTAGAGTTAAGATCCAGGAAGAAGGGAAGATGTAACACATTTGGGAGCCTGATCCAACCCTCCCAGGAGCCACAAATTTGGAAAGAGTGGGAAAAAATAATAATCTAAAAGACTTTGAACGTCCCCAAGGGGGGGCACAGGTTGCAAGTACCTGCTCAATATGAAATATTCCTGGCAAGCATTATTTTGACTCTTGAAGACCAGCAGGATTTAAGGTTCCTTTGAATAACATGGAATGTTCCTCATGCAACCCAGTACAAGGATAGACTGGAAGATAAGCATCTGGATGTTGAGATGCTGGAATGTCTCCAGAGAAGGGCAACAAAGCTGGTGAGAGGCCTGGAACACAAACCCTGTGAGGAGAGGCTGAGGGAGCTGGGGGTGTTTAGCCTGCAGAAGAGGAGGCTCAGGGCAGAGCTCATTGCTGTCTACAACTACCTGAACGGAGGTTGTAGCCAGGTGGGGGTTGGTCTCTTCTCCCACACAACCAGCAACAGAACAAGGAGACAAGTTGTGCCAGGGGAGGTCTAGANTAATATATAACTAATCTATTGTTGTCATTCTAAGGCCTATCCCTGGAATGTACACCTCTCCCCTATGTCTGAGCTAGAAAATCAGCTCAAACAGCCACAGTTTAAAACAGTTTGCAGCTTGCTTTCCTTTAAGCACATTTCTATTGTCAATGCTAAAGTTAATGTGGATTAAGCAATGCATTGTTTCATGCCAAAAAAAAAAAAGGGGGAAGTTTATTTTGAAAGACATCACAGAGCTTTGATTTGACACTTTGAGAATTGAACTGGATCAAATCAGCAAACATATTTTGACTCAACCAAAACCTGCATCTCTTCTCCCTATCCAGTAATTTCTTCATATTTTCTCACACATATTTGAATGAATAGATTTTTTTTCCCCTCCAGGTGCTGTAATCATTCAGTAGCCTTAGCAGTTTTGAGCTTTGTTTCATTATTTTCATGGGAAAAAATGTGACTTATCTCTGAAAAAAAAAAAAAAAAAGGGAAAGAATGTTTTTGTTGTTGCTTACCCTGTGGATATGCAACAGTGACTATCAAGAACTGCACAACATTTAATGAAATGTAGGGGGGAAAAAGTGTTTCTGAGGCAAAATAGGCACTCACTGATAATGTTAGGTAATTACATATACAATTAAACAAAGATCTGTAAAATAAACTTCTTGAACCTGCAGGCCAGGGAAAAATTAAGATCTGAAGATGGCAATTTAGCTAATAATTCAAATGGCAAGGTTGGGTAAGAGAGGAATTAGTAATGGTTGCCCACCTCCCATTCCTATGCTATTATCACAGCTGGGTGTTCCAGGCAGTGAATGATGTGACATCTGCATAAAAGCAGCCTTGTAGTCTTTTACCACTGGGTATTAGAGGAAAGAGCACAGAGAAGGTACATCTCATCTGGCCCATGACTCCCTGCAGGTAATTTGCTTTTGCCCTCTGACAGAGTTCAATCCTTTAATAACACAGGCAAACATTGGGTGAACACCTCAAGTAGTGTGAAGACGGGAAGAATTACTCTAAATTTAAAAGCCACTCTGACACTAATGGCCAATTCAGCAGTGCAGAAGGAGACGCCCTTCCTCCTCCTAATCACGCCTGAGCTACTTGGCTTCGTTGTTTTATTAATGCTCTTACCTACAGATTTCCATCCTCTGTGATTTGATTGTGTTTTTGTGCAGTGCCTGGCCCAGAAAATATAGTTTGTCTTGCAACAGCAAGAAAAGGTCTTTCAAGAGGTCCTGGAGTGGGGTCTCGTCTCTGCTGAAATAAAAGCCAGAATGCTGTGGGGTTTAATGTAGTCAGAGGTCTACCTTAGCTTTGTGTTCATAAGAGTTTGAGTGTGTGTGTGTGCGCTCAAACCACAGAAAGGAAAGAGCTGCTTTTTAGTCAGAGAACTGCAGGGTTTTCCACAGAAATAAAGATTTGGTAATTCAGCCCAGAGGAAAGTGGTGATGGGAAAGTAACTCAGTGTTCAAATGACAGGAACCGCTGACACCGATTAAAGCATCATTTCTGACACACACAAGCTCAAGTTTCAGTTTTCCTTTTTCATGCTGCTCTTTTAGACTACGGTCTGCAACACAACACTTGTACTTCAGTTCCTAAGTGCTATCTATCTGCCGCCTCTTAAGCCACATCATAGTATTTTTCAACAATGGCTCTTCAGCTGTTTTGTTCCTGAGGTGGCTGTTTGCAGACAATGTGTTTATAACTGTATGTACATCCACACAGTTCCAGCGCTCACGTGTCACTCACTTTAAACAGCACTAGAGATTTTCTCTGCTGGTGAGTTAAAGCTGAGACCTCTGTGTCTGCTTCATGCTCTGTCCCACTGTTACAGCTGTGTGCTGAATGTGGCCCTTAGAGGTAGAGAAAACTACATTGTTAGGTGGATATATAATACAGTAAAACCAGTTAACAGAAGGCAGAGAAAAGGAAAGCATGAAATCTAGATGCAGGAGCTGTATAGGGCACATATTTTCACAATCAGTGCCACCTTGTCTGGTTTTTTCCTTAGGATGAAAGACTAACTTTTTTTTTCCTTTCTCTCTCCAAAAGTGTGTGGAAATACGGAAGAACATTATAAGTGGTGCAATTGTTTCCTGGCAGTATGTTTCCAGATCTTCCTAGTATGAGATACCTGCCTGGCTTGTCATTTTCTCTTGAATTTATGTGGCTTGGGCTGATGAAACATGAAAAATCTCTCTTGCCTCTGTAGAAATAACTGAACAAGGGTGGAAAATTATTTCATCTTTTTCAAAGAACTGAGTTCTTCAGAGGGAGAAAAGCCTGAGCTGTTTCCTGTTTTCTCCTCTTCTGTTCCCTTTCCCTTTCCCTTTCCCTTTCCCTTTCCCTTCCCTCTTCCTTTCCCTTCACCATTCTTTTCCCTCATCTCTTCCCTTCCTTCTTCCCTTCCCTTCTCTTCCCCTTTCCCTTCCCTCTTCCCTTCCCCCTTCTCTTCCCTCTTCTCTTCCCTTCCTTCTTCCCTTCCCTTCTCTTCCCCTTTCCCTTCCCTCTTCCCTTCCCCCTTCTCTTCCCTCTTCTCTTCCCTTCCTTCTTTCCTTCCCTTCCCTCTTCTCTTCCCTTTTCCCTTCTCTTCCCTCTTCCCCCATTCCCTTCCCCCTTCCCTTCTCTTCCCTCTTTCCCCTTCCCCCTTCCCTTCCCTTCCTTTCCCTTCCCTTTCCTCTTCCCTTCCCTTTCCCCTTCTCTCCCCTCCCGCAGGCGGTTACGCAGTGTAGAAGCTGAGCGCTTGCCTGGCGGAGGGGTTCGGCCGGCTGGGGGTGCAGTTGCAGTGCGGCCGCTAGGTGGCAGCACGGCAATATGCCTTCTCCGCCTTTGCTGGGGGAATTTTGTTACAAGACTTCTTCATAAAGAGATCATTTCCTACTCCCCCACCCCGCGCCTCTCACCTCCTCCCCAAAGATATGTTTGTTTCAGATGGTACATACATGTGTGCAGAGGTTACCTTGAGATGTACAGCTACATATAAGGGGGGGGGGGAAATTCTTGGATAGAAAAAGAGCAGTGGGACTTTTATTAAATTATAAAGTCCATGCTTGTTTAGTTATATCCTTTTAATAATTATTTATTTAAGGCTTGCTGACCTCTGCTTGGAATCACAAATCAGTTTTAGCAGTTACTGGCATTGAATAATCCAATCATCTTGCAACCTCTCTGGACAGAGGATGGAACTAGTGGGTGAAATTGTAGATGAGAAATTGAAGAAGAGTGGACATTTGCTTATGTTTCCACAAGTGAGCCCAGATCTTCTGAGACCTGCTTCACTAATAAATCTCAATCAGTTAGCTGTAATGTGCTCCTGTATATCAGAAACATAGAATCAGTCAGGGTTGGAAGGGACCACAAGGATCATTTAGTTCCAGCCCCGCTGCCATAGGCAGAGACACCCTACCCTAGAGCAGGCTGCCCACAGCCTCATCCAGCCTGGTCTTAAACACCTCCAGGGATGTGACCTCAATCACCTCCCCGCGCAACCCATTCCAGGTTCTCACCACTCTCACACTGAACAACTTCCTCCTCATGTCCAGTCTGAACCTACCTTTGCTCCATTTCCCCTAGTCCTGTCTCTACCTGATATCCTGAAAAATCCTCCCCAGCTTTTTTGTAGGCCCCCTTCAGATACTGAAAGTCCACAAGAAGGTCATGTCGGAGCCTCCTCTTCTCCAGACTGAACAGCCCCAACTCTTTCAGTCTGTCCTCATAGCAGAGCTGCTCCAGCCCTCTGATCCTCCCCATGGTCCTTCTCTGGACATGCTCCAGCACATCCACATCCTTCTTCTACTGGGGGCTCCAGAACTGGATGCAGTACTCCAGATGGGGTCTCACCAGAGCAGAGTAGAGAGAGAGAATCACCTCCCTCGACCTGTTGGCCACACTTCTCCTGATGCAGCTCAGGATCTGGTTGGCTTTCTGGGCTCCAAGTGCACACTGATGGCTCATAAGTATTACTATTCACCATGAGTCAATTAATGAAACACTTGTGAACTCTGCTCTCTGGATGTGAAATATATGGTGAGAGACGAAAGACATTGATTCATCCAAGCAAGAACAAGTTGTTGTATCTCATGGCACTAGGTTCAATAATATATCCCCAAGTGTGATGGCTTGGGTGTTCCCCTCCCCCCCACACTTTGCAAATCATCCAGACTAGACTCAGCTGGCTCTGGAAATTGAATGAAGTTTATATTTACAGCTTAGCACAGCATACAAGCAGATATTTACAGTATATACAGATATATACAGAAATATACAAGGTAAAAGGTAATACAGAAACACAACTCCCCTCCCAGAAACCTGAGTCCCCAGGAGGGGCTCCCAACCACCCTTTCACCTTCCTCCTACCCCTCTCAACCTTACCCCAGTCCCAAAGAAGAGTGGAGGTTTGGCCAGGGGGTTAGGAAGCAAAGTGGATTAATCAGAAAAACAGCAGAGAAACAGAATGTGAGGTTAGAGAGAGAGATGTAGCTCGGAGCTCCCCAGCAGGTGAAGTGCCTGTGTCTTATCAATAGTCTGATTCTTGTTCTTATACCTCTCAGCAAGCCTATGAGTGAAGTAGACATCACCATTGTTTTCCTTCCACAGCCTGTAATCTAGTTCTCACCAAAACGTTCTAGCTAGCTTCAAACTAGCACAATCCACCCCTGTCTATTTCACTCCTAATGGAGTGCTGACATCATACTCTGTAGTACAGTAGTGCTTGGAAAAACTTACTTTCTCTGAGTGACTCATCCATCATTCAACATTGAATGGGATGAGAAGTCAGCTACCCAAAATGATGCAGAGTGAGAAATAAATGGTCACTTTTCAAAACATGCTGTATTTATTCACTTAGTAATTGAAAAGAAGTCTTGTGCTTGCGAGTACCGGTCCCTTGCCAGACCTGCACTGAAAGATGCTCATTGACATATCCAAGCAGTACCTAATTACTTCTTAAAAAACACATTCAGAAAAGTTGCTGTGGTTTATTTGGAGATATCTCACACACTTTGCTGAAGTCTCCAGGGCTGGCTGACATTCCTGACTCTTTGTGAATGAGTCTCTACTTACTTATTTATTTATTTTCCCTTCATTTATTTAGCTTTTTACCTAATTGATTTTCTGTGCTAATACACTAAAGGTCTGAAGAAGGCCGAGCCTCAGGTGTGACAGATGAAATAAGGTGCTTTTAGTCATTGCTTTTATCTTCCATGTCTAATGTGTTGGTTACAGCTGTGCGGTATAACAACAAAATCAATACATCATTTGCTGCTGGTACCTGCAAGAATTTGGAAACCTGTTAGCATTTTAACTCTTAAGTTGCCCCTGAAAGGCCTTTCCCCTTCTCCCCTTGACCTCTTCTCTCCTCAAACCAGACATTGCAGGAACACAAGATCCTCTTCTGTCTCCTGGTGCTCTTCCATGTGTGTGAATTTTATAGCCGTTTGCCCTACTGCCAGTTACCTAAACCATCATCTTGGAAATTGCATCTTATAGCTGGTTTATTAATGTTGCATTTATCTCTAATATAAATGCTCTTTAAGGCATATTTACAGGTAGTGTTTTGAGAATGCAGTTCATGAGCATGAAAAATATGTAGGACAAAAAGGGTGCTGGTGTTCAGTCCTGGTTTGCTGATGCAGGTGCAGAATTAATGCCCCTACTACTTAGTCCTCACTTAAAAAGAAACCAAACCACCACCACCACCAAACCCAAACCAGGAAACCAACCCAATAAAGCAAAGAAATGAAACCCAAACTCTTTCCTCCCCAAAAAAACCCAAACGAACAACCCCCTCCCCCCAAAGCAACAAACAAACCTCCCACAGTAAAACAACAATGAAATAAAAAGCAAACAAACAAAACCACAAAAAAACCCCAAACCAAAACATTTTGACCTCAAAAACAAGAGAGAGATGATGCCAAGAAAACAAGGCTTTATCAAAGGAAAGGCAAAGTGGTGACTTTATAAAGATCTATTTATTCATACATCAGATTAGATCTTTGTCTTGTGGTGCATGTTGCAATGTTTGCTCCTCATCTCCTGGTTATGTTTTAATTTGGGTGAACTTAAGTCCTTGCCACGGTTGTGTAGTGTCGTTTACATCTTGTTTTCTTCTGGCTGACATTGTTGTTTCTGTGATCTTTTACACTGTTATACTTATTGCCATTTTGCTAAGGAAACCCTCAAACACAAAAATTGCCCTCTAAATAACATGATTATCTTACTATTGATTTATTCCATGCTTTACTGTAAATGTTCTCAATGCTACACACTGAGAGGTCTGTGCCAAACAAATAACACAGAAAGGATGTGCGGAACACAGCCCTGAAAAGAGCTCAGTTGCTCCTGTGACATAGTGCTTACCTTTACCTGATAGGAATTCAGACACTGTGTGCTTTGGTCACACTCTGCACCATGTCTGATCACACACTCGATGATGAACTGATTTTGTGACTGGATTTTGAGTATTTGAAAAGAATTTATCTGAAGGAGATGCTGGAATGTGTCCAGAGAAGGGCCACGAGGATGATCAGGGAGCTGGAGAACCTCTGCTATGAGGACAGACTGAAAGAGTTGGGGCTGTTCAGTTTGGAGAAGAGGAGGCTCCCAGGTGACTTCCAGGATCTGAAAGGGGGCTACAAAAAATCTGGGGAGGGACTTTTTAGCCTATCAGGTAGTGACAGGACTAGGGGGAATGGAGCAAAGCTGGAGGTGGGGAGATTCAGACTGGACATGAGAAGGAAGTTCTTCACCAAGAGAGTAGTGAGATCCCGGAATGGGTTGCCCAAGGAGGTGGTTGAGGACCCATCCCTGGAGGTGTTTAAGGTCAGGCTGGATGAGGCTCTGGCCAGGCTGATCTAGGGTAGGGTGTCTCTGCCCATGGCAGTGGGGTTGGAGATAGATGATCCTTGTGGTCCCTTCCAACCCTGACTGGTTCTATGATTGTATGAAATAATCATCTGAGAAAGACTTAATCAATTCAATATATAAAAGACAATCACAAACTAGGATTAACCAAATTACTATGGGTAGCAAATGCAGCAGTCTAAGCTGTTCATTCCACCAATGAAATCAGATGAAACAAATTTCAGTTTCAGGATAATGGAAATTTTCCTCTGCTTTTCTTCTCTATATGTATTTTCTAGACATCCTCTAAACTGGTGTAATCAAGTATTAAAAGTAATAGTATGGGTGGTAATTCTAGAGCAGCTGAATCCAACCAAATTATTTTTATTGCTGCTGTTCAGATACCATGGAGTCATAGAATCATAGCATGATCTGGGTTGGAAGACACCTCCAAAGGTCATCTAGTCCAGCCCCACCTTGTAGTCAGCAGGAACATCCTCAACTAGACCAGGTTGCCCAAAGTCCTGTCAAGCCTTACTTTGAATATCTCCAGGGACGGGACCTCAACCACCTCCCTGGGCAACCTGTTTCAGTATTCCACCACCCTCATAGTAAAGAATCTGATCCTGACATCCAATCTAAATATGCTTTCCTCTAGTCTGAATTCATTGCTCTTATCCTGTCACCACAGACCCTTGTAAATAATCTCTCTCCATCCTTCTTGTAGGCCACTTTCAGGAAGGTTGCTATTAGGTCTCCCCAGAGTCTTCTTTTCTCCAGGCTGAACAACCCCAGCTCCTTCAACCTGTGTTTGTAACATAGAATCATACAACCAACCAGATTGGAAGAGGCCTCCAAGATCATCCAGTTCAATCTATCACTCAGCCCTGTCCAACCCCTGATCATTTCCATGGACCTCCTCTGAACCTGCTGTGCCAGGTCCATGTCCTTCCTATATTGAGGGCTCCAGAGCTGGGTGCAGTGCTCCAAGTGAGGTCTCACCAGAACAAAGTGACAGAATCTCCTCTCTGGCTCTGCTGTCAATGCTGCTTTTGATGCAGCCCAGGATGTAATTCGCGTTCTGGGCTGCAAGCTCACACTGTCTGTTCATGTCCAGCTTCTTGTCCATCAGCACCCCCAAGGCCATTTCCTCAAGGCTGCTATCCCCTCCTCCCATAGTTTGTATCGATAGTGAGGTTTGTTATCATCAACAATGTCCTCAGCAACCTCCAACTGTACCTGAAGATGGCATGCCTGTTTTGAAGAGATCTTTTCAGATGTAGCAGAACAATTTAAAAAGCTTTTTACTACTGGATGTCTGTTCAATGGAGCACACTGAAGTTTCAAAGTCTAAGTGTTACAGTTTTGTAAGTAGTAAACCATGACTTGCATAACACACCCTAACCTGTTCTCCCCAAGGATTCCTGACTCTTGTTTCTGATTTACTAATTGCAAGTGATATTTACATCACTTTTCACAAAAAAAAAAACAAGCCCTTGATGTAGCTAAGAGATCTCATGATAGATTTCTTAGGCCAAAAGCTATTGCCCTAGTCAGGCTGACAGCCCATGCAACACAATGCACATAATTTTACCAACTGGCTCCTCCACCAAGTTTTTGCTGTCAGAACATAATTCTCAGCAGGTCTCTCTGTCTCAGTGCAATGATCAGCACAGTGGACAGTCATACCTTTCAGAAACCATGCCAACTTTTATTTGGCCTCACAGTTTAAACTGTGCATGTGAGTGGTACTGGCTTCCAATCATTAGTGCTGCTTTGACTAGCACCCTTATCTAGTTTCTATGCCTTCTAAATGCTCAACCCATTTCCTCTTTTGGATAAAAATTAGACTCCAGGCTGAAAAATTATTTTATATAAAATAGAATAGAATAGAATAGAATAGAATAGAAGAGAATAGAATAGAATCAACCAGGTTGGAAGAGACCTCCAAGATCATCCAGGCCAACCTAGCACCCAGCCCTATCCAGTCAACTAGATCATGGCACTAAGTGTCTCATCCAGGCTTTTCTTGAACACCTCCAGGGATGGTGACTCCACCACCCCCCTGGTGGACTTAGAATTGCTCTTAAAAGTATTTAACATGCTTTTCAAACTGTAGGCAACATATCTGGTGTCCAATTAATAGTCTCACCAGTTAATAATCTCATTAAAACTGACAAGCCACCTTTCTTTTTGCTTTGATTCGCTCCTTTACTTAGTATACCAGGGTTGGAAATCATACACCTTCTGATATTCACTATGAGATCCAAGCCCATTGCAAAATAGTAATTTTCAGATATAATCCATGAAAACATTTGTTAAAGTATGTGTAAGACTAAATACAGTGAACGCAGTCTGATTTTTTGATCAGGGACCTTGGCTTGTCTAAGCTAAGTGCAGCACTAGGTGTGCTTACAATGTATTTTTACAAGACAATACCTTTGAATGACTTAAAATCATAGAACCATGGAATCAGTCAGGGTTGGAAGGGACCACAAGGATCATTTAGTTCCAACCCCACCGCCATGGGCAGGGACACCCTACCCTAGATCAGGCTGCCCACAGCCTCATCCAGCCTGGCCTTAAACACCTCCAGCCATGGGGCCTCAACCACCTCCCTGGGCAACCCATTCCAGCCTCTCACCACTCTCATGCTGAACAACTTCCTCCTCACGTCCAGTCTGAATCTCCCCGCCTCCAGCTGCACTCCATTCCCCTAGTCCTGTCTCTCCCTGATATCCCAAAAAGTCCCTCCCCAGCTTTTTTGTAGTCCCCTTCAGATACTGAAAGGCCACAAGAAGGTCACCTGTGAGCCTCCTCTTCTGCAGCCTGCACAGCCCCAACTCTTTCAGTCTGTCCTCATAGCAGAGCTGCTGCAGCCCTCTGAGCATCCTCATGGCCCTTCTCTGGACACACTCTAGCATGTNTTGGAGGATTTGTTGTTGGGGCTATTTTTGTGTGGGGGGGTGGGTGGGTGGGTGTTTCTTTGTTTGTTTTGGGTTTGGGTTTTGTTTTTTTGAGTTTCTTTTAGACATGCTGTGGAATTTACTGAACCTCAGATGCCCCTAGGAAAGTCCATCACAATTTCAGTCGGTCCAGCATGAAGTGATCAGAGTTCATTATAGCCCATCATGAAGTCAGGGCATTTTGTGACACTCTAACCCTGCTGTCCTGCTGTAGCCATTATGTCCTGTCTTTCAGACTTTGCTGCCTGGCTAAAGGCCCCTGCCACATGGATGTTTTGGAGCTCTTTGTACAAAATCATCCTTTCTCTCTCAGAGTATATTATTGCACTGTTAGTGACCCTTTACTGCTTGAGAAGAAGAAAGCTGCTGACAGTGATGGTAGAGAGCAGGCTTTGGTGCCTTGAAGCCACGCACAGAGGGAGAAAAACAGTCTTTTGCTTCACAGAGCATCTTTAGATTATGAGGGAACTAATCTTGTCTGTATGGGGATACATAGTAAATAAGATGCACCTTTTGAGATTCTCATACTATAAAGTAATACATTCATGTAACTCTTCAAAACTGTGAGCTTGTTATTCTTAAATACAGAAGGCTCCAGTACAAAGCTAAGCCTCAGGTACTGGAATTGCAATTGCCTTTTCATCTGCTGCACACCAAAGCAATGCTTTTTGAACGCCAGTATGAAAAGCTCTAGAGCATATTTAAACCTGCACAACATCCCTGTTCAGTTGACCACTGTCCGGATGCACCGAGGGCTTCTAGGGAGCCACCAGCTGTGACCTGTTTCCCTGCTCCAGACAGTCCTGCATGTTGCTAGTGGTGAACAGCGGATGCCCTACCAGCAGATCACGTATGAGCCTGTGGCTGCTCCTGCTGTGCACCTTGCAGGGGCTCACACTTTCTGTGCTTGAGTGCCAGAGTATGGACTTGGCTAGCACTTGGCCCTGGTTTGCAAACACAAAATAAATTGAAGTGGTGCTTGCCATGTTTATTCACAGGTGTCTTTACAGGTTTACAGTGAGTGTTGAGAGCAAAGAATTAACTCAGATGTTTTTTTTGGCTGTAGCTGGTTATAAAAAAAAAGAAAATAATTATTTTGAAGAAAAATGTTTAAAGAAGAAGAAAAAAGAAAAAGAAATAGAAAAAGGAAAAGAAACAGGAAAAGAAAAAGAAGAAGAAGGAAAAGAAAAAGAAAAAGAAGAAGAAGGAAAAGAAAGAGAAAAAGAAAAAAAAGGAGAAAAAGAAAAAAGTGAAAAGAAAAAGAAAGAAAAAAGAAAAAGAAAAAGAAAAAAAGAGGAAGAAAGAAAAAGGAAAATGAAGAGAAGGAAAAGAAAAAAGAGAAAAAAAAGAAAGAAAAAGAAAAAAGAAAAAGAAAAAGGAAAGAAAGAAAAAGGAAGAGAAGAAGGAAAATAAAAAGAAAAGAAAGAAAGGAAAACAGAAAAAGAAAAAGAAAAAGAAAAAGAAAAAGAAAAAGAAAAAGAAAAAGAAAAAGAAAAAGAAAAAGAAAAAGAAAAAGAAAAAGAAAAAGAAAAAGAAAAAGAAAAAGAAAAAGAAAAAGAAAAAGAAAAAGAAAAAGAAAAAGAAAAAGAAAAAAAAAAGAAAAAGAAAAAGAGAAGGAAAAAGAAAAAGAAAAAGAAAAGGAAAAAGAAAAAAGAAAAAAGAAAGAACAAGAAAAAAGAAAAAGAAAAAAGAAAAAGAAAAAGGAAAGAAAAAGGAAGAGAAAAAAGAAAAGAAAAAGAAAAAGAAAGGAAAAAGAAAAAGAAAGGAAAAAGAAAAAGGAAAAAAGAAAAAAAGAAAAAGAAAAAAGAAAAAAGAAAAAATGGAAAGAAAGAAAAACAAAGAGAAGAAGGAAAAGAAAAAAGAAAAAGAAAGGAAAAAGAAAAGAAAAAGGAAAAAGAAAAAAGAAAAAGAAAGGAAAAAAGAAAAAAAACATTTAAAAAAGGAAAAGATCTCTTTGCTAATATGCTTTGATTTCATCAGCTCTGGTGTAAGAGAAAATGATGTATTTTTTGTGATGATCTCAACCATTATCAATGAAAAGAAGTGGAGAAGTGCTCTAATTTTAGTCAGCAGGGGTGAAATGGAAGGTATTGTCTTTGGCATTTTATTCAGAAGTGATATTCTTCTCCTTTTAATCTATTTACGAAGCATCATAGGCAAGGGAATTATTTTGTGCAGTCCTTGGCTTCAAGCCAGGCTTGAGGTGACATATTCTTGGGCTTCCTTTGATACTGTTTATTAGGAAGAAAATCTTTTTAAGAAGAAATCACAAAATAACAGAATGGAAGAGACCTCAAAGATCATCTAGTTCCAACAACCGTGCCGTGGGCAGGGACACCTCACACTAGATCAGGTTGTTCAGAGCCACAGCCAGCCTAGCCTTAAAGACCTCCAGGGATGGGGCTTCCACCACCTTCCTGGGGAACCTCTGTCAGTGCTTCACCACCTTCATGGTCAAGAACTTCTTCCTAACATCCAATCTGAATCTACCCACTTCTAGTTTTGCTCCATTCCCCCCCAGTCTTATCACTGCCTGACAGTCTAAAAAGTCCCTCACCTGCTTTCCCACAGGACCTCTTTCAGATACTAGAAGGCCGCCATAAGGTCTCCTCAGAGCTTCCTCTTCTCCAGACGGAACAGCCCCAACTCTTTCAATCTGTCCTCATAGCAGAGGTGCTCCATCCTTCTGACCATCCCTATGGGGCTTCTCCAGACATACTCCAGCATGTCCACACCCTTCTTGTGATGGGGACGCCAGAACTGGATGCAGTATCAGATATCAGATGTCAATATCCCTGTTAATACACAGCCTTCCCTGTATACCTCACCATTGAGATGCTTGAGCGTGTCCAGAGAAGGGTAACGAGGCTGGGGAGAGGCCTCGAGCACAGCCCTACGAGGAGAGGCTGAGGGAGCTGGGATTGTTTAGCCTGGAGAAGAGGAGGCTCAGGGCAGACCTCATTGCTGTCTACAACTACCTGAGGGCTGGTTGTAGCCAGGAGGAGGTTGCTCTCTTCTCTCAGGCAGCCAGCACCAGAACAAGAGGACACAGCCTCAAGCTGCACCAGGGGAAGTTTAGGCTCGAGGGGAGGAGAAAGTTCTTCACTGAGAGAGTCATTGGACACTGGAATGGGCTGCCCAGGGAGGTGGTGGAGTCGCCGTCCCTGGAGCTGTTCAAGGCAGGATTGGACGTGGCACTTGGTGCCATGGTCTAGCCTTGAGCTCTGTGGTGAAGGCTTGGACTTGATGATCTGTGAGGTCTCTTCCAACCTTGGTGATACTGTGAGACTGTGATATTTCTCCAGTTAATCAGCTTCAGAGAATAAAGATTAATTTCCCCTTAGAATGATGAAAGGATTCTCTGGGATGAGGAATGTGTCTATTTGTGGATGTCTATGGTGCCATAGCTTATGAAAAAGGCTTCAGTTTGTTCAGGAAACAGTCACCTTTTTTTTTTTTTAAATAATAAGTAATAATAAAACCCAGAAACATTTTGTTGAAAATTTATTTCATGGCCATACATTTTGTAACCTTTATTCAAGTTTATTTGGGGTTTGCCATCAGACTTTTTATTTTTGTCTAATAAATATCTTTTGGACAAGGAAAGCCATTGCAACCAGCTGGAGTTATGTGACTCCTTCTGCCAAGGCTGGCAGAACTCCCTGACATACCACACGATTTAGCTGCTCTGGACCAGATGCTTCTTTTTGCTGCAAAATATGGAGGCGGTGTGAAGGGGTAGGGAAAAAGGCAAGTACAGTGCTCAGGCTCCCAAACGGGAAGAGAAGAGTGGATCATTCGGAAAACATTTCTCCCTTTTAGAATCATAGAATCAACCAGGTTGGAAGAGACCCCCAAGATCATCCACTACAACCTAGCACCCAGCCCTAGCCAATCAACCAGACCATGGCACTAAGTGCCTCCCTGAGTCCTTTCTTCACCTCCAGGGACAGCGACTCCACCACCTCCCTGGGCAGCCCATGCCAATGCCAATCACTCTCTCTGGCAAGAACTTCCTCCTAACATTCAGCCTATACTTCCCCTGGCACAACTTGGGGCTGTGTCCCCTTGTTCTGTTGCTGGTTGCCTGGGAGAAGAGACCAACCCCCACCTGGCTACAAGCTCCCTTCAGGTAGTTGTAGACAGCAATGAGGTCTGCCCTGAGCCTCCTCTTCTGCAGGCTGCACACCCCCAGCTCCCTCAGCCTCTCCTCATAGGGTTTGTGTTCCAGGCCCCTCACCAGCTTTGTTACCCTTCTCTGGACAAGTTCCAGCACCTCAACATCTCTCTTGAATTGAGGGGTCCAGAACTGGACACAATACTCAATGTGTGGCCTGACCAGTGCTGAGTACAGTGGACGAATAACCTCCCTCCTCTTACTGGCCACACTGTTCCTCAGTGTTCCTCAGTGGTACGCTACAACAACCTTTGAAAGTTCTGTGCTTCTCTATTTCAGAATTATTCTTGCTTTTTATTCAATTGTGCTTATCCAAGATGTGGTAACAGTGGTAAAAGCCAAGACTAGCACCCTCACTTTTCTGCCCAAGCTCAGTACACACTGAATGTCTGCTTGCATTTGTTTTGTGGCGTGAATGTTTTGCAATGGCCCAAATACAGATGAAAAGGTGGAGGGAGAGAGTGAAAGAGAGGGAGAGTGGCTTTGCCTGTGCTGTACTTTACAGGATGCTTTTCTGGGCAATGGCAGTCAAAATGCTTCTTTGGTTTTCAGCCAGTAGATGAAAAGAAATGATAAAGAGAGTAGCTAAGCCATGCTTACTGCAATATGTGGCTTATAATCACTTATGTCTTTTTATCACACTTAGGATTTCCTGGCTGTAAGGTAATCAGGGAATTTCTTTTATGCACTATTTTTTCTTCTCTGGCTGTATGACATTACAAGGAAACAAAGCAAAAAACCTCACACTTCAGTATGCAGAGTTCCAAAGTGAAACCAGAGAGGAATATTCTGCTTCTCCTCTCAACTCTAAAATCAGAAATCTTTTTAGCTCATTCCTAATACTTACCCCAGAAGGGCCACGAATGTATTTTCCCCTATATTCCTCCAAAAATGAAAATGAGAGATTTAAGATCAAGTGTCAACAATATGAATATGCCTTACTGCCTGATGAATTATCAATCCCTGTATCTTTCTTTTCAGAAAGCACAGGCATTGGCCCTTGATTCACTTTGAAATTTGTGAATTCTGAGCATGCAGTCTCAAAACAAATAGATAAGAGCTTTTGGCCAAAAGAATTTTACCCCTGAGACATCCCTCGGTGATCTAATTTGTCTCTCTTTGAAAACACATGCTCCATTCCAGACCCCATGGAGACAATTGCTTCCATACCATCCTCTACAGCTCGCAGGAGTCAGAGGAGAGGAAAGAAGAAATAAACAAAAAGGTGAACAGGCACTTTTAGTTTTTTTTTTCAGATGAGAGAATGTCCAAAACTTACTAATTTCTTGAAAAAAAAAAACAAAAACAGAGGGTTTGGTAATGTTCAAATAAATTAAATTCCAGAACAAGTTGTTTGGAAATATTTCATTTCTACTACTATTTCTTTTCATTGAAAAAAATCTCCCTCCCATGTGAGCTTTTACTACTTGTTCACACTCTTTAGACCAAGAATTTACATCCTTGTGCTTCTGTTTCAATGTCAGTCTTAAGCAGTGTTGCCTGTGCAACCTAGATCAAAGCAAGATTTGCTGCACATCCTTTAGCCTATGTATGTTTTCGACAGAGATTTTGTTTCAACAGCTGAGTAAATGACAGCATCAGTCTACAACTACCTGAGGGGTGGTTGTAGCCAGGGGGAGGTTGCTCTCTTCTCTCAGGCAGCCAGCACCAGAACAAGAGGACACAGCCTCAAGCTACGCCAGGGGAAATTTAGGCTTGAGGTGAGGAGAAAGTTCTTCACTGAGAGAGTCATTGGCTACTGGAATGGGCTGCCCAGGGAGGTGGTGGAGTCGCCGTCCCTGGAGCTGTTCAAGGCAGGATTGGACGTGGCACTTGGTGCCATGGTCTAGCCTTGAGCTCTGTGGTAACGGCTTGGACTTGATGATCTATGAGGTCTCTTCCAACCTTGGTGATACTGTGATATTGTGATCATCTTTTTGCTTTCTTTCCTCTATCTCCTCTCCAGAGTGAGATTTTATGAGGACTGTCATGGTTTCGGTGTTACCTGCCCCCCCCCACTAAGAAAATCACCCGAACTAGACTCAGCCAATTGGAAATTGATTTTATACTTACAGTTTAGCACAATGTACAAGCAGTTATTTACAATATCTGCAGCTATAGGCAGAAATGTACAAGTAATACAGAAACACAGAGTCCCCTGGAGGGTCTCCCAACCACCCTTCCACCTTCTCCTCACCCCTCTACCTTACCACAGGCTTTGCCTTATGCTCAAGGTGAGTTTGGAGGGTCATCCAGGAGAGTTAGGAAGCAGACAGATTAGTTAGGCAGTAAGTTAGGTTATAGAGAGAAGTTCATGCAGCCCCAGAGACAGAGAGTAACTCTGCTATCTATGTTTATGTTCTTGTTCTTATCCATCTCAGCAAGCCTATGAGTGAAGTAGATATAGAATCATAGAATCATAGAATGGTTTAGGTTGGAAGGGACCTCAAGGATCATCCAGCTCCAACCCCCTGCCATAGGCAGGGACACCTCCCACTAGAGCAGGCTGCTCAAGGCCTCATCCAGCCTGGCCTTAAACACCTCCAGGGAGGAAGCATCCACAACCTCCCTGGGCAACCTGTGCCAGTGTCTCACCACCCTCACTGTAAAGAACTTCCTCCTAACATCCAGTCTAAATCTCCCCTCTTCCAGCTTAAACCCATTCCCCCTCGTCCTGACATTACCAGACCTTGTCAATAGTCCCTCCCCAGCCTTCCTATAGGCTCCCTTCAGATACTGGAAAGCCACTCTAAGGTCTCCTCGAAGCCTTCTCTTCTCCAGGCTGCAGAGCCCCAACTCTCTCAGCCTGTCCTCATAGCAGAGCTGCTGCAGCCCTCTGAGCATCTTCGTGGCTCTCCTCTGGACCCGCTCCAGCAGTTCCATGTCCTTCTTGTGCTGGGGGCTCCAGAACTGCACACAGTACTGCAGGTGGGGTCTGAGGACAGCCTATAATCTAATTCTTCTCACCAAAATATCCCAGCTAGGCTCCAACTAGCACAAGAACATTTTGTTCAATCACGTCCCTGACGTCTCTGTGTCTTGCTTGTTTTCACTGTGTGCGCACATTCGGGCGCTCAATCTTCATTAGTGCAAATAATCAGGAAAAGGACATGTTAATCTCCAGTTTGTCAAAAGCAATTTCAAGATTGTCTGTTTAATTGTAATACCCAGTTCATGCTGCTTTGGTTAATTAGATGTGTTAACAGAGGGAAAGAAAAAAATACAGCAGAAGCCTAGCAATGGGACTGCGTGCAAGTTGAGACCTGTGAACATTCACTGAGCTATTTCTTCCACCACACACAGTTCTGCATTTCTAAAATAAGAAGTTTCATAAAAAGCTTATGCCATTTTAAAATGTTGGAGCACTTATTTTATGTATGAACAAAAATAGCATTACCTGAGTCTTCAAAAGAAAAGTTCCTATGTGTGTTACTAAGCTTTCATTTTTTGGATGATCACATTCTTTCTTCCCAGCCTTGCACCGTGTGTGTATGTAATGAATGCTAAAGTCACTGGGTAACAGAAGTGAAGTGTTTAATTTTCTTTAGTCTAAAGATGTTTAAATGAAGCTGTGTTTGAAAAGCTGAATAGCAGGTGTGTTATTTCAGCTTGTGGCAAGCTCTGCACTATTCATAGAATCATAGAATTAACCAGGTTGGAGGAGACCTCCAAGATCATCCAGGCCAACCTATTCAACTATTCAAAGGATAAACCAGGATTAGATAATAAAAAGAAAGTGAGAAAAGAAAGAAAGAAAGAAAGAAAGAAAGAAAGAAAGAAAGAAAGAAAGAAAGAAAGAAAGAAAGAAAGAAAGGAAGAAAGAAAGAAAGAAAGAAAGAAAGAAAGAGAAAAGAGAAAGAATGAAATGGGAGAAGGAATGAACTAATGTTTCTCAACAAAAAGAAAGCCCATTGGTTTCCTTCCTTTGCAGAGTCCCACTTTGGTCAGTCCTTAACATTCCTTCAAGGAAAAAATTAGTTCCTGATATCAAAGTCTCTCCTGTGCAATTGATGGGTGTCCTGTATCTGTGCTCTAGCAATAAAAGCCACTTAAGTAAGTCTTTCAAAATGCTTCTTACCTGAAGTATGTCAGAAACATAAAAATATTCCCCTTTTGAAGAAAAAATAGTAGTATTTGACTCCAGTTGGGCCAAGTTCTTATTTTTCTATTTTAATAGCATCCTCATAGTTATTTATACAAAAATTTCCACCAGGAGAGAACAAAATTCTGGTTCCATATTTCCTATTAGGGCTGAAACTGAGTGGAGAGTAAGATTTGATATGACATATGAGGCATTCTTCAACTTTCATAGTAACAAAATATCACGTCCTAATAGATGTGAGAACAAAGATTGCTTGTGCAGCAATATTTCATAGTTATCTTTCATTTATTAATTCCTATCATTGATTTAAGAAATCAAATTTAAGCCTAAATATAAGAGAACAAAAGAAAAGGAAATAGATAAGGTTAATACTCATATATAACAAGTATGAAATTGACCTGAAGTTCAAGATTTACCAAGAAATGATGATTTGGTTAAATGGAATCAAAATGGAATACTTACCAGAAGTATTTATTCTATACCATACAGTTTAATTTCTTATTAGTAATGCTTTCATCTGGCCTTATACATGCTTTAAAGTTAAAAATCCATCCAACAGTTTATTATTATAATAGCAGAGACACTTGAGGAAACAAAATTTTGAGTACTGTTGACAATCAAGGATGTGAAACAGTTCAATGATCACAGCCTGCTGAAAAATGTGATGAGATTTGTATTCTTATTCACAGGAACAAAGTGATTTTGATATTTTTTATTCTCTATGTCCTCCTCAAAATTTTATATATATATATATGCATATATATAAAGCCTATCTACAAATATATGTATGTGTGTGTATATATATGCTTAATTGTTAAACTTAGGAGCCCATACCTACAGAAAGTTTCTGTCTGACCATTTAAATGTTTCTGTTACAGTGTATGCTTTCATAGACTGCACTAGATCTTAATTATTCCTTTTTTCTTCTCCTTACTGCCATTTTAGTTTTCAGAACTGCTCCTACTACAGTTTCTCTCTCATCCTTCCTCTCCTTCCTTTCCCCCTTTTCTTATTTTGTCTTCTTTCCTCAGTCATGAATCTTGCTCTTTTTTCTCCTTTTTTTCCTATTTCTTTTTAAATTATCATATATTTTTTTCATTTTTTCATATTATTTTTCCTTTTTTCCTTTTCTTTTTCCTTTTCTTTTTCTTTTCCTATTCCTTTTCCATGTTCTTTTTCCTTTTCATTTTTCTTTGTCTTTCTCTTTTCCTTTTTCTCTTTTTCCTTTTCCTTTTTCTTTTTCTTCTTTTTCTTTTTCTCTCTTTTTCTTCTTCTTTGCCTTTTTGTTTCTTTTTTCTTTCTTTTTCTTTTTTCCTTTTCTTTTTCTTCTTCTTTCCC